>CM077507.1:38188119-38650891 GCA_039654745.1 Houttuynia cordata | reverse complement strand
GAGCCTACCAGATTCCATTCTAAAAATCAGTTGTCTACAGGAACTCAACATTAAGTGTACCACAGAAGGCCGTCAAGTTGAACTGCCTCCGCACATTGGAAAGTTGACCAATCTTGAATCTTTGAAAGTGTACAATGTTGGTAAAGAAAAGGGACGAAGAATTGATGAGCTCAAGGACATGAACAATATGAGAGGTGAACTTGTCATCTCACATCTGGAGAATGTTGAGAGCATGGAGGAGGCATTGATGGCCGATTTGAAGAGGAAGAAACACATTAAATCACTGACACTGGAGTGGAGCCCTAAAGTTAATGAGAGTTGTGAATCTTCTTTGGGGGCGCGTGATATAGAAGCGGAGGCGAAGGTGCTGGAAGCTCTTGAGCCTCATCCAACTGACCTCACTTCTTTATCCATCAAAAGGTATAGTGGTGATGGTTTGCCAAAGTGGATGTTTCTACTCAGGTTTTCATCTCTCCAGCAACTATGCATGGAAGGGCTGGAGAGGATCAACAGAGTGGTTGGCCTCGAGCTCCCATCATTAACCAAACTAAAGATCAGAAAGTGCCCCAATTTGAGGGATGTTTCCATGGCAGTTCCAAAGCTCCGAGTGTTAGATTGCAGGGTGTTGAACACAATTCTACCTATGAGGCAATTAGAAGTGTATGATCGCCAAAAGAGTATCAACAGTTCAAGACTGGAGTCTGTGTTGAAGCATGATGATGGAGTTTATCAACACAATTCTTAAGCCTTCAAGATCTCACAATAGAGGGCTGCCCTGAGCTCAACAAGTCCTCCTCCATTTTTATTCCCTTTGGATTGATATCTCTGTGGGTTGACTACTCTTATGCTCAACAACAGCTATTAGTAGCGGGTGGTCAAGTGCTGCTGCGCAACCTTACATCTTTAGAGGAGTTGGACATTGGGGATCTGCCCAGCGCTGCTTACTTTGTATTGGATCATCATGATGCCTTTCCACCGTCTCTGACGACTCTCAATATAAGAAGATGCAGTGACCTGACTTGCTTACCCAAGGCCTTGCACAACCACCTCCCTTCCGTTACTGACTTAGGTCTTATCGAGTCTCCTCAACTTGTGTCCTTCCCGGAAGGGAAGGAGGAGGTGCTTCCATCCACAATAACTTCTCTGTCTGTCTTTGAGTGTCCTCAACTTGTGTCCTTGCGGTGCTTCCATCCACCGGCACTTACATGGCTCGATATATGGGATTGCCCGAACCTCACTTCCCTGCCCAACCTCACCTCTCTCCGAGTTATATCGCTCTCCGATTGTCCTCTACTAGAGCTCCGGCCAGACGATCGATTGCCTCCCAACCTTCATTCTCTGTTTATTTTGGGTGACTGTTCCAAACTGGAGCAACAGTTGCAAGAGGAAGACAGAAGAGATTGGCTTCAAAAACTCATACGCGTTTGATGCAATCAAACAGAGGGTTTTCATGTATTTGTTCATCAGAGAAGCAGAAGATTACCAAAAAGAAGAATAAAGTCTCTCAGCATTTTGAGGTACGGTTTTCATGTTTGATTTTTCTTTCTTAGTTGAACGAAAATCTTCGGTTCGCAGAATGCATATTTCTTAATTCATGTTTCCGTGAAGGAGATGAATAGTCCAGTTTACTATGAAATTCAGTATCCATGGAACAGGGAACAAATGGTTCTGCATATTTCTCGTCTTTAGATTTTCATTTCTTCATTCTTTCCCCTTTGTTTGTGCTTTAGTGTAATGCCCAATTTTATTTGTACATCTGAAGCTAACTCCATTTTTTGGAATTCCATTTTTCCTTGTTGTTTGTGAGTGTTCTGCTCTATTTTGTTCATGATTTTGAAGCTAACTCCATACATTTTTTTTCCTACCCCTGTTTTATTTCTTGCCAAAAAAAACTTCGATTTTCACAGTGGTTTTCTGTCACTATGGATCCCATGCTTTCTGAAAGAGGAAAAATGACGATTGTAATTATAACAATTCTCTCTGAAGATTCTGTTTGCAGTGCTTCATGCGCATTCTTTCGAGAATCATCCCAAATATTTTTGTGTCCATGGGTTCTTTCCTGTATAGACAGAAAGATGTTGTCTCCATCTGATTTAATTATAACTTTTGATATTGTGGCATGTTATGTGAGAAGTGGTCTTAATACAGTCTTTGCTGCTACATTTTCCTTTATCTGTATGCAACTGATGGTAGATTCTTATGGATACTTGTTTTTGTTCTTTGATGTAGTCATTTTCTGACTCTCTAGTTTATGTTACTATTGTTTAAACTAGAGCTATTTCTTGAAATAACTTCGAAATTTTACTTTCTTTTTGTTTCATGAATTAGAGAGAGAACAGAGTCTTGTAAAAGTAATGCAAGACTTCCATATTACCTTGTGCAGTTAATGCCGCAGTGCAAGGGTCTACTAAGGCCCTAGCTGTTTAAGGTCAGTTAATGGCGCTGTTTTGAACAGCTTGAATTACATTACCCAATAATAGATATAGTGCGTTGTTCCTTATTTCAAGTTTGGGGTTTTATATTCTAGATTTTTGGAATTTATTTATGTTTAGTATGGCTAATTGGCTTGGTTTGAAGCCATGTCTAGACTGGATTGAACTTTGTCTAGATTTCTTTTATGTCCATAATAATATCTCAGAATAGTGTTTTGTGCCCAATTCGTTGAGAAATTTACGCCACACTGAATGTTTGCAATATTAACTATCAAAAGTGCATTTGTGATTCAAAGCTGCTTGAGTCATAACAAAGATTGCGTTGAATCAAACTGCTGAACCTGCAAGCTTCGGAAGTGGAACATCACTATGGCTTGCATGAAATGAATTTAGACGTGCAAAATCCATAACTAAATTTCATTCTGAAATGTGAAATATTTAAAACTGCTTTATTGATATTCCTGTTCTGCTATTACAGCAGGAAGCCAAAAGACCAGATATGTCAACTATGGAATTTTGAATTCTTCAAATATGCCCAAACTAGGTATGCATAGTGTCCATAGCACAACCAAAGAGGCTAAGATCGGAAAATTTTATTTCTTCACTGATTTCTCTTTCTCTGAATTCTCTTTGAATCTTTGGATCCAGACAGAGCCAAAATATGCCCAAAGTTTGCACCCAGAGACTGGGTTTTTAGTCCGCATTTATGTAATTTCTCTTGTCTCCACTCCCATCTAATCAAATTATGGCCCCACTTTTTCATGTTGCAACGCAGCTGCAACTCAATGTAGCAGCAATAGTCTAGTCATACCTACTTTCCAGTCTTTTCCATGTAAGATGTGAAAATGGAAAAGATATTGGATTGTTTCAACTTGGCCTGGCTCTAGTATCCAAGTGAATTAAAAAATGTATATGTTACTTGTTGTAGTTCCATGTGTTGGCTTTCTCTATATTCTCATGGCCCGTATTTTTTAAATCTTTATTAAATCATAGTAATAGCGCAAAATTTAGAAGATTATTCCTCTATACGTTAAAACATTAATTTAAATTCATCGACTAAGCATCTTGTCTGTGATAACTAAGGTTCATAATTATGGATTCAAAACTATATATACATATAATATTACAAATTCAAAGTCAATTAAACCACCACAAGTCCTCTATATGCAAGTCTGTAATCCAACTCAAAATATACTAGAAAGTACTTGACGTCCACGCCTTATTACAAGGTTTTGAACAAATCAGAAGGTGAAGTTATACCATGAAGCTTTCTGAACGTCCTCACAACCAAGTAGTCAAATCCCCAAGTGCCACGTAAAGTTAGTATTCCACAAGAGCACCTACTCAGTGGGATACCGTAACACAATCATCAATGAAACAAGATTTGCATTAATATTTTATACAACCTATTATAGAATTCCACTTGATTTTTTTATTAATTTTTCACGCAAAGTCTTTTATTGTTCCCCATGCTCATGTTCAATAATTAAGTCTTTGTCCTATATAGATAGACCCACCGAATGTCATTCCTACATGACAGACAACACGAAAATACCGTGACCATTACTCTAGTTACTACCGGTAATCATGGCACTCCTTGAATCTTTCAAGGGTGACTGCCTTGCCCATTCCTTACCTTAGAAAATATGACCGTCGGAAGGGTCTGGCTCCACATCAGCTCCTGTACTCGATGTGGGTCGGGAGAATGCAGCCTTCCAGTGTCACACCCCAAAATCCCATACCTCGGTCGAAGTGCAGAAGCCAACGAAAGAGATACATTTTGAGGTAGAGATCCTGGGCACGCGACCGAACAGTTGATTTCACCACCAATTACAATCATCTCAAAAGGATGTGTAACCGGTTATGCCCGCAATCAGACATCATTAAATAATATGAAATAAAATTACTTAATAATCATCCAGTAATAATTCTTCAATAAAATCTTAAATAGAATAGACCTATATGTCTAGGGCACACAGTTGCCAATAATGTCATAAGCATCAATCATAAAGCAAAATAAATAACTAATAAACTCCAAATCTCTTCACAGCTCCTGCAACCGCCTTTCAAATACTGCAACTTCCTGATCTCAATTTTCTTTCACGCCTACATCAGGCGATGCATGAATATTTCATAGAAACAGTTAGTAGGATGTAAAAACCCACTGATAAGGAATCAAAACAGTATAAAGACAATAAAGGATTATGGATATTCAACAACATCTGGACTGAACCAAAGGTGTATACGCCTGAAAAAGAAAGGTCAATCAACACAAAAGAATTCCTGGATCTCAAGTATAGAGGAAAGATAATAACATATACGACTCCAAACAAGTCACCGGTGTAAGGAGAATAATCAACAATCATAATATCTCTCAACATCGAAAGTGCAAAAAGATTCAATTTCTGTTCGCTGTATACCAACCACGTAGATACTTACCAGAACATCCTAGAGGTTCTTCCTTTGGAACCCGGCCACGCGTTTAGGCATGCTGGCCCCATCTGTGCTTACGGGCACAATGAGCGGAGACTGCAGACCTTCCGTAATATCATACAGCCTAAACGTATGTATTTGCCTCCTTTCGGGCAATAAGGAATCAAAATTCCATAAATATCGGAGGTCATGCTGGACCAAGCAATGGCTCGTGAGCATACTATGATTCCACTGAACAAGTAGTGGAGAAATAGGTAAATGTCAAACCGGACAATGATACAACCAATCGCATGGGTCTCAGCTTTCTGAGAATAGAGTAACTCTTACCATAATGACTCACTCATGGAGTACAAATAGAATATCAAGGTCTTGAACCACTTATGACTCACTCATGGAGTTGAATAGGACAACAAAGCTTCTCAAACATATAACTCTCGCTTTAGAATAACAAGGAAACTCAAACACCTTGGATAGTGACAAGTCATCATAGGAATATACATACAATCAATACATACTTTTCATGCTTAGCCCTAGATAGGAATTCCCCATACACATTCGAATTGTATAATATAAATTTCAGAGATAAGAATACCAAAGAGTCTTAATGATTTGAGTTCTAAGTGGAATCATAAACCAACATCAACACTTTAAAATAGATGGTTATGATTCTCTAGATCAAAGGATTGTCCCTCCTAAAAAGATTAACTCTAACCCAACCTTACTGTGATATCCATAAACATATAGTCCAATTACTAATGTTGACACCTTAATTATTTTCATACCATATTACATACTGTTATTCGAATACTTAGTATTTTCTCTCAGATTCAACTCACTGCCTTTTGCACAATAGTCCTATTCCGATGGCTTCTGGACTCTGTACAGTAAGCCTATACCTCTGAAATTTTTACTGATAATGCCCTTACGAGTCTAGTTTCTAATCCCACTGACTTTGTATTTTTCCAATTTTTCTTGAATTAGTTATGATTTAATTACTGCCGACTGTCAGCACAAAAACAGTTCTAGCCGAGATTAAGATTCTTAATTAAACTTGATTATCTCACTTAATAACTCATTATAGGTGATAATATATTATTAACAGACAATAATAATCCCCTCCTAGATTAATTACAGACCCTAGGATTGTCTGGAATTACCAAAGTATACCCTTTTATCATGATACATAACATATATCACAATTTTAGATATTAATACTTCACAAATCGGACAATTAATATAAGACAGTCAATATGACACAAGAATCAACGTGGATTAAGGTCAATAATATAAGATTAAGACTTTTGGGCTCTGAATAATGAATAAAGCAACCAACTTTGTGTATGAATCCCATCTAGACACTTTGCTTGATAGCATACATGATCATATCACAGGATAAATAGAAAATAGAGTCATAAATCAAATAACTTCACCTGAATCAAAGCAAAACATCATGATACTGAATAAGGACACTTATAACCATCATATGGATGAAGAAAAGAAAAGGGAAAAACCATCCTACTCTTATCTCGAGAAGATCCTCGTCTATGTGTGTCGTAAGCCTTCCTCGCTTGCAACCAAGCCCTTGCTTCGAACTCTCGCAAATCTCCACCAAGAAGAAGCCTTTTAGGAGAGGGGTGAACGTAGGAATGAGAAGAATAGGGATCTGGACATTATAAGGCTAGGGTTTCAATAGCACAAGCCAACTCCACAAGGGTTTATATAGAATTTTTGGAAAATCTCTTCTAAAAATATTCGTCCTAAATTATGGACTCTTTCCACCAATAAGAATGCCTCAAAATCTCCTTAGGGACGTGCAATCCAAGTCTAGTTATGATTTGACATCTTTCCCAAACAAATCTGACCCAAAATAGCCAAGAAATTCGCAAAACCGCAACCGTCGATCGATCGACAACAAACCTATCGATTGGCGCATGCTTTACGCAAACAGTCGCGACACAGCCAATCAATCATTTCAATCTGCCGATTGATAGGTTCAGTCTTTCGATCGATTGTAACCGTTTGCCGATCAATTGGTTGCTCCGAAATTAAAATAATAAAAAATCACAGTAGATACGATCGATCGTTAGTGAGGCGATCGATCGGTTCAATCTGCGGATCGATCGCGGTCATGGCAATTAAAAATTCAACTTCTCATATCTTTTTGCAACTCCAAATCACGCATAGTAGGTGGTGTTGGAAAGATCTTCTCACCAAATTTAACCCCATGAAACAAAATAACATTGGAGCTTATCTCATTAGGATTAGTTATTTAGTAGCTTTCCTTTTAATAATAATTGTAATAAGACATGTCTGGGATAACTGATATGTAATGGAGTAATTAGGGGTCAATCATGGCCCATTAGGCCATAATAGATGGTGGGCCTCCTAGGGCCGGCGCCATCCTTCGTCTTTATAAGGAGGCCGCCCTCCTCAATTGACACTTATGCAATAAAGAACTTATCTTTCTTCTACTCCTCTTCTCCTTCTTCCTTCTTGCCGCCAGGCAATCCCTTGTGACTGGGTTGGCCACAACACTAGTATCAGAGCAGTTCTGATCCAAGGGCGATCATGTCTCCTCGCAAGCAGCCAGCCATGGCCGCTGGAGCATCATCAAAACCAGAGGCGACACAGGAGATGACCAGCCCACGAGCGAACACTGATTCCACCCACGATCCTGTCCTCTCCTTACTCAGTTCGATAGACATATGATTGCGGAACGTCGAGCTCATACAGACGCAAATAAAGATTGATAGAGACACGCAGACTGCTGTTATGACCACTCCGCCACCGTCAACAAGGGGGGCTGGAGGCCATGGCCGACCAGGGGGTTCTCAAGCACTGGGCGGCTCACTACTTGGCCACCCTACTGGTCAATCTGTTCCGCGTGGCATGCAATTCGGATCTGTTTACATGGACGCGCAAGGTGGCCGCCATGGCCTGGAGGCGCAAGGCATGGAAGGTGTTCGTGGAAATGCCCCAATGGCTCCACGACCACGAAATATTCAGCACGAGATGGATGATGATTTGGAGAAATTTTCTGGGTCTCGCGGAGGACAGAGGACCAGCGCTGAGCCCAGACTGGCCCGGTTGCAATTTCTGAGATACAATGGCGAGGAGGATCCTGTCGAGTGGCTCTACAAGGCGGACAAATTCTTTGCATACCAGGGGACATATTCTGATGACGAGTGCCTCCGTGTAGCCGCTTTCCACCTGGACGGAGATGCCTCAATCTGGTTTCGATCTTACGAGAAAGAGATGCGCTACCCTACTTGGGTGTCCTTCTCCGATGAGTTGTGCATCCAGTTCGGACCGAACAAGTTTCAAGATTTCAACGAGATGCTATCTACTATGAGGCAAACTACCACGGTGAGGGCATACTATTCTGAATTTATGGAAATCGCTAATCGCTTGCCCGATTGGCCAATGGCAGCCCTCGTCGGCACCTTCAAACGCGGGCTGAAGCCTGAGATTGCTGATGAGATGCGTCACTTTCCATGCCATACTATGCGTGATGTAGTGCGTCATGCTCGCATCGAGGAGGAAAAACTGGCTCGTCAGCGACGAAGGGGGCGTGGGGGGCCAAACCTGCAGCCGTACAGCAACCACCCACCTGTCATGATTCCAGCGCCTGGCCCAGGCTCTAGCCGGCCAGCCTTGCCAGGTCCTACTTCTCCTCCTATCCGCCGCCTAACGCCTACTCAGATGGAAGAACGGCGTGCAAAGGGACTCTGTTATAAGTGCGATGAGAAGTTTGTTCCCGGACATCGCTATTCCATCAGGGGTAGCCTGCTCATCGTCGAAGCTGAGGAAGACGAAATGGTTGAGTCAGAAGAGGCAACCAGCCTCTATGACCATGTGCAACCGGAGATCTCCGTACATGCCTTCTTCCTATGAGGCAATTAGAACTGTATGATCGCCAAGAGAGTATCAACAGTTCAAGACAGGAGTCTGTGTTGAAGCATGATGATGGAGTGCTCTTAAGCCTTGAATTTCTCACAATAGAGGGCTGCCCTGAGCTCAACAAGTTCTCCTCCATTTTTATTCCCTTTGGACTAAGATATCTGCAGGTTGACTACTCTTATGCTCAACAACAGCTATTAGTAGCGGGTGGTCAAGTGCTGCTGCGCAACCTTACATCTTTAGAGTACTTGGGAATTAGCGATCTGCCCAGCGCTGCTTCCTTTGTATTGGATCATCATGATGCCTTTCCACCGTCTCTGAGGATTCTCATTATAACAAGATGCAGTGACCTGACATGGTTTCCCAAGGCCTTGCACAACCACCTCCCTTCCATTACTGGCTTGTATATTATCGAGTGTCCTCAACTTGTGTCCTTCCCGGAAGGGAAGGAGGAGGTGCTTCCATCCACAATAACTTCTCTGAATGTCTCTGATTGTCCTCAACTTGTATCCTTGCGGGAGGTGCTTCCACCGGCTCTTAAATATCTCTGGATATCCAATTGCCCGAACCTCACTTCCCTGCCCAAACACCTCTACAACCTCACCTCTCTCCGAAATATATGGGTCTCCGATTGTCCTCAACTAGAGCTCCGGCCAGACGATCGATTGCCTCCCAACCTTGAATCTCTGGATATGAGGGGCGACTGTTCCAAACTGGAGCAGCAGTTGCAAGAGGAAGACAGAAGAGATTGGCTTCAAAAACTCACACGCTTTTGATGCAATCGTGCCACCCCACCGAGTCCCCATTCGAGGCTTCCATGGCACAATCAAACAGAGGGTTTTCATGTATATGTTCATCAGAGAAGCAGAAGATTACCAAAAAGAAAAATAAATTCTCTCAGTTTTTTGAGGTACGGTTTTGAAAATATTCGATTTTCATGTTTGATTTTTCTTTCTTAGTTGAACGAAAATCTTCGGTTTGCAGAATGCATATTTCTTAATTAATGTTTCCGTGAAGGAGATGAATAGTCCAGTTTACTATGAAATTCAGTATCCATAGAACAGGGAACGAATGGTTCTCATCTTTAGATTTTCATTTCTTCATTCTTTCCCCTTTGTTTGTGCTTTAGTGTAATGCTCAATTTTATTTGTACTTCTGAAGCTAACTCCATTTTTTGGAATTCCATTTTTCCTTGTTGTTTGTGAGTGTTCTGCTCTATTTTGTTCAGGATTTTGAAGCTAACTCCATACATTTTTTTCCGACCTCTGTTTGATTTCTTGCCAAAAAAAACTTTGATTTTCACAGTGGTTTTCTGTAACTATGGATCCCATGCTTTCTGAAAGAGGAAAAATGACGATTGTAATTATCACAATTCTCTCTGAAGATTCTGTGTGCAGTGCTTCATACGCATTCTTTGGAGAATCATTCCAAATATTTTAATGTCCATAGGTTCTTTCCTGTATAGACAGAAAGCGTTGTCTCCATCTGATTTAATTATAACTTTTGATATTGTGGCATGTTATCTGAGAAGTAGTCTTAATACAGTCTTTGCTGCTACATTTTCCTTTATCTGTATGCAACTGATGGTACATTCTTATGGCTACTTGTTTTTGTTCTTTGATGTAGTCATTTTCTGACTCTCTAGTTTATGTTACTATTGTTTAAACTAGAGCTATTTCTTGAAATAACTTCGAAATTTTACTTTCTTTTTGTTTCATGAATTAGAGAGAGAACAGAATCTTGTAAAAGTAATGCAAGACTTCCATATTACCTTGTGCAGTTAATGCCGTAGTGCAAGGGTCTACTAAGGCCCTAGCTGTTTAAGGTCAGTTTATGGCGCTGTTTTGAACAGCTTGAATTACATTACCCAATAATAGATACAGTGCGTTGTTCCTTACTTCAAGTTTGGGGTTTTATATTCTAGATTTTTGGAATTTATTTATGTTTAGTATGGCTAATTGGCTTGGTTTTGAACCATGTCTAGACTGGATTGAACTTTGTCTAGATTTCTTTTATGTCGATAATAATATCTCAGAATAGTGTTTTGTGCCCAATTCGTTGAGAAATTTACTCCACACTGAATGTTTGCAAGATTAACTATCAAAAGTGCATTTGTGATTCAAAGCTGCTTGAGTCATAACAAAGATAGCGTTGAATCAAACTGCTGAACCTGCAAGCTTCGGAAGTGGAACATCACTATGGCTTGCATGAAATGAATTTAGACGTGCAAAATCCATAACTAAATTTCATTCTGAAATGTGAAATATTTAAAAGTGCTTTATTGATATTCCTGTTCTGCTATTACAGCAGGAAGCCAAAAGACCAGATATGTCAACTATGGAATTTTGAATTCTTCAAATGCAAAGGAAACCACTTTCAGGGATCCTTTCAGTGGCAAGATAGAAAACCGAGGTTCCTGCGTAATTTCATGAAATATCAAATATGTGCTTGCACTCTTACCTACACCTGTTTTGTGCATCAAGGGATGTTTCCATGACAGTTCCAAAGCTGTATAAACTAAGTGGGGAAGATTGTACAAACTTAACTACATTGTCTCTGCTTCCATCTCTCCTGGATTCCAACTTCAGTTTGGCATCACAGATATACCTCCAAAACCTTCAGTACATGCCAAAAAACCTCCACAAGGTCACCTCTTTCAATTGGCTACAAATTTGAGAGTGTTCTGAACTAAAGGCCCAACCAGATGATCGTTTACTTCCCAATTTTGAATATCTGGATACAGATGGCAACTGTCCCAAACTGGAGCAGCAGTTGCAAGAGGATACGATGATTTGTTTAATCTCATTAGTCTCATATTCTGTTGACGCACCTGCCACCAAGTCGAATCCCTCTTCCAGGTTTCCGTGGCACAAGTGAGAGAAGAAAATTATGTATTTGTTTGTCCATGAAGCAGTATACCTGGCCTTTGTGCAAGAACTACCTAGCCAGGAGGACAGGAGCAGCCACCAAAAACATGTATTGAGGTAGGGTCTTGGAATCAACAAGCTTGATATGTTTGATTTTTTATTGTCTCTGAATTATATGAAAGAATGTGGTGTATGGAAAATGTGCATGCTTACCATGTTTGATTCTGTTTCTAAATTGAATGAATGGATGTTGTGTATGGATTTAATACAAAAAATCTCGCCTCTTAACTGAAAATTTTCGAATTGCATGTTTTGTTTCAGAAATGCAAGTGTCGCTTATGATTTCCCTACTACACCTCCACAAGGTGGTGTGCTTGTGATTTCAATATCATACGGAATAATTTTTAACCTGGCTTAAATTAAGCTTTGTACTTTGAATTTTTGCATAAATACCTGATGCTATTGGCTAATACTATGAATTGCCCAGAAATTTACTTTTGGCCATTACTCGGTCAGAACTTATCAATTTTGCTTGCAGGCTTTCAGGGAACTGATAAAAGGAGTTAGGTTGCATTATTGTTGTTGCAACCTGGTCCAGCTTGATCCTTGGAGCCATCCATTGTTGGCCACAACCTAGTGTGTAAACAGAGTGCATGAATGCTCTCCGTGTCTGGGGCCATTTTTTAGCTAAGTTTTTTCCAGCCTCGTAATAGGAACCATAGGTATGTAAATTCTAGGAAATTTTCAGAAAGAATATTTAATTAACAGAAATTAGGGGAGATGCTTACCTACATCGAGAACAAATCGTTCTTCATGCCATTTATCTTTCTTTTCAACTCTTCATTTCATTTTATTATTCTACCCTTTTATCCTGTTCGTTTGCAACTTTTTATTCTACATATTTTTCACCAGCAACAAAATATTAGCCGGATTTAATAAGCGAGGGGTAATAAAACCAATTTTAGAAATTAAATAAGATGGTCTGAAACTTGAGTTTTTATAACCTTCGATGGTACATATTGCCTATATAGAAAACTTAGTTAGATATTAGACTGATCTCAGGATTTGATATTATTGCTGAGGAATCCTGCTGCAAAGTCGCAAGAATACTGCTGTCAGCACGGTTTTTGCAGTTATGGCAATAAGAATTCATGCTTAAAAAAATTATTACACCACCAATTAGGGCGCTGTCACTTTCTCTCTTTTTTTTGGTTACTGAGTGTTGTCAACAATAAGAAAGGGATCCATTAAGTGGGTATCTAGTGAATTGGGCAAGTAATAATTGTTAAATTGTCTTTGATTTATTTAATCCCGATTGACAGGCTGTTACATAATGAAGGCTGTTAAAAGAAAGTTTTGAGGTCCGTTTGAAATTTGGGCTGCAAAGTTTCCAAAAAATAAAATAAAATTTGGAAATATGGAGAATCTCGGTGAGACCTCTACTTCCCTAAAATATCTCGGTACTGATCGGAGATTACTGAGATAAGAGATCTCGCCGAGAGTGTAATGTATGCATGCACATATGAGAAAAAATAATATAAATTGTGAGTTCTAGCTTTTCTCGAGCTTTGAGTTGAGCCGAGCCAACCTATGTATGATTGAGCTTGGCTTGACCAACTTGGAGTTCAAGCTCGAATGCAAGTCGAGCTTTCGAGTCAGCTTTAACTCCCTTCGTTTCACATGAGATAAGTGGCAAGCATTTTTTTTGGGATGGAGTGCCTTTCTTTCTGATAACTTTTGTCCTGGGGAGTGCAAGTTGCCAGCAGTGGCGGATATTGCAAACGTGGTTTGAAATAAGCATTGAAGTTTGGAAGTGTTTGTATTATCTAGTGATTAATTTGAAGCATTGGACTAATATGGCAATTTACAACTTTACCCTAAGGATCTTCGACGTAATGGGACTTCTAAGCTTGAGGTTGGGCTTGCTCTTTTTGTGCATGTTGGACAGCTAAATCACTAAAGATTCCACTCATTAGGCATCTCACTTCCTGGTATAAAGAAGCCTTGCATTTTGTTACAACGTTGTAATGGATCTGTTTCCATATCATGGTCCTTGATTTTATGACAATCCTCAGCATTTTGTTACAACGTTGTAATGGATCTGTTTCCATATCATGGTCCTCGATTTTATGACAATCCTCATTGTAAACTCGAGGCCAAGCTTTTCGTAGGCGGGAGGAAATGATGCAGGCAAGTTAGGCTCAACTAGAGAACATGCTAGCAGATCGTTGAAGCCCATGAAGCTCAGTCCATTCAGTGAAGCCCATTAAGAAAGTCAAATATAAATACCTTGTAAGCTTCTTTTGAAGGCAGTTCATTTGATACTTTGTTTACAGAACGATATGTTCATTTTGGATCTCTGCTATGCGTATGTGCGTACTTGTGGTTCGAATGCTTTTGAGCTGTGGATTCAGCTTGGTGTTTAAATGTGCTTTTGGCTCACTAAACAAGGAGATAACCTTATATTTAAGTTTCTAGTTTTGATATCTTGAAATGTTGAATTTCAATGTGTTCCAGAAAGTGTTGCTTTTGAGCTGTGGATTCAGCTTGTTGTTTAAATGTGCTTTTGGCTCACTAAACAAGGAGATAACCTTATATTTAAGTTTCTAGTTTTGATATCTTGAAATGTTGAATTTCAATATGTTCCAGAAAGTGTTGCCCTGTGAAGTTGTCGGAATGGCAGTCGACTGGTCTTATGGTCCATACCCAGCAAACAGCTTGACTGATTGATTCTCTAACCAAAACAAGGTGTTTATTTTAAGGTATTTGATCAGTTTAAGCTTTAGAAACTTTTTTTAAGTAGTATCTCTAACTTGTACAGTTTTTTCACTTGTAAGAAACATCCTTGATATTTCCCCAATAATTCTCATGTACAAAAAAAGTTTCCTTGCAGGTGACGGGACAGAGGTGGGACAGAGGCTGGAGCACAAAAGTTTCTTAAATTCAAAAAAGGAAAGGGTAGAAATGTTTGTTTGTATAGATTAAGGAATTTTAACACTTACAGTGTTGTTTAGCTGGTGTACAACTCGTTTATGGTGTGATATGGTTATTTCTTTTGGTTAGTAGTAACTCAGATTTTTGTCCAAAAGTATTTGGTAAGAGTGAACGTTTGTGGGCTATAAATGAATCATTTCTTATGAGTGTCACATGGTCATGTTATACCTCCTTTGAGCTCGTAACTGGGACAGAAATTTTTTAGTTTCTTGATTGATTAAAAGCTACTCATTTTGCTGGACATTCTAGGTTTGCTAGGTGTGTTCTTTATAAGGATAGCCATCTACTCGGTGTTTAAATAGCTTTGAAGAAAAAAAATATTTTTTTGGCAGAGGAGTTAAGTTCTGGAAACCTCTTTTAAATTATCATTTTCCAATCCGTCCTAAACATCAAAGGTGTGTTTGGCTCCCTCATCTGGGTGGTTGTACGATGATACTTTACATTTCCAGCCATAGGCATATATAGTATTAGAAACTTCATTATTTTCTAAGCAAAGTTATTCGTCATCCAGAGTATTTGAATCAAATTCGACTTGGTTTTGTTTTCTTTCCCTTTTGCTTTGTTTACAAAGTGGCCGATACATTTAATTCATGATTTCATTTTGTAGCCTTTTTATCTACTTCTGTACCTGTGGTGCTAATTCGGCCAAAACATCCATTTGCTCTATCTGCTAGGCTCGCCAATTAGTTTACTTATTTTGGCGAAAAAAGAACTCTGCTCCCTGTGCATTCTTGGTTAATCGATGTGCAACCTGTTGTCTATAGAGTTTTGCCACCTGCTATCATCTTCTTTGGGACTCTCCATTTTTTCTGCGTGTTGCGAATACACTAATCCTAGTCTCAGGCTAATCCTCCCTCCATCCCACTTCAAAAAGAATTGTCACATATCAACAGTCCAATTTCATATTCTTCTTCTTCTTGTAGTTATTAGAGGATGGAAAAAAAAGGAAAAAAAAGATGCACTTACAAGGATAATTTAATTGGCTTCAGTAAATTTCTTTTTTTGCAAAAGGGGACCATTAATAGGGAATACAGCGAATATGATACTGTGTATGAATACAATCGAAACTTAAAAATGAAAAAAGGCTTGCTGCTAGATAAAAATTTTCGCCACAAACCAAAGTTTAAGCTGTGTGCCGAGCAAGATAAGACCTGGCCTTGGCCAGAGGCGATCTTGGTTTGCTCGATTAGCATCCATAAGCACTTACGTATTGTGGTTGTATTTGAAAGTGAGGCATTAGGGTTCAAATGATGTATACCAGCTGCAATTTTTAAAGGAAATTTCAAGTCTTGCTGCAAATACTTGGAATATTAGGATCTGCCCAGCTTTGTACTGGACCATCATGATGCCTTTCCACCGTCTCTGACGATTCTCCGGACAAGAAGATGAATCTCTCCATATATCCTATTGCCCGAACCTCACTTCCCTGCCCAAACACCTCTACAAAGTACAACCTCACCTCTCTCCGAATGATATGGCTTGAGGATTGTCCTCAACTAGAGCTCCGGCAAGACAATCGATTGCCTCCCAACCTTAAACAGAATGGCTTTATATCCTGAGTTAGGAATACAGTTGTTGCAGTCCAGTCCCTCTGCAAGAGCTACTGGCTGCGAGAGGACAGCAGCAGCCCACCAAAAAATGAATAAATTCTTTCAGCATTTTGAGGTACGGTTTTGGAAATACGCATGCTTACTTTGTTACATGACATTTGAGTTGGTTGATTTTTTTGGGGGGAAATTATATAAAAAATGATCTCTTTAAGAAATACGCGTGCTTAAGAAATTATTTTTTTTCTTTTGCTAGGAAATTACTGTTGGTTTTGATTTAGTGGGAAAAATTCGCATTTTTTATTGAGATTTTTCCCATTAGCATGTGTTGTTTGAATCTGGACTTTGCGATGAAATGTGATCTTTTGATCTCTTTAAGGGGAGCTTTTTCTATATTACCTGGTGCTAACTTTCATATTCCCATATTACCTGATTTTTCTCGTAAAATCTCATATAGCCTAGAATATGGATTTGAAGTACTGAAAATGCCCTTCTTCTATCTTTTTTGTTCTAATACTGTGCGAAGAGGCGTGTTGCATACACCACGAAAAATACAAGTGTTTCTCCGGCGATTTCCATCGGCGACTCCACTGGTGAGTTCGACCGGCGCCCCTTGTGGATTTTGACAATCCTATTCACATCCCCCAGCTCGATTTGGAGCTGCCCCCTGCTGGATTTCGACGATATGACTGACAGAGTGTGTGCAAAGGCTGCGATTTGAAGCGTATACCTCAGGGGATTTCAAAGCTTCAACTTGCTAAGTTTCCCCCGCGGCTCCCTCCGCCTTCGTGCAACTGGCAGAGTGACCGATTGAGCTTCGGTTACGGCGAGGAAGAGTGTGAAAGGCGCCTGCCGAAAATACACACATACACATGACTAACCCGCAGTAAGTTGCAACAATCTTTACTGATTTTAGTTTCAGAAGGTCCAAAATTTGGATTTTTAATTTTTACTATGAACTATAAAGTCGTGTCTTGACTGTATATTTAGTCGTGTACGTGACGACACGACTTTTATGTTTTTGTGTTGCACCGACACGATTACTGACCACTCTACCTATCTACTTGCAGATGGATACAAAATGAGATGAGTCTATGGAGGAAATACCATCGGAAGAGGAGGAAGATCAGGATTTTGTGTTAGCACCTCGACAGCAAAAACAGAGGGGCATGAAGAAGAAGGCTCTGATGGACCCATCAATAAAGAGAACATACTATGCGCGACCGGCGCTTTGCAAGTTTTGTCAACCGGGCACGATGAAAAAGTGTGCGGCCCTCCTACGGCGTCGCCAAAGATGTGGCCAACTGATCAGCGAAGCTGGTTTTGCTGTCATTTTTTAAGGTGATGACGTAGTTGTTTCTCGGAATCTCCTCGATCATTTGGTCAGGTACTGGGATGAGTCGGCGAAGGTCTTCAATATCAAGGGTAGGACGCTAAATTTCACAGAGTAAGAAGTTGCTCTTATCACCGGATTGCCCGCAAAGGGCGAAACAGTTGAGGTTGTCCCCTCCCTACCACACCGACCGAAAGGTTAATTATTCAGAAAGTACTTCGCCGTCAGGAGACTGGATAGTCCACACATTGATGAAATCATTGACAAGCTTAGCGATGGCAAAATGAAGATGGCAGAGGAGGACATGGTGAGGATGATCATTTGCCTCCTCTTTTGCATGCTGTTTCTACACAGCACTAGAGCGCTGCATCCCTGTTTGTACCGTTACATTGAAGAACTCCCAAGATTGAGCTCATATAATTGAGCTGGGGCATAACATGTTGGTTTCTGGTATAACCCACACCAGCAAACTAGTGGTGCGAGATCTCAAGGAGGGTCACGGGGTGGTGGATACCTAAATGGCGTCTCATATGTCCTTCAGGTATGTAGCATTTCTACGTGTTGTCGAAGACACATATTGTAAATAGTTAAAAACTTGGCAAGTTTTCAACTTTCTTCTCTGGAACCAACATTCATTATAAAAATCTTAGCAGTTGAACTTGACGTACCATTTTTTATCTACGATGCCTCCGTTGAAGTTGTTTTTATGTACCCGGTCTTTCTCGCTCGTGTTCTCGCTTTTTGGCACGAAGATGACCTTTGGCGATGATATGGGCGGAGATGCCGGATGAAACTTCTCCAGAATGCTCCACCTTCTTCTCTGACTGAGCGCTCCTTAGATTCCGGGTAATATGGAAAAATGCAAAGTGATGGCTTATACCTCTTCCTGGGGGTATTTTGGGTACTTTCTGGGTCATATGGAATAAACTAAGAGATTGCGAGTCATATGCCAAAATGATAGTTGGCGCCAGGTAATATGGAAAGAACTCCTTTAAGGGCTTTGTGTGCGTGTGATTTCGATATACCTAAAACTCATTCAATATGGATTTACCAAACAATATGGGTTGTATGGTTTGAATGAGTTTTGGATTTTGATCTGCCTAAATATTGTTTTAAAATCTACATGCTTAGTTTATTTGTCTTTCCCCCCTGAATTGAATGAGAGGATGCGGTGTATGAATTAAATGAGAAAAGTTTACCTTTTAAATTGAAAAATTCGCCTTTTTGTTATATAAATTGAAGAAGTGCAAGTGTGGTGCAAATTGTCTATCCTACCCTTCTGTAAGGAGTTTGTTTGCTTCTAAATGTGACATATTATTGGAGTTGTTTTGACTTTAGTTTTGATGGTTTGAATGAGCTTTTCTATTCTTACATTTTGCTTGTATGAATATTGTAACATACAATACTTGATATGCATACTTTCTAGGTCATTTCTAATGATGAACCCCCTCATGAAAGTGTTGTGGGTAAGGACTAACGATTTGCACCTATAATTGTTTTGCTTATAAAATTAAAATTAGGGAGTCTTTGTGATCATCTAGAGACCAAGAACACATCATAGCAATAAGGCAGGTAATCGTTTAAAATTAAACCCTTGCAAGTAGACAAGGTAATTATATTACAGTGAGTATTGAAGGGTTGTCGAACCTCAGGGACGGTTAAACAATTTACCAAATTTAAGAGAAAACTACAGTTTTTAGTAATTCGAAGGAAAGCAATGAACTTTAATTAACCTAATTGAGATTTAATTAATATGGAGAAGGCCAAGGCTTCGAATCCACCACAATAAACTAGTGTATCGTTTCTCTATCTTTTAAATAAAGATTTTCAATTGGCTAGTATTTTCCTCTCGGACATAGACTTGTCAACTCAAAATATAGTGCTATCCTATCAGATGTAATATAAAACGTTTAAAACATAAAATTGTGATCTATCTCTTTCGAGTATAAACCAATGAAACTTTATTACTATATAACACTTCAGATTACTCACGTTCCTCTCGGACACGCAAGTGCTCTTTCAGATTGAAATCCAATTAATTCACTCTTGTCTCTTGAGTAAAAAGAACAAACTTCAATTAATTAACTTTAATTTCATAATAAATAGTCATACACCAACTAGAGTAAACATAAGATGAGATAAAAGAAACTATACAACTAGTCTATTGGGCTTCATCTATGCCTTGGAGAGGAGTTTAGCCTTGTATTGGAAGAGAATCCATCATCATGTTCTACATCTTCTTCTCTCATTTGCTTTAGCCTCCAAGGTCTCCAAAGGGATTCAAAACTCTACTCTCTAGTGCCCAATACGTTCCCCCTAAAGGCATATATATAGATGTGAAAGAAAATCACGAAATCCCTTTCCAAATTCGACTCAAAATAGGACAAAATCACATTTTCCATATATGGCGATCGATCGGCACTGTTCACTGATCGATCGGTTACTGTTCATAAAAACATTCCTGTAGATACGATCGATCGCGAAAATTTGGCCAATCGATCGGCTACTATTCATGTTCTACGGCATAATCTTCCAATGGTCATAACGTTTCGCTCTGAACTCCGAATTGAGCGCGGTCAGTGGTGTTGGAAAGTTGACTTCTTGAACTTTAATGTGAAACTTGAATCAATCCAATCAGAGATACACACACAAAGTTATGAAGATTTAATTTTCACCACATTTTTGCATCTTACTTTTGTTTCCTACAAAAACCAAAAACTATATTAAGTATCACTAAATCTAATTGAAATACTAACGTAAATATAAGTTTAGGAGATAATAAAATGCGTATTTCATGTGAAGATCACACCCCCAAACCTACATTTTGCTAGTCCCTAGCAAAATAAAAACAAAATAAAATCAAACAAACAAACTAAGGAACTAATGCAGAAAAGTAAATGCCACTTTCGTAGGGAACACGATTGCATTGACAGTATGCAACAAGCTGTTAAACATCTAGGTGTCCCTAGTAGGATGAGTAGTGTCTCGTGAGGGTTTGCAGCCATGCTACCCACAAACATGTATTTATAAATCTAATTAACCCAAGTGCAAACAAAACAAAATAAAATAAAACATTGCAAAACAATCAACCTATTATCCCGACAAATGCAAACCACAATACGTAAGAAAATCAACCACATGTACTTGCTTCATAATCAACAGGAATATAGAAGCCCTCAAGTAAGTGGTTTTATTCCACACTTTCATCTTGGAAATTTCTGCTCAAATATGATATAGCATGATAATATAAATAGTAAAAAATGTAGAACATTGTAGTCATACATTCTAAATTTCTGTTTCACACAGATTCAGTATTATACATTAACCAAAGAACATCAGAATCTACATAGTCATTGTAATATTTCGGTTCATGATAGCATAAATGCATGCGCCCCTCATTCGGGTCCAACATTATAGATTTGAGAGGATAACACATCATAGACTTTTTTTTTCAATAGGACTGCATAAGGCCTGACTTCAAGATGCTTAGGTTTAGAAATGACTCAGGCCAATGACTCCCAACCAGTTTGGTTTAGAGCATTAGGTTTTAAGTATAGACCGCTTTGGGCCTGAGCATCAACCTAAGTTAATCCTATAATAGTCAAACAACCCCTTTCTTTCTTTTGTTTTTCTCATTTTTTCGCATTTTTCGTTTTGTTTTTCAGCATTCATATTTTCAAGCACATCTTTATTCTGTCCAGGCTGTATTATACTCTCAACCTATTTTCGGTTCCAAGCCCTTGCCATAGCCAAGTAAATGATCTATCATGATCTTTTAAGCTCAACAGACAACCACATATCAACTAATGACTCTAACCAAAGACATCCCACTGTAAATTAGCGTTTAACAAATCTCTAGACAGTATTAATTTATCTACTAGTGTGTGTGAGTGAGTTTTATTAGCTCAAGCACCTGTTCCAAGAGGACAATAACAGAAAGATATGCTCAGTTAAGTGTCTCTATCCTCCAGTATACTTACTCACACTTCCAATGTAAATTAATCTCTTAAAAATTGAAACATGCATCATCACGGGATAAACTATCAAAATCTATAAAAATTACTAATAAACAACCTAAAACTAATCAAATTTTTATGGTTTTTCGTTTTCTGATTTTTTATGCAAACAATATTCCCTCCCCCAAACCTATTATGAGCATTGTCCTCAATGTGAACAAGATATAAAAAATGAAATGATCATATAACAAAGAAAATAAGAAAAAGAAGAGCCTACACCTGAATACATGGGTTACCTCCCACCAAGCGCTAAGTTTAACATCTTCAGCCAGACTGAGCCACGATCTTCTGCAGGGTTCAGATCCTCAAAAAGTCAACCCAGATTGATTAAATGATTGCCCCACATACTCCTATCCTTGTGGCTTATGTATGGAACATATCGTGGAATGAAGGGGTGAAGTGGTGGGTGGGGAAGCATTAGAAAGAGGGGTCCCTGCATTAGCCATGATACAAGTCATGAGAGAATTTTAAAATAAAGGGAACCTCCTCCTCCACATCAACCAATTTAGTCATAGAGGAATTTTCTAGTAACACATGTTGAAGAACCTCATCTAATAGTGAATCAATTATACAATCTATGAAACATTCTAAGTTACTTTCAATAAGCAAAGGGTTAGTTCGGTAAAGACATGGTATAAATGGTGTTTCAGGAACATAAGGTTCCATTAATAGTGCCTTCGACTATGATTCCTCAGATATAGAAGAAGGATTAAAGTTGGGTTCTATCGACGCACTCACTTCTTCTTTAATTTCCACACCTTCTTGATCATTTCGTAAAATCCACTCAAGCTCATTTTCAGATTTATGGGCACTCTGAAGGGTTGTAACATCATGGTTAGGGGAAAAACATATCCCTTCATCAGAAAATTTGCCCAACGGATATTGTGGTTGGATAGGTAAAGTGCAGTCTTCTCTCATATCCATGGCATGTGTCAGTTCTCCTAACTTTGTTTCTATTCTTGCAATGGTCTATGTGTGCGAATGGATAAGCTGGCCTCGGGCACGTATTTCATCTCTCAGCTCTTATTGTTTGGTTTTTATCTCGGTTAAGGTGGTGAGGATCATTTAGCTCATTTGGTTCATTTGGCTTATCTGGTCTTCCAAGGAAGGTCTCCTATTAGATTGGCCAAATGGATATGAGGTTGGTTGGTAAGGTAGTTGTTGGCGCAGGAAATCTTGTCCACGAGGAATTATGATGGTCCTCCATCCTATGAAGACCTTGAGCTTCATTCACATACTTGCATATAAAATTATGGTACTCATAGGCCAAAGGACACTGCACTGAGGTATGAATAGGACTTAAATAAATAGCGCATGGTTCCGACATAAAAGGAGTTGTAGATTGTAGGGAAGATATGCGACTCCCAAAGTTAGAGTGATTATCCCAACTACGGTCGTAAGTATTAGCCTATAAGGGATATGGGTGGTAGGGTGCTTCATAGGGAAGGGGATTAAGTGTATGTGGGGAATAATAATCATTAAAGCACCTATATAGGTTCTCATGGCTAAATTCATATAAAGGTGAAGACATTTCTTCACCATGCATTCATCAACACCCGAACCATAATATCACACATCCACAACTCAGAAATCAATCCTAGATATCCACAACTAGCAATTAGCAGTCTAAAACTAAGCTACGCAAAGAATTTCGCAAATTATTGGCTTCCGTCCTCGGCAACGGCGCCAGAAACTTGATCGTTTAAAATTAAACCCTTGCAAGTGCACAAGGCAATTGTATTACAATGAGTATTGAAGGGTTGTCGAACATCAGGGACGGTTAAACAATTTACCAAATTCAAGAGAAAAGTGCAGTTTTTAATTACTTTAAGGAAAGCAATGAGCTTTAACTAATATAATTGAGATTTAATCAATATGGAGAAGGTTAAAGCTTCGAATCCATCACAATAAACTATTGTATCGTTTCTCTCTCTCTCTCTCTCTCTCTTTCTTTTGAATAAAGATTTCCAATTGGCTAGCATATTCCTCTAAGACATACGCTTGTTAACTCAAAATATAGTGCTCTCCTCTCAGATGTAAGACATAAAATGTTTAAAACATGCAATTGTGATTTATCTCTTTCGAGTATAAACCAATGAAACTTTATTAGCATATAACACTTCAGATTATTCACGTTCCTCTCGGACACGCAAGTGCTCTTTCAGATCAAAATCCAATTAATTCATTTTTATCTCTCTCGAGTACAAAGAACAAATTTCAATGAATTAATTTTAATTGCATAATAAATAGTCATAAACCAACTAGAGTAAACATAAGATGAGAGAAAAGAAACTATATAACCAATCTATTGGACTTCATCTACACCTTGGAGAGGAGTTTAGCCTTGCATTGGAAGAGAATCCATCATCATATTCTTCATCTTCTTCTCTCTTTTACTCTAGCCTCCAAGATCTCCAAAGGGATTTAAAACTCTACTCTCTAATGCCCAATACGTTCCCCCTGAAGGTATATATATATATATATATGTGAAGGAAAACCACGAAATCCCCTTCCAAATTTGAGTCAAAATAGGTCAAAATTGCATTTTTTGGATACGGCAATCGATCGGCACTGTTCACTGATCGATCGGTTACTGTTCATGAAAACATGCCAGTAGATACGATTGATCGAACGACGACGATCGATCACAAAAATTTCAATTTTTTTCTCAGTCGATCGGCCGGTTACTATTCATGTTCTACGGCACAATCTTCTAATTATCATAACTTTTTGCTCCGAACTCCCAATTGAGCGGGTTGTAGCGTTGAAAAGCTGACTTCTTGAAATGTAATATGAAACTTGAATCAGTCCAATCATAGATATACACACGAAGTTATGAATATTTAACCATTGAAGTCACTTTTCACGACATTTCTACATCTTACTCTTGTTTCCTAAAAAACCAAAATCTATATTAAAATATCACTAAATCTAATCAAAATATTAACATAAATATAAGTTTAGGAGATAATAAAATGCGTATTTCATCTATAGATCAGTAGAGAATATAAGAAATATTAGCATTTAATTAGTATAATGTTATAATTGTACATTAGCATACAATTGTCTCTACATTATTATTGCAATATCATATCATGTAGTTCAAATAGCAATAGATACCTTCTTGCTAATTATCCATTTGAACTCTGCCTGATCCTGAATTCCCTCATAATTAAAGTGAGGGATGAATATATTCACTTTATGTGTCTGTCATATTAGGCTATCCATTAAATATCCTTTGATGATGGGATCAATTTATGATGTCCAGTCGGAGAAATTTTTGGCAGTCAGGTTTATGGCAGGGTGCTCGAGATCGATGGTGCACAGTTTACGCATGTGCTCCAACTGTTTGGGCATGTGCTCAGCACATGTGCCGACGATCCTAGAGATCGATGCTTCCCTGGCATCCTGGAATAGTGTGCAAGGGGCACCCTATAATTTTTTACCACCTAGAGGTTCACCACCATGTTGGCCTGTACAAGTCTTGTCATGCCCCCACTCCAAAATTATTGGCCTTATGAAGAGTGCCAACGTAAATATAAATACCGTCTCACGATCACTTGGGACACGACCTGTTAAACCGTCATCATTCACACAATCATAAAAACACGTATGAACGACAATCTCAATGGATGGGAATATTTAATAAATAAAAAGACCACATGAATCATAATTAACAATTCATGATAAATCTCTACTAGCACACTTGCCATTTATTACAAATTCAAAGTAACTTGAAATAAAGAATTCAATAATTTAAGTCTTCACATTCTCTAGTGCCTTGGTATATCCTTTCAAATTGATCATTTTCTTAACCTGCATTACATGATGCATGCGTACTCCGAAGATATACTCAGTAGGATGTAAAACCATAGCAGAAAGTGAAGAATAAATCAATGAGGTTAACAATAAAGTGTATGCACAATAATATGAAGTTTGAACAACTAAATTCCCATCCATAGGAAGACAAGAACTTCATCAACTTCAAAAGGGACGTCAATACCCAATGACGCCATAACATCCATAGTGCTAGGAGATAAACAATTTTTGCTATCAGACAAAGGCAAGCATACAAAGTCTTGCAATACCTGGTTATCCAGGGGTTCTCTCTTTCAAATCTTGTCATGTATTTAAGGTAAGCGCCCCATCAGTTCTCAGAGACACAATGGCATGATGTCTAACTAACCTAGGACGTACGTGTATTGCCTCTCTTTGGGTGGGAATCTTCGAGCATACAAAGTCTCATCAGGTCAAAAAAATATAAGCTCTCACATAGGTACTTTTGGACATACAAAATCTCTCACCCTGGCAAAGTATTATGGCTTTATGAGCATATTATGAAAGTCTCCAGAATAGGTACTTTTGAGCATACAAAGTCTTTCAACCTAAAAAACTCAGTCAGTTGTCTCTAATGAGTGAAACCTCCCAAGCATGCAAATTCTTGCATATAAAAGAGTCTAATCAGTATAGTCAAGGAGAGTCGACTAATTTAGTGGTCATTACGCTAAAGAAGATGTTGTGGCAAGCATACAAAGTCTTGCAACACAATCAAATGAGACAATAGCTCACAATAATCAAATATTTCTATATAACTTCAACAACATCTTGTACTCACAATAAAAATCCCTTGAGAAGGAAAGACATGACTCTTAAAAGACGGAACTGAAAGGGATCTTCTAGGATTTTATTACAAGTACTTTCTTATGTTCAACTATATCTTCCCGTAAGGTTTTAAGAATACTTAGACAAGCTTCAAATGAAACCGCCAACAACCTTATGTTCTTCTTAACTAGTACATATTAGTCTACTAATCTTTCAATTAATCATAAACTCATAGGCCAATACTGATGCTTCTAATTAGCACATAGTTGTATTATTTACCTAATGGCTCATTGATTTATAAGAATGACATGAAACTGATGTTTAAGCAAAAACAATGTTCAGTCCAAAACAGAACAACAAGGTTCACGGAATTCTCACAGTCAACGTGTGAGGAATTTAGATTGGATAAGTCTGGAGTCCAACAAAACTGACGGCATATTTTTTGACACTTTTAGAATTATTTATGACATTTTTAGTACGAACTGTTGGTGCGGAACAGTTCTAGCCAAGAACATGATTTGAATCCGAGATCAATCTAATAATGCTTAAATCCCTAATCAATTAAATTACTTACTTAAGAATCAGTTTATGATGTCAATGTGTTGTGACGTCAGGCCCAGGACGTCAGCACACACACGCCAGCACGCCGGATATTACGTTGGGCTTTCCATGATTAAGAGTAGATTTGCTTTTGTATCAATTAGTGAAATAATGATTGTAAGCCTGGCCCGCTAGTGGCCCAATTAGTGGCGCGCCCTAGGAGCTGCGCCACCCTTATGTCTTTATAAGGGGGGACCTTCGTCCTCTTCTTCATGAAGCAATCAATCAAGTTATCTCTTAATCTTAGTTCTTCCTTTCTCTTTGACAATCTGATACCTGTGATCCTTTCAGGTCACAACATTGGTATCTTAGCCATTCTAATTTGTGACGGAGATGCCGCCTCGCAAGCAGCTTGCTATGCTCCCTGGGGCACAACCAGAGCTAGAGGCGACCAACGGGACCGTCAGTCTGAAGGCGACTGAGGGGAGTGACATGGCCGAGATCAAGTCCATGCTTGAGGAATTGCTTCAATTGCAGACCAAGTAGGCACAATCCGCAGCTAAACAGACAGAGGGGGTGCTGACTCCTCCGCCGGCCTTTTCTGCAGGAAATGGTAAAACTTCACAAGTGGGTGATTCGAGGGGTTTTGGCAGATTAGGAGCATGGGCTCCTCCGCTGAATTCCCACATGCTGGGGGGCCGATTTGGTTCCCTCAATCAGACCGCGGATGGAGGCCGTATGGGGGGAGGGCCACGAGGCATGCAAGGTGTTCGAACAAATGTCTCTATGGTAACGCCTCTTCGGAATATACAACAGGAGATCGATGATGACTGGGAAGAGCCGCTGGGTCATCAAGGGGGCCTGCGTGGTGGGGCAGAGCCCAGACTGGCTTGCCTTCAATTTCCACAGTACAATGGGGAAGACGATCCCACGGAATGGATCTACAAAGCGGAGAAATTCTTCAACTATCAGGGGACCCATTCGGAGGCCAAACAGCTGCGCATTGCAGTGTTCCACTTGGACGACGACGCCTCGGTGTGGTTCCGCTACTACGAGAAAGAGGTTCGCTTCCCGACATGGGCGTCATTTGCTGATGAACTCTGTGTTCAATTTGGCCCCAATGAATTCCAAGACTTTAACGAGATGTTATCCAGCCTGCGCGAGACCACAACGCTGCCAGCTTACTATACCGTGTTCATGAAAATTGGCAATCGTTCGCCTGATTGGCCGGTGGCAGCACTAGTGTGTACGTTCAAAAGAGGGATGAAGCCGGAGATATCAGATGAGATGAGACACTATCCTTGCCACACGATGTGGTATTGCATACGCGATCGATCGCCAGAGCTGCAAAACAGTAATTGAAGGAAACGATCGATCGTCATAAAAATGATCGATCGTATCTACTGGAGTTTTGGTTTCACGTAATACAGTAAATACGATCGATCGTTGTAAAAATGATCGATCGTTATCAGGATGAAACGGACGATCGGCACAATTACGAAGGATTTTGTGAAGAAAAGTGATCGATCGGTAAGCAATTGATCGGATATACGAAGTGAACGATCGCAGTGTGCGGAAAAACCTAAATCAAGCCTATTTTGACTCGGATTTGGAAGGTGACTTCGGGATTTCTCTTCAAACATATAAATAGGCCTTAAGGGAGAACGTTTTGAAGATCTGGAGATATATTGGAGGCTAGGGAAGAGAAGGAAGGAGTCTTTTGAAGCCAAGGAAGAAGAAGAAATCCATGCCAATGGAACTATCAAAACAGGCTTTTCTTTTCACTCTTTCTATGTATAACTAAATTCCATGTCAAGGCTAGATGAAGCCCTAAATGTGTATTGCTACTCTTGATAGTTTAATTTTATAAAGTTGATTATGATTCATGCTTAATTCGATTTCATGAGTATTCTTTTGAGTGCTTGACCATAGACTTGATTGATTATGAAAGGAATTATATATTTTGTTGATTCTATGTCCGACCAAGGATAGGATTAATTACATTATAACACGTTTGTGATTAATTTTATGCCCGACAAAGGATAGAATTAATTACATGAGAGTGGATGAACTTTCATGTCTGACCAAGAACGCGAGTGAATTCATTATGATTTGTGTGTCTGACCATGAACACAAGTTACCCTATCATATT
Organism: Houttuynia cordata; assembly: GCA_039654745.1. Classification (NCBI taxonomy): domain Eukaryota; kingdom Viridiplantae; phylum Streptophyta; class Magnoliopsida; order Piperales; family Saururaceae; genus Houttuynia; species Houttuynia cordata. The sequence continues at coordinate 38,622,075 of CM077507.1, read as the reverse complement.
AATTTATGCCTAATAATAATTTAGAGTAGTAATTGCATGTCTAGTGGTGGATTCATTGCCTTGATACTTCTCTATATTGATTAAATCTAAGTTAGATTAGCTAAAGTTCATTGCTTTCTTTAGAATTAATTAAACTACATCTTTTGAGTTTGGTAAAATATTTAACCGTCCCTGAGGTTCGACAACCCTTTCTATATTCGCCGTAGTACAATTGCCTTGTGCACTTGCAAGGGTTTATATTTAAACGATCAGGTTGTTATGTAACTGACGCCAAGCCCATTGACGTCCTCATTGGCGATGGCAAACATCTCCGGAGCTCAGGGGTATGTGCCCAAGCAGCCCTTATTGTCCAGGGTCACATCTTTGTTGCCGATCTCTTCCTACTACCAACCAAGGGTGCGGATGTGGCCTTAGGGGTCCAATGGCTCCAGGATTTAGGGGATGTGGTATGGAACTTTAAGGACTTGATTATGAATTTCAAAGTCTAGGGACAGCGTGTGCGCTTGCAAGGGGCACAACCTAGTGCGTTACACACAGCCTAGGCGGTGGGGTCTTTTTTCCGATTTGTGGGCCAAGGGTTGATGTTGTAGCAATGAGCCAGTGTGGATGTTGCACAGGAAGATATTCTAGAGGACATGCGCCTCATGTTGGATCACCATTAGGACCTCTTCTCCTAGCCAACTAGGCTCCCGCCGGCCCAAGACCATGACCACTCTAATCCTATTCTTCCTGGTGCTGTTTTGGCTAATGTACGGCAGTATAGCTATCCACATGTTCAAAAGACAGAGATTGAATGATTGGTACATGACACGCTGACATTAGGTATCATCCAACCTAGTACCAATTCTTTTTCTTCACCTGTTCAGTTGATGCACAAGAAGGACCGGACGTGGAGGTTCTACATAGACTATCGTGCTTTGAATGCTATTACGGTGAGAGACAAATTGTCACGCCCCAAAATTTCAAGCCTCGACGGAGTGCAAAAGTTGACCTTAACACGAGAAATTCTTGAAGCCAAATTTCGGGAACGCAACTGAATACCCATTCACCATTCAACCACAATATCTCAAAAGGATGTGTAATTGAAACCACTCAGTCATATGAATCAACATCATTAAACCATATAAAATAAAAATTCATAATCTCAAATTATCCCAACATAAAAGTCATTAAAATCTCTTAACAAAATCACTAAAACTTCTTGGCACATAGGCCATTAATGTCACGGCTATTTATTTGAAAAGCAACATAACTTCATAACTTTCTTACTACAATCCTTGAGCTTTTCCTTCTACTGCAACGTTCTCCAAATCTAATCTCTATCCAAGCCTGCATCATAGGATACATGAGTATTCCGAAGAAATACCCACTAGAATGCAAAACTCATACAAACACAAAAGATACAATATATAACAATGCATAAGATTTCAACAACAACTGACAAATCAGCAATATCGATATAGGGAATTGCATTACCAGAAATCATCATCAGTCACTAAGACTCCAAAACAGCTAGAATGTATGGAGAGAATATAATTAATCAATGATCCAAACATTGATAGTGCATAATAAAAACATCATTCACAGAGACTTCAACTATCACAAGCGTATAGAGCTACAACTCTCACTCTCACTATCACAAGGTTCTCTCCTTGGAACCCTCTGTCATGTCTAGAATACTGACTCTATCAGTACTTATGGAATGCCTCTCTTTGGGCGGGAACCTAACAAGGATCCAAAGATATACTCTCTTAACACAGGGACTTTTGAAACTTATTAACTCTCATCCTGGCAAGGTCTCTTAACTCAGGGGCTTTTGAGTATTATTAACTCTCTCCCTAGCTGAATTTCCTAACTTAAGGGCTTTTGAGTATTATTAACTCTCTCCCTAGCTGAATTTCTTAACTTAGGGGCTTTTGAGTATTATTAACTCTCACCCTAGCTGAATCTCCCTTAACGTAGGGGTTGTTGAGTATCATTAACTCTAACCCCGGCTGAGTTTCTCTTAATATAGGGGCTATTGAGTATCATTAGCTCTCACCCTGGCTGAGTTTCTCTTAACACAGGGGTTATTGAGTATCATTAGCTCTCACTCTGGTTGAGTTTCTCTTAATCCAAGTGCTTTTGAGTATTCTATAACTTTCAACCGGACAGAGTCTCTCCTAATCCAAGTGCTTTTGAATATTCTACAACTCTCAACTGGACAGAGTCTATTATGGCTTTTACCAGCATACTACAAATATCTTCACTCATGTACTGTTGAGACTACCCATCTCTCATCCTGGGGAAATTAATTTACCTCTCTTTGGCAAAATCTCACAAGGTTCTTATAACGAATCTCTGATGTAACTATTTACTCGAAGGAAAGGTATCCTTTATAAAGAACATATTTATCCTGATAACTAGCTCACGAAAGAAGTACAACAAAGATTTCTATACTCTTTCAAAAGTCTGACTCACTAAAGGAGTACCAATGAGATTACTTAATCTCTATCGTCACACAACTAACCATAGAAGTATCAAAATAAAGTGTCAACAACAGAAGTGTCACACACTGTTTTAACGTAAGTGGAACTATTCCAATACTCAACTCGGTCATAGAACATTGATCCAAACTTCAAGGTTTAAGACTTTAGTGAAAAGGGATGATGGTTTGGCTTCCAATTAAAAACGCAGTCTAGTCAATATCAACCATGAAACACATAGGACTTATTAAACACCAAACCACCCACCATTAGCCCATGATATTAAAGTATTATACTTAGTCCATTCTACTGTAATTCTTTCTGGAAGATCTTGCATAACACATATTACTTTCATAGCATACTTATTTTAGCATAGGTTAATGTTTTGCTAAAGTTTCTCCAACTTTTACCTTAATTACAATATTCTATTTTTACAAATTAGTTGAATTCCGGCTCTTCCCAGAGTCATCACATATTGAATTACTCTATGAAATTTTTAGTTTATATAGTCCTTTGAGTCTAGTTTCTAAACCAATAGACGACATATTTTTTCGAGTTTATTTGAATTAGTTATGAATTATTTGCTACAGACTGTCAGCACAGAAATAGTTCTAGCCGAGATTAAGACTCTTCATTAAACTCGATTATCTCACTTAATAACACATTATAGGTGATAATATATTATTAACAGACAACCATACTCCCCTCCTAGATCAATTACAGACCCTAGGATTGTCTGGAATTACCAAAGTACACTATTTTATCATGTTACATAGCATATATCAATTGACCCTACATCTTCACATATAAGAGCATGATCATAATCAACTCATGAATAGAAATACCACACATATTCATTCCTAAACAAGGTCATATATTTGACATCAGAACTTGAATCATAAACATTCATATGATTGAAATAAATCACAAAGAATAGTGGTAAAATCATCCTACTCTTATCTCGTGAAGATCCTTCGTCTATGCATGTCGTAAGCCTTCCTCGCTTGCAATCAAGCCCTTGCTCCAAGCTCTTGCGAATCTCCTACGAAGAAGAAGCCTTTAGGAGAAGGATGAACGTGGGAAGGAGAAGAAATAGGCTCTGGTTGTTCTAAGGCTAGGGTTTCCAATGGCACAAGCCAATTCTACAATGGTTTATATAGAATTTGGAGAAATCTCTTCTTAAATAATTCCTCCTAAATTATGGACTTTTTCCACCAATAGGAATCCTCTAAAATCCTTAGATAAACGTCCTCTCTAAGTTCGGTTAAGATTGGTATCTTCCTCAAGAAAATCCATTCAAAATTGCAATTTTCGTATTCAATCTCAGCCGCCACGATCGATCGCGTACCCCGGTGATTGATCGTCGCCTGATCGATCACGTACCCCAATTGCGTACCAAACTTCAAACTAGCATAACTTTTTGCTCAGAACTCCGAATTAAGCATTGTTGGTGGAATTGGAAAGCTCTATTCAAGCTCTTTAACAAATGCACCATCGATGTTTCTGGTATTTTTTGATGATCCTAATGAATGATCTTTTTCGTTCCTTTCTCCAGCAGTTCGTTCTAGTTTTTTTCGATTATATTCTCATATACAGCACGTTGTGGGAGTCCCACCTGGTCCATCTGAGGTTGATTTTCTCTATTCTTTGAGAAAATTCATTATTTCTTAAACATTTGAAATTTTTTAGAGTACTTGGGCCATCTTATCGCTCACAATGGAGTGGCCACCGATCCAACCAAGGTTTCGGTGATGACTTCTTGCCCTATGCCCACATGTGTTGAAGGCCTTCGTGGATTTCTGGGCTTGACATGATATTATCCCGGGTTCATGAGACAATATGGTGTCATTGCCAGCCCACTTATAGCCTTGCTCAAAAAGGGGGCCTTCACCTAGACGGACGCGGCCCAGGTTGCATTTGATAGCTTGAAACAAGCCATGGTCACAACACCTATATTACTCTTGCCGGATTTCAATCTTCCATTTGTGGCAGAAACGGACGCCTAGGATGGGCCTGGGGGCGGTCCTTTTGCAAACAGACCGACCTGTGGCCTTCTTTAGCAAAGCACTCTCAGGCCTCTCGTTGACTCTGTTGGCATATGAAAAAGAAATGCTGGTTGTTGTTCATGCTGTGAATGGCGGCCATATTTGCTGGGGTGCCGGTTCACCATCCGCACGGACCATCAGCCTCTTAAATATTTTTTAGATTAGCGGGTATCAACACCAGCGGGGACCAGGCCAAGTTGGTGCCTCGTTACCATGGACCCTACATTGTGGTGGAGCGTGTTGGCGCAGTGGCTTATCGTTTGGCCTTGCCTCCGGACTCGCTGGTCCATCCTGTCTTCCACGTTTTATGCCTCCGCAGGTTTGTTGGTGACCCCACATCAGTGACTATTGATGGGCCCCTTCCACTGCAGGCTCTGGCAGCATCAGACGCACACAGAGAGCTGGGCGCATTACTACGGAGATTTTGGTTGCATGGCGTGGTAAACCATTTGACGATGCTACATGGGAGTTGGAAGACGATATTTTGGCTCGTTTTCCGGAGTGGTCGCCTTGAGGACAAGGTGAACAGCGGAGCGTGGTGGATTGTTGTGACGTCAGCCCAGGACGTCAGCGCACACATGCCAACACGCCAGATATTACGATGGGCTTACCATGATTAAGAGTAGATTTGCTTTCATATCAATTAGTGAAATAATGATTGTAAGCCTGGCCTGTTAGTGACCCAGTTAGTGGCGCGCCCTAAGAGCTGCGCCACCCTTATGTCTTTATAAGGGGGACCTTTGTCCTCTTCTTCCTTAAGCAATCAATCAAGTTATCTATTTTATTTTAGTTCTTCCTTTCTCTTTGACGATCCGATACCCTGTGATCCTTTCGGGTCACAACACAGTGACTCCCAGGAGAATCATGTGGTAAAATGTGACTTCACAAGGACATGCCTCGTACCTTGTTAGGGACTATAACTGGTCCTGGATAGCAATAATTATTGGGTTTGCTAAGAAGGTCAGGATATCACATTAAATCTGATTTATCTTTTTTACTCAAATATAACCCTAAGTAATCCTTAAGACTTTTAATTAATACAGATTTTATGTTGTTTAGGAATTTAATGTGACAGATAGATGGGTTTTCCATTGACAGAATTGGGTTTTGACCCGATATCCAAATAATTCAATAATTTAAACAATAACACACCTGTTTGTGGTAAATAAAAGAGACAACTTTTAAGGGATAGCTAGATTGCACATTTAAGAGAACATGAAAGTCATGAAATCGACTGAGATTACAAATCCCATCATTTTATTACGAGCGTACTTCAACAAAATTTGACAATTAATTGCCACAATCGAAATAGATGAACAATATAACATAGACATTGATATCAAGAGAATTTGTACATGAATATCAGCACCATGATCTGCATAGAAATGATATTATTAATCGATCCATTGAAAGAGAACTAGGCATTCATAACATGAAAAACCTCGGAGATGCCAAGGGAAACCGTCCTACCTCATTTTCAATGAAACCTCTTCTCACGTCGGGGAGCAATCCTTCTCCGTACGCGATCTTCTCGTCACTACACCAAGTCGGCCAGCATGATAGACGAGGTCTTTAGGAGTGTGACGACCACTAATTTTGTAATAAAAGTAAATAAATAAAAAGAAAGTATGATTTTATTTGTATGTCATAAATTAGGAAAGTTTCCAAATTTGAGTACGTGAGATTGAATTGATGGTAGGATTATGAAAAGATTTGTTTAGGACAATATAATCAAGATTTTATAGAGAATCAGGGTGGAAAGATGGTACACTAGCGCTAGGGTTGAGCCAAGCGCCAAGGTCGGCGGAGTGCCTAGCGCTGATAAACATGAAATATACATATTTATATTTACCTATCTGCTAGTGTAGTTTTAATGATAAAATATGAATAAAACGGGTTATTTGTGATTAGGATAATAATTAGGGGATTAATAATTAATTTAGTCTAATTAACTATTTTAGATGCATTAAAGAATTTAAGGAATCATATTTTTAATATGCGTTTAATTTTGGTTTAGTTTTGTTATTGCAGGTTTAAAAATGCGGATTGCAGATCGACAGCAGAAGAGCGCATTAGACGGGTTTTGAAGTGCCAAAGTGACCCAAGAGCTGATATAATGCGCATCGAAGATCTGAACCGTTGATGAGTCACTTAAGAGAAGACGGGCACGAAATTAAAGTACGGACGTGCAGATTTGATCCGGCGGATACGATTGATACAACGGGTTTTGTCCAAGCAAAAGAAAAAAAAAGAAAAGAAAGAGAATTGATCTGTCGGGTTCGGTTGAAGAAAAAAATAAAAGAATGGCTCAGGTGTCTAACAGAAGAATGAAGCAAAGCTCGTTCGAGCTTTGCTCGAGCGACGACGGCGGCCCTGGTTTCCGGCGGCGATACTTTCACGGCGGAGTGATGACGGCGACCCGACAACAGCCATAGATTCCGACGACGCCGTGATGGCTCATGGTGAAAACAGAACAGCGACTGTGTAGATTTCGGCTGACAAAGAGGAGCTCGAATCGACGACGGCTATGGCAGTCATGGGTGAGGTAATAGCAGATGGTGGAAGTTCTGAGGCCGATGGAAATTTCGAATCAGCGACAGATTTTGAGGGTGTCTTCAACTCGGAAACTAAAGAGGGAAATCGTGCTCGATCTGGACTGTGAAGTTGTGTTCATCCAGGAGTCTCGAACTGAAACAAAAACCAAAAAGGATAGGAAAGATCGGATTTGTTTTAGATGGATTCGGGCTCATCTCAAGTTGGAAAAGGCGTATTCTTTGGCAGCCTATAAAAACAGAGAGCAAATAGAAAACCGGAGAAGAAAGGAGAAGAAGAAGGAGAGGACGGTTTTTGGTGGACTATTTTTGACGAAAAACAGAGGTGATTGGGTTGTGATTTGGGTCGGTTTTTGGCCTGGAAATTGGAAGGAAGACAAAGGAATAGATTGGGAGAAGAAAGGGGAAGAGATTGGGAGGAAAAAGCATCGATTTTGGGCTGCTTTTTTGCATCGTGAATAGTACTGCGCAATTGCTACAGTACCCACGCATTGCTACAGTAACAGGCTCGTGAGGAAGATGATGGACAATGTTTTTGCTATGAACAGTGTTCCCGCTAAAGTAATTCTGTGAACAGTGTTTTGCTATAGTAACCGTGGATAGTGTTCCTGCTACAGTGATTTCTCATATGCAATTTCTTCCAAAACCTGATTTTTCTTTTCTCATGAATATGAATAACTAAATTGTTTATCAAAGCTAGAGATGACATTATTTGATTTAGTATTTTTATGTCTATAAAGAAGTGCTTTATTGTTTATTTGATTGAATAATGATGTTTTGATAAAGTCATAATCTATATAATTATTTGATTTGTCGTTAACGTAAGGTACGGCGAATGCTTATAATTCCCTGTGATTATTTGACTGAGCTTGTTAATGATAAATTTTCAATCGAAATCTTTATGTTAATGGTTATGATGAACGTGAATGAAATATCTTCCGATTAGGTCAAATCACTATTTGAATCTAATTGAGAAATTAAATAGACATAGAAGTATTGATTAAATAATTGATCCTTGAAGCTTTGATATCTCCCATCGATAATCTTCGCTATCTTTAGTTAGTTTTAATTGAATCTTTAATCATCATTTTAGTAGTTAATTAAATTACAATCTCTCTACAAAATTTCCTGATAAGAAATTTAATTTGCTGAGTTAAGTAGTTTTAAATTAGTTTGGAATAGATTGATTCTACATCATTTCCTGTGGTTCGACACTTGGATTCACTGAGTATATATTACAATTTGTCAACCTATTTTGGGGTTTGATCAAGCGCCAGGTTGAGCCTGGGCGCCAAAGCATAGGATCATGTGAGTGCAACCTAGGTGCAATGCAAGTATATTGTATAAGGGGTAAATTCAACATATGGTAATTCCTAGGTAAGGTTAAGATTATTTCAGGAAGTTACCGTTGCTCTAAAGGAATCAATAGTTACCAAACCCTCTGGGTGCCACGAGGTGGTGGATTTTATTTAGTCTTTTTGATTGATAACCTTAATTTGAATTGGAGTCTTAATAGAGGAAGTTTCCTTATTAAAATCAAATTAAAACAAGATTTATTTTGGTGCTCTATGATTGGAGGAACAAAGATTTTGTGATGACTAGGTTCAGGTAGGTTACCCAAGCATGGAGGCTAGCTCTGGCGATGGAGCTAGACCTGGTGTTGAGGCTGGTCTAGCACCAAGGTCTGAGGACACATGATGCCAGGTGATGGGGCCAGGCGCTAGGGTGGATGCAAGACACGTAGTGGGATGCGTGTGTGTGAGATAAATAAATTAGTTAATTATGACTCGTAGTAACGTAGTAAGTATGGGGTCGATTCGTGTGTACTTGTACTAGTCGTCACACATACCTGACGCCAGACATACCTGAGCGCTAGGACACGTGTGAGTACATGTAAAACGTGGTTGGTTATTCGTAGTAGTTAGAGAAGATTACGGTAGATGGGAAAGATATGATTTACTGGTGGTAACTAAGGAATAACTAGTAAATTTGGAAAGATTAACTAAATAGCATACTGCTATTTATGAGAGCCAATCATGGAATAGATAAGAATATAACCAAGATCCCTATCAGCCAACTAGAGAAGAGCACTAAAAGGGAAGGGCGCCAAATCATTATTGAGAAGGTTGATGATTGATTTACTTGATTGATTTTCAGTACTAATCAAGGAAAGTCTAAATTAATTTGATTGTGTCCTAATTAGTAGTAAAGGAGGAAGGTGAGTTTGCTTGCCAGAAGAGGAAGGGGCACCATGAATTTGAAAAGCCATGAAGCAATTACCTTGGTGGAGAGAATCTTGGATCTCAATAGGTAGTTACCTAATTTGGTGGAGAGATAAGTATGGAAGGTGGCTTAATTGTAGTAATTGTTTCGGTTTCAAAAGTGTTTTGGATGCCAGAGATTATTAGGGGGAAGTTATTATTGGACGGATAAGATGGAGCAGGAGTTTAATCAAGGGTGGAGATGGGTTCTATTATAACTAGGAAACCCTAACTATTTAAACCCCAAATTAGGGTGGCCGGCCCATACACTTGGCTGACCACTCCCTTACCCCTTTTGTTTGATTTTCTTCTCCTCTTCTCCCTCAAGTCAGTACCTTCTCACCCTCTTTCCATGTTTAAAAATCCATTGCTTTGAGTGCTAGAGGGTGGCAACACATCGGGGAGGCGACAATCATTGTGGTGAAGCAAAGAAGCACATCGACGGGACAAGTAGGATGATTTTTCACCTTGATCTTGATTTGAATTTCATCCTTGATCTATATTGTGATATCTTGTTGACATACATATGGTCTTTTGATTGAAATTAAGGATAACATTTCATAGCCTTGAATTATTGATACGATGATGTGATATATGTTGAATCGTATGAACGTTTGTGTTCAAGCTCGCTTCCTTTACACTTGCTAGCCCCTAGATGGTGAATCTAATCCGTTGTGATATTCCTTTGCTGTCATATTAGTCTAATTAGTTGTTGTCCAGAATGTGTTGTCTTGATCCATTGATGATTCATGGTAATTTTATAGCTTTAATGCTTTAGGGAATGATTATTGTCACTATTCTATATCAAAGTAGACAATTATTAAAAACATCACTCGTTCAAGTGTCATGATTCTACTGTTCAGTCGAAGGTGTCATATAGTCAATGTCAATTCACTGACTAGGTCATGTATTAGTTGTCCAGTTCATCTAATGCATCTACTATAAGAGATATGATTGTATATTCAAGTATAGATACGAAAACAAGCCCTAATCATTCAAAATTACTAAAATTTAGAACTAATGAGGTTTTGTAATAAGCATAAGATATCATGTAATGAAGCATATGATGGTATTAATATGCTTATTAGAGGTTAATTACACTCCCTAATTAAATAGAATTAAGAATAGTATTCTCGGTCAGGACTATTTCCTATGCTAACGACCTATATTAAAACATATGTAACTAATTATAAAAAAATCAAAAAAATATGCCATCTATTGGATTGTTATATTATAAACTAGACTCATAGGAGTAACCATAGTAAAAATTTCTAAGTCTGATTCGAAATGTGCTGGCAGTGGGAACCGTCGGAAGTCAACTGATATGAAAAAATAGTACACGATAATTAGGTTAAATGTCATTAAAACTTCACTAATACAAGGGTATATGTTAAGATAAGTGTAAAAAGAACTTTATATATATATATATACACTACAAGACTTATCAGTAAAGATTATAGTAGAATTGACTAAGTTCTAATAACTATCATTATGGGTAAATCAAGGGCATTTGGGAAACTTTAGTTAACTTGTTCTTGTGTCTGTTTGATTTAAGTCTTCTTGTGAAACTGGAACTTGATACTCTTCACGACCTAACTGGGGACTCTTGGAGTCTTGAAAGTCAATTCTTGATCAAGTCTTTCTTCTTCATGAGTTCTTATCTAAGGCTATGCATGTGTAACACATTTGATGTTATATATATCAGTTGAACTCCTTTTGTGAGTCATTTATTTGAAGAAAGGTAATGCTCCTAGAGTGTGTTTGATACTCTGCCATGAGAAGTACTGCTTATATATATATATTGATTATTTCTCCACAAGAGTCCTTGCAAGGATCTCTCCGAGGTGGAATCATAGTATGCTCAGAGAGCAATTGCTAGATCCTGAGGGATCTCCGATATTTTTGAAACTGAACGAGGTTTCCACCCAAAGAGAGGTGAATACATACGTTTTAGGCTGTTGAGACATTATGAAAAGTCTAGCAGTCTCCGCCCATTGTGTCCATAAGCACTAATGGGGCCATGCATCGGGGTTCCAGTAAGAGAACTTCTAGGGTAATATGGTAAATAGCCACTTGCAAGTGGTGATGTCCGAGAGCAGAAATTTGAGCTCCTTACACTTTCAATGTTTGGAGTCTTGATGAGTCAAATTCTCTCTTCACAATTTCGATGTTTGGAGTATTGATGAGTGATAATGTCTCCTTACACTTTTGATATTTAGAATTCTTTATGAATAATACTATTCATCAGGTAAAGGAAATCTTGATGCTCAGTTCAAATACTGCTTATTACTCAATTGTTTTTTGTTAAACATATTCCTTGTCCTATATTGTGTTTTCTGTTCTTGTGGGTTTTTGCATCATAATAGGTATTTCTTCAGAATACTCATGCATCATCTGATGCAGGCATGAAAGAAGACTAGACCTGGGCAAGTTACAGTTAAAGAAAAAGCTTGAAGACTGCAACCGGAAAGACTTAAAGTTATCTTTTATATTTGATTAACCAGTTATGGTATTAATGGCATGTGTGACAAAATTTTTAATAGTTTTTATTATTGGATATTTTAATGAATTATATTGTAGAGTAATTTGAGATTTATGGATGTTTATTTCATAATATTAATGATGTAGATTCCTAAGACTGAATGTTATCAATTGTACATCCTTTCGTGATGGTGTAATTGAATGAATGATCGAGTATTCGGTCTTGTTCCCGAGTTTTTGGCTTCAAGAATTCTGATATGAGGGACGTCTTCCGCACTCTAACGAGGCAGAGAATTTCGGGACATGACAAGGAGAGGGAGAGAGAGAAGAGAGAGCACAAGAGAGAGAGAGAGAGCGCAAGGGTCTGGTCGGCCAGTTTTCTTTTAAAACTAGGTTTTCCTAGTTTCACTTGGAGTGTAAACTCCTCCATCGATCTGAGTCCAAGGCCATCTAGATTGTCCAATCATAAGCCTTTCCAATTTCCATCCTAGCACCCTTCCATCTAGGCGTCCTTTCAAATTTAGAATCTCAAACTGAAACTCCTCATTTTGTGTAACTTCCCAAACCAATTTGCTATTAATTAGGAAACAACTTAACGCAATTCAAACTCCTAGGCGCCCCTTCATCTTATGACATCCCAGATTTAAATATAGTTAACCAACTTTCCTTCTTTGGTTTAATCAAGTCAATTCAATTAATCATATCTTTCCAAATTCAGACTCGACCCAAGTCAGTGACTCCATCACCACCGTCCATCTAATCTCCTCCATTCTTTCCTAACTTAGGTGAGCACTAACTGATTAATGACCACAAGATTATCATAGACCATGATGACTCAACCATGGCGTCAGGCCTAACCTTGGCGCCAGGACAGGAGTTTGTATCAACACGTTCCTAATATAAATAAAAAAATATTATAATATTTAAAATCAATACAATAAATCGAAAATATTGAATTTAAATTCGGAAGTTACTTTTCTGATTTAGGTCTACTACAATACGATACTCACTGCGCCAAGCCCATGTTTTTTTCCCAAAAAATTTACTCCGGACAAATAGATAAGTTTCCGCGCGCCATCCTATAACCTACAAGTCAAAGAAATCGGCTGGCTCTAGATAATATCAAAATCTACACCGTTCAATCAGCCTACACTAACTGCCAACGGTCACGATCATCTACCGTCTCGACGCAATTGCCGGGACGAGCCCCCTTCTCCCACGTTTCTCTTACCGCAACTAATCTAGGGTGCGTTTGTTTGCTGAAAAAAAGCATATTTCAGCCCTGAAAGGTGAAAATTTTCACCTTTTAGGGTGAAAAGTGTTTGGAAGCTGAAATGGTGAAAAATGGTCGGTGACGGTGATAGGTGAAAATTTTCACTCTTTCACCTTTCAGCCCTGAAAAGTGTTTGTTTGCTAAAAGACCGAAAATTGGGCCTGAAAGGTGAAAGGTGACAATTTTTCACCTTTCACCCTGAAAAGCTGATTCTCACCAAAGTGAGCATCAGGCTGACAAATCGATCATCGCACCTCTTCAATGAAAAAAAATCAATTCTCTCACTGAGGTTCGTCCCCCCGGTGAGTGCCCCCACCCCGATGGTGCCTCGTTGAGCTGAGAGAGGTTGTGCCCCCCGTCCCCGCCGCTCGTTGAGCCCCCCTCCCCTCCGATCGCCGCCGCCGCTGATTGAGGCCCCCACCTCGTCGCCGCTGCCCCGTTGAGCTGAGGGAACCCATGCCCACCCCTCCCGGGCAACTGCTCGGGTCGTCCAAAGCCGGTCACTCCGGTATTTACCTCGACGCCTCCGCCGCCGCACTGTTAAGCCGAGTGACCCCACTCCCCATCATATCTCCCTTATTTGTAGTCTATTTTTGAACATTTTTTCATCATTATAAGAAAGAACACTAAAAATGAAGAAGAACGAAAAAAAATGGGCCAAAACGGATCAGAAATGAGTAAGATATGCATCGTTGAAGTTTGTCTCATTAAAAAGTTATCGCATACTCGATTACTCGATAGGCAGTACTATAGTGTAACCAGTTACTCGATAGGCAGTGCTATAGTGTAACCAGTTACTCGATAAACAGTATTATAGTGTAACTAGTTACTCGATAGGAAGAGTGTAACCAGTTACTCGATAGCCAGTGCTATAGTGTAACCAGTTACTCGATAAGCAGTACTATAGTGTAACCAGTTACTCGATGGTCAGTACTATAGTGTAACCAGTTACTCGATAGCCAGTGATATAGTGTAACCAGTTACTCGATAAGCAGTACTACAGTGTAACCAGTTACTCGATAGCCAGTGATATAGTGTAACCAGTTACTCGATAAGCAATACTATAGTGTAACCAGTTACTCGATAGCCAGTCCTATAGTGTAACCAGTTACTCGATAGCCAGTCCTATAGTGTAACCAGTTACTCAATAGTGTAACCAGTTATTCGATAGCCAGTCCTATAATGTAACCAGTTACTCGATAGCCAGTACTATAGTGTAACCAGTTACTCGATAGGCAGTACTATAGTATAACCAGTTACTCGATAGCCAGTACTATCGTGTAATCGATTGCACGATAACAAACTGGACCATGTAATTCTCCATTAAAATGGAACAAACTTCAACAGTTCATATCTCCCTCATTTTTGATCCGTTTTGGCCCATTTTTTTTCATTCTTCCTCATTTTTAGGGCTCTTTCTTATAATGATGAAAATAGCAAAAATGAATTAAATTCAAAGGAGATATGACCGGGGGCTCCCTCGGCTCAACGGTGCGGCGGCAGAGGGGTAGTCGTGCATGCACACACCGAGGTGAGGGCGGCGGTAGCGTTGAGGTGGGGGGCTCAACGAGGCAGTGACGGCAGCGACCGGGGGAGGGGGGCTCAATGAGGCCACCGCCGCCATCACCACCGGGGAGAAAGAGGGCGACATCAACGTGATTTATTTTCAGTTCTCAAACATATTTCACCTTTCACAAATCAGGCCTGAAAATTTTCACCCTAATGCTTGTTTACTTTCAGGTTCCAAACGGGTTGTCACCAATCATAAATTTTCAGTGTGATAATTTTCAGGATGATATAAATTTTCACCCTTTCACCTATTAGCTTCTAAACGCACCTCTAGTTTTCCCAGAATAATATATCATTCGCCAGGAAACAAAGATTAATTATAACGGTCTAATTAATCTTTTTTTCAGAAGTCTTGATCCACTCTTCTCGTGTGTACGGATCCGGCGACGCCTTCGGCGGTAGCTCGGGGGAGGCTGGCGGTGCTATCGAACCACCTCGCGGCGTTTGGGCTGGGAGTTGGCGGGTCAGCTCCGGCGATCGAACCGTCGTGCGTGTCGGCGGCGGAGCTGGGATCGCCGCTGACGCCGGTGAACCGGGCTGGGAAGTTAACGGTGGTGGACGAGAGGACTGGGCGGGGCTATGAGGTTCATGTGTCAGAGGATGGGACGGTGAAGGCCACCGACTTGAAGAAGGTGATCGCTCGACTTTGATGACCTTCATTGCTGCTTGTTTTTTGTACTACATCCGTCCGGAATTTGTAGCAACATTTGGTTTTCTAAAATGAACTGATTTTAGTTTAGTGATTTCAAATCGCTTTTCACACATAAAAAAATGTAATTATTCAAGTCATAATCATGATTATGATTGATTATGATTATGCTTTGAATAATTACATTTTTTTATGTGTGAAAAGCGATTTGAATGCGTCGTCTGCTGTGTTAGGGTGACGTTGCCAAAATCATGTTTTGGGGGGCGGGGGAGGGGATGGGAGGGGTTCATGTATTTTTTGTACGGGCCTTAGAGTCTAATTAATTTAATTTATTTTCAAATGCAGACATGCTTCATTGGACAGAGGGATTATTCTTGATGTGAGTAAGTTGTTTGATGAATATTGAGAGTAACTTTTGAGGAGAAAGATCAGCTGAATTATTGTGTTTGAATGGTTTTGATAGTCATTTGTTATCTACTCCCTCCGTCCAAAAAGAAGTGACTGCATTAAAAAAACAAATTGAGATTTCTAATGCAGCCATTTCTTTTTGGATGGAGGAGTAACAATGAGATTGAGGTGCTTTAGTTGATTAATGGTAGATAGGGTTATTTGAATGCATTGTCCACTGCATGTGTGGAATGATACTTATTGTGTCCAATGAAGCTCGTCTGCATTAGAAAATGAGTGAAATTTATTTCACTCTTAAGGCTCGGAGGACGGGACGGTGAAGGCCATCGACTTGAAGAAGGTGATCGCTCGACTTTGATGACCTTCATTGCTGCTTGTTTTTTGTACTACATCTGTCCGGAATTTGTAGCAACATTTGGTTTTCTAAAATGAACTGATTTTAGTTTAGTGATTTCAAATCACTTTTCACACATAAAAAATGTAATTATTCAAGTCATAATCATGATTATGATTGATTATGATTATGCTTTGAATAATTACATTTTTTATGTGTGAAAAGCGATTTGAATGCGTCGTCTGTTGTGTTAGGGTGACGTTGCCAAAATCATGTTTTGGGGAGCGGGGGAGGGGATGGGAGGGGTTCATGTATTTTTTGTACGGGCTTTAGAGTCTAATTAATTTAATTTATTTTCAAATGCAGACATGCTTCATTGGACAGAGGGATTATTCTTGATGTGAGTAAGTTGTTTGATGAATATTGAGAGTAACTTTTGCGGAGAAAGATCAGCTGAATTATTGTGTTTGAATGGTTTTGATAGTCATTTGTTATCTACTCCCTCCGTCCAAAAAGAAGTGACTGCATTAAAAAAACAAATTGAGATTTCTAATGCAGCCATTTCTTTTTGGATGGAGGGAGTAACAATGAGATTGAGGTGCTTTAGTTGATTAATGGTAGATAGGGTTATTTGAATGCATTGTCCACTGCATGTGTGGAATGATACTTATTGTGTCCAATGAAGCTCGTCTGCATTAGAAAATGAGTGAAATTTATTTGACTCTTAAGGCTCGTATAGAGTGAAATTTAGTTTCTCTCTCTCTCTCTCTCTCCGGGCTTTTGTCTTGAGAGCTCAAACCTGGCAATGTAATGTAGAATCCGTCTTTTTTCAATTCCAGACGAGCTTCATTGGATGGAGGGTGTATTTGGTTGACAACAGTAAACATCTTATGTATTTCTTGAAGTGAGTAAGTTGTTTGTTGAGTTTATATAGATTTACAGTTCATTTTGAGTAGAAATCAGCTGAACTATTGTGATTATATGTTGAATTCATCTCATGTAGTCCGTCCAAAAGCCAATTAGCAGACTGGGAGTTTACTAATTTCCATTGGTGCACAGTATATGGACATCTGCCTACTCAGAGCCAATTAGCAGACTGGGAATTTACAATCTCTCAACATTCTTCTGTTCCTCAGGAGGAACCGGTATGTCATTGTCCCTTCCTGTATTTTCAAAATGTAGTGTCTTCTTCTATCCTCCTTGTATTAATTTGTTGAAAAAAAAATTTGTTCCATTCTCGCATTTGGCCTTTCAAATTATCACTAGCATTTAAATTTCATATGTAATTGGTTGTTCATATCTGCACAAGGAAATTCAATTATAAAAGCGTGACACTGTGGTCAATTTTGTTGTTATATAGAGTGAGTATGATTAGCTGTCAGTATGCAAATTTTGTTGGCTACATATGAGTAATGCTATCAGTAAATATTCACTTATCTCTAACTTGTTTCTTTTGTAAATTTTCATATGTAGGATATTATCCAGGCTATGCCGCATGATACACACCCAATGGGAGTCCTTGTCAGTGTAATGAGTTCACTTTCCGTTTTTCTTCCAGATGCTAATCCTGCTTCAAGGGTGAGCACCTTCTTTTAATAGAAACATGTTATAACTGTTACGCAAATCTTCTAGACAATGAAATGATTGCAGCATCTAATTTCAAATTTAGTTATTGAGTTTCTTGCTCATTGTTACTTGGAAAACTTGAAAAAGCAGTTCTGTTCTTGGAAATTCATTAGGTTCTCCGTGCATATGTTTAGAGTAATAGACTGAATAGATTAGTTCAGTAAATCTGCATTTCTTGTATATTTCATGTTTCTAGGGTAAAGGCCGTTGCTATTTAATTATACTGGTAAGTGGATCATATTGTCGGGAGCTTTGTCGTAGTTTGTTTCGATTTGGCTATGTATGCTTAAATAGAGTTCATTGGTTCTGATCATTAGACATCGTAAACTGTTGTTAATTCTATAATATACATGATAGGTCATTCATTGGTAGACGTGAACATTAATAAAAAAGTTGGTCTTCAATTATATAGGCCTAGCGAATTCAGAGATGCAGCTGGACTGGCAAATAAACACACAATTTCCATTCAAGATGAACAAGGAAGATTGTGGCCAGTCCAATTATGTCATAGAGTTGATTGCTGTGTCTTCTTGGGCTACGGTTGGCTTAAATTTGTAAATGCCAACAATGTTCAAGCTACTGATTACTGCACTCTTACAGCTATATCAAATGACATATTGACAACACAAATATCAAAGAATCCACAAATGCTGAGTAAGCAATCACGATTTTATTTATGCCAGCCTTTTCATTTTGTCCTTTCTATTTTTGTTTCTAGAAGTAAATTTATTTATTAGGTGATTGCTAATATTTATTTATTATCTAACGTCCCTTGGATGCTAGGGAGATTTCTGCTTCTAGGCTCTTGGATAGATATGGCAGAGGTTTCCTTGGGCAGTTAGAATGATGTTTTTCTGGTCATGAGATGATTTTGGCTTTTGTGTTGAGGTTTCTGTGGTTGACGAATTGTATTTTTAAGTTTATGTTTGGTCATGTTATAATCACTACTACGTACACATTTTTATGTTGTATACAAGATTGCTCATTTAGGACTAGGCCAACACAAATATCATTTCGTAGATAATAGTCCTACCGATAGAGGTAAAATCCGGTATGGTGATGTCCAAACCAGGTCCATGTAATGGTTGATCCCTTTCAAGTATAATTCTGTCAAACAAACATGGTTTCCTTCTATGTGTATCCTCATTTGTACATTATTTTGTATAGATGCATAAGTGTATCTGTATGCCTGCTGAACATTTTCCAAGTTCTATATTTTTCCCTTAGTGAAAATGCATATGTACCACCTTTTGCAGAATATAATTCAATTTGGCAGAAAATTGCTAAATTTCTGTTATATAACACTGGAAGACAATAAGCCTCCTCTCTTACTTGAAACATTTAACAATTTACTCTGATCTAAAAAGCTTAAGTTGGTTTATTTTTTCCCTTCACTTAATCCATGAATTATGAAGGAGCAAATTTACTTATCATGAGAAGAAATTGCTTGTGGTTCCAACTCAGTGCTGCATTGTTTAACACATGCGGTTGAATAGTCCTACCCAACTTATTACTAGCTAGCCATGGCTGCCGACTATGGCTGGCTACTGAGAAAGGGAGGGGGGAGGGAGGAGGAGGAGAATGAGGGTGGGGATGTTACTGAAAAAGCGATATTTCTGAAATAAAATGGGTGATACTGAGAAATTTTAGGGTGCTAAAATACAACTTTTTGCTTAATCAGTCTTTTTGTGGCCTCGTTAGTCCTGTAAATTGAGGAAGTTTATGCTAGGAAAGGTTAACCATAACGGGGCTATGCTACAGTGAACTTTATATGTGGATTGCTAAATTTAAAGCTTGCTTAGAGGAAGTAAATATATTAGTATATTTCTCTTCAGTGAATCTTGCTAAGCTATTTATACTTGTGAAGCATTCACTGAACAGGAGTAATGTAAAACAGAAAGGAAATATGCCAGCTTACAAAGAAAACAAAAGAAGCTCTAGTGTATGTTGCAGAAACGGTCACTATGTGCGAACATGCCCAATTGTGATGTTAACAGTATTGTGTTTGTTTAGTTGTTCTTTATAAGATGTTTGTGCCCCGGATCTTTTTCGATTTGCTTGTTCACATATCTTTTCCTATAGGTGCTAGAAAAAGTAAGTAAGAATTGCCACGTGCAGTCATTTAACTCAAGGTAATAGCAGATTCTATTGTAATCCTATATTTATAGTAGCAGTCATGGTTGAAGGTAGTAGCAGATTCTATTGCCATTTTATATGTATGGTAGCAGTTTTGGCCTAAAGTAATGGCAGATTCTATTGTTCTTTGTGATACAAGTTTTTACTTGGTAATCAAGTTACTGTGTACTACTAATAAAAAATAATCTTCCTACTAGAGGGAGACCTAAGAGAACTTGGACGGAGTTAATAAAAAAGGATGACTTTACTATCTCTTACAAAAGAGTTTGCACAAAACAGGCCTGAACGGAGGGTAAGATCCATGTCGCCGACCCTAAATAGTTGGAAAAAGGTGCTACTTGATTATGATTATGATTGTGATTATGATATTCTGATTATGATTATGATTATGACTAGAGGAAAGCTACTGATGCAATCAAAACGGAAATACTTATGCTAGTGATAACTTGAAAAATATTCTGTTTACACACCCCTTTGTTCTTTGCTGCGTGGTCCATTTAGCCCTTGCATGAGTTCATAAGGAAGTTCTGTAGTGGTCCGTAGGGGTTGCTGTTGCAGTTACTTACAGACATAAGTATAATAAAAAGGATCAGATTTCTGATTTTCGTAATGGGTACTCCACTTATTTCCGTTGTTATAAAAAGTGTACAATGGGAATCTGTTGGATCAATTTTCTTATGCTCCCTCCCTCCAGAATTGTTATTATTATTAACATGAGTATTTTTAAATAAACTAATTTTAGTTCATTTTGGAAAACCTTATGTTAATAGTAATATCAGACGGAGGAAGCGTTAATTTAGGGTGCGATTGGAGAAGGAGTTCAGCTGTGATATGGCAGAAAGCCTTTGCTTTTCCTGTTTAGACTAGTTTCAGGCTGGTCATATGTTGATGTATCTAGTTCTGTATTCTTTTTGATTTGATGCCTACTCAGTAATCAGTTTTGTAACAATGCTGGCTCGGGCCACATCTCTTTAGTTTATTTTCCATTAGGACATCTGATAGTAATTACTGAGTTCAGACACAGAAAATAGAGTATCATCCTCTTGTCTGCTGTTATTATACCTAAACTCCAGACTGGAAAGTTCTCAATTGCTGAGCTTCTTGTGTTTTCAGTTTTCAAAATGGGTTTGAGAACTGTAAGTTCCAATGTTGGAAACAACGAACTTGGATATAATCAATAATTCATGGTTTTGAATTCTCCACATATTATGTTTTCAACTTTCCGTTATGTTGACACTTATGGCTTTGGTGTTGTCATCCATTATCATAGCTAAAGTCTGCTTGAGTTTCTACTTTGATAGCGAGTTATTTTTGGTCTTATTCGTCACTAATGATAGCAATCCACACTGTACAGAATGCAAGTCTTTATCTCAAAACTGAGTTGTGGAGGCTCTTGTCTTGTGTACGACTAAGAAGGATAGCAGTGATCCTACTGAAAACTGCATACGACTTATGCAAGGGGATACATAAAGGGGAAAAGATTATTATAGGAGGCGACTTAAATGGGCATGTAGGGGAGAAGAATATAGGATTTGAGAGGGTGCATGGGGGGTACGGTTTTGGGGAGCGGAATGAAATGGGAGAAGCTGTTCTTGATTTTGCAATAGGAAACAATCTAATCATAGCAAATACTTATTTCAAGAAGAGGGAAGATTGGAGTGATGGACTAGAAGATATTGGTAAAGGCTCTACTCTATTTCTATAAGGAAAAGAGTCATGATAGGGAGGTGAGGCTGACATAGCATGGGTTTCTTCAATGTGTGGCTCTAAACTAAAAAGAGAGAGATAATAGATGACAAATAGTGGGAAAGGATGGCCTTTCCGCGTTGGCGAGAAATCCACGTGTCGCGTTTTACCTCTGCAATGTGATTCCTACAAAGACAAGAAAATAATATTAAAATCCTACCAAGAAATGTCTAAACTAATTAGAATTAAATTAAACCGTTACCAAGTCCCCGGCAACGGTGCCAATTGATTGATTGATTTTTTTACTATTTACTCGCAATCGCATGAGACTACGTATAGATTAGTGGTAACGAGGTCGAACCCAAAGGACTTGAAAGATTAACTTAATTGTAATGAAAGATTGAATTTTTATGATTTTAACTAACTAAAGAAATAAATTTTACTGAGAAATCAAATGAATAAGAATATCAAAGCGTCGAATCCACCACTAAACATGCAATTATTACTCTCAATTAATATTTCCACAAGATGATATGATATGGTAATTCATGTTCTTTGGTCGGACACACAAATTACCAGTGAATTCACTACACGTTCTTTGGTCGGACACGAAAAGTTCATTCACTATGAATAATATATTAATTCTATCCTTTGGTCTGGCATAGAATCAATACAAACCTGTTATTATCTAGACACAGGAAATATCAATATCAAATTTCCGTCATAATCTTACCGGTCTATGGTCAAGCACTAGATCGAATTATGAAACATGAAATCGTATTAAGAACAATCATATCAACTCTAATTTCATTAAACAATCAAGAGTAATAATACATATTTAGGGCTTCATGTAGCCTTGATAAGAAAATTAGCCAGACATAAAATAAGAGAAAGAAGAAGCCTGATTTGTCGAAAAATTCATTTGCAGAAAAACGGTTCACAAATTACTGTTCCTGGTACTGTAGCACTGTAGCAAAATCACTATTCACTATCTTCTTCCTCCGGCATGGTACTGTAGCAATGTTGAATCGTCACTGTAGCAATTGTAAATCAATGCAAAATCCGGCCTTTTCTTCTCCTATCTTCTTCTCCTCTTCCTCCGGCGAAAACCTTGTCGAAATTCGGCGGAGAATAGCCGGAAAAGCTCTGGTTTTTCTCTGTAAAAGCGTTCTGTTTTCATCAAGCTCCCTCTGTTCTCGTCTCTGACATCTCTCTGTGTAAAGCTCTCCCTTTTCTCTGTGTTTGTAGGCCTCGAACGAGAGTCCTAATTCGACTCTTCATCGATTCCTATTCAAAGAAGGAATCTAAATCAAAGCTTTCCTAATCAAGGCCGGGTCTGCTCTCGAAGTTCTGGTTTTTTTTTCTTTTCGATTGAGCACGAGCTGCTTCTCGCCGTCGCCGTCTTGTTCGTCATCAGCACCGTGGCCATCGCCAGCCTTGCCGGAATCCACCTCCGCCGCTACCGTCGCTTCACCAGTCGAGCAGTCCACCGTCGATTTCATCGCCGCTGCTACTTCGCTGCCTCGAGCTCCGCCGCCATCTTCTTCTCCTCTTCCACCGTGCTTCGCCGCAGTCAACTGTCGATCACCGCCATTCCTCCGTGAATGCCGACGCTATCCCTGTCGGCGCTCGAGCTGCAATCCTTCATCGCCACCAAAACAGAGCATCGCCTCTGTTTGGAACGAAAGGCCCGAGCTTTGGCTTGGGCCGGTTCTTTGCTTTTATTATTTTTTTTCTTTTTCTTTTAATTGAACCGGGCCGAACTCTGAACCGGTATATATTTTTTTCTTTATTAAACTAAAAACCCGTTGTATCGATCTCATCCATCTAATCTCATCTTGACGGTTCTTCTCTTTAATCGTGTCTCTTTCCCGTGCGATATTTCAAATGTTCATAACTTTTTGCTCAGAACTCCAAATTGCGAATAGTCAGTGGCATTTGAAAACTGACTTTGTGAACTTTAACATGAAGCTTAAATCAGTCCCATCAGAGATATGCAATCGAAGTTATTAAGATTCAATCATTAGAGTCGCGTTTCATTCTATTTCTGCGTCTTAATCTTGTTTCCTACAAAAACCAAAAATTATATTAAAGTAGTAGAAATTCTAATCAAACGCTAGCAGAAACATAAGTTTAGAAGATAATAAAATACATATTTCATGTATAGATCAGTAGAACTATAGATAGAGCCTTAGTTGAAATAGATGGGCAAGTAGTGCCAAGGTGTGATCAATTTCGTTACTAAGGATCCACTATCCATAAAGAAGGGGATATTGATAGTGATGTGGTGCATAGGATTAATGCGGGGTGGGTAAAGTGGAGGGCAGCCTCGGGAGTGTTGTGTGATAACGTGTTCCAAAAAGGCTTAAAAGGCAATGGAGTGTTGGGCACCAAAGAGGAGTCATATAGATAAATTGAATGTAGCCGAAATGAGAATGTTAAGGTGGATGAGTGGGATAACTAGGAGAGATAAGATTAGAAATAAATATATTCGGGAGAGCCTAGGAGTAGCTCATTTAGGGGAGAAGCTGAGGGAATGTAGGTTGTGTTGGTACGGGTATGTGTAAAGAAGACCATTAGATGCCCTTGTGAGAAGATTAGAGGGGATATAGGTAAACGATGCTAAAAGAGGGAGAGGGAGACCTAAAAGAACTTTGATGGAGTTAATAAAAAAGGATTTGACTTTACTATCTCTTACAAAAGAGGTAGCCCAAAACGAGCTTGAATGGAGGAGTAAGATCCGTATCGCCGACCCGAAATAGTTAGGAAAATGCGCTATTTGATTATGATTATGATTATGCCATAGTGATGCAGAACAAAATTCTGCAAAGGGGAAAAGAGGGAATTTGGAGGAAAATAGGGATAAAGGAAGGGAATAATTGGGGGACAAATTTCTGGAATCACCACCAAAAGGCACTGCCGGAATCGTCATCGGACAACAACCACCAGAATCACCACCGGGGCTTGTTGGCTTCAATGCCAATGAAGTTCTCCATCACAGACAAACAACATCACTTTTTTTTTAAAATCATCAGCTATTTATTCCATTAAATTGAGGCCTTTTTAAATAGGCTTATAATAAGACTTTAATAGTAGGAAATAAAACACTGAGTGAGGATTCCTTCTAAACATAGAAAACCAAATCAATTCTAAAATCCTAGATTAACTACTATCCTAATGTTCTAATATAAGCAATTTCCAAATATAAGACTCCTAATTAATCAAATTCTGATTAAATATGGAACTAATACTTTTCCAGATCCATTTATGGACTGGGCCCCACTTTTGTTCCACATCACATAGTAGGACTTTGACGACGATTTTGTGGGCAATGTTGTATTTGTAAGTCCTTTGATCTTATTGTTGCTTATTCTTATAATAACGATCTTAAAGAGAACTATGTCAAATAAATCATGTGAATAGATTAAGCATTGACTTTAGCTGGGATAAGGCTTATGATGATGATGAGATTAAGCATTGACTTGGTCGATTAGCTGCATAATGTTCTTTTATGAACAATGTTAAATATATTGCTTTATTATTATTTTATGCATACTATATAGCGTCTGTTTTCTGCAAAATGAATTTAGTTTGGACCTTTTGGGTGCCGTCACTAAAATTATAAACTTGGTGAAATTTGAACACCAGAACATTTTGGTTTTGCTTAAGTCAGTGCCTTATTGAATGTGCTTTTTCTTTTCTTCAAATGGTTACTTCTCCTTTCATTCACAATGTTCCCATCCTGCCTCCTACAGCAACTCCCAATTATTCCCAAATTATAAAGAATGATTTCTTTTGATACACTAATGTCGGAGCAATATTTACAGCTTCGGCGATCCTGGCTTGTTCTGATTGCATCTGAAAATTACAGAATCATGATGTTTAGCATTGGATTGCGGGAGACTAGTACAAGCGGTTATCTGGTTCAGCAGAGTTAAATCTAAAGCTTAAACATGCTCATCCTGTTTGTGCAGCATGTCCTTGTATGTGTTTGTACTCTTTACCATAGATTGCCTGGCCTATCTCTTCTTTTGTGCTTCTTTTTTCTACTCATGTCGCCAATTTATCATTCTGGCTGGTTGCCTTAGAGACGTATGTAGTATTGTAGATTCAAACGGCTCTCGTGTAGGGAGTAAAGACTTGAGAAGGCTTGTTAGAACATTTGATGAGCAGAAAAATCCTTTTCGAGATTGAATTTGTTCATTTGGAATCTTATTTTTTTTCTTAGATTCTTTATTTCGATTTTCTATGATGTTTCTTCTCAGGTGAGCATTCCCTCTAGGGATTGTGCTAAAGAGACTTTTCTTTATCTCATGATTTGCGTTGCAATTCTAATGATTCAGTGATTTATCACAATCGATAGTACAGAGGGAAAGCGTTACCATTAATTTGGTAGAATTATTAACTTACAATCTGATGTATTTTGGAGGATTTAGAAATACCAGAATCTACTTTCAGACCAATTTTAACCAGCAAATGCTTAGGACAATTTTAGCCCACTGTCCTGTTCTAGTGATTTCTTCTCCGGGATGGATCCACGGACTACTATGTTAGTGAACATGCAAAATTTTTGGTGCTAAATAAGGCATTAATTCTTGCAGTGTATGAATCAGTGATTTTCAATTAGAATTACAAAGTGAATGATACCCTAGGAGCTACAAAGACTGTTGTATGGTATTAGCAATATATAAATAGAACACAACATCATTGGTTTATTTAAGGTAAGTATACTGTGATAATTGAAGTGCAGTGAAATTTGTAACCCACTTGAGGGAGTCCTGATCGAGGATGTTTTGCAGCGTCCCCTCCAACATCTCCACTTCCCCTCCGATTTCTCCACTTCCCCTTCCATTAATGGCTGCCTCCTCCCCTGCCCTGTGATGTGATATACAGAACTCAAATAATGAACTCTTTTTTTCTACCAAAAACTCCCGAATTCCTTTGTGATTCTGCAATTCTTATTCTTTTTTTTTTAATCTGGGTACACATTTGAAATCAAATTATTGGTGGTGCCACATACGGCACCTTGACTCATGCCCCGTGACATGTCCTTCCTTCGACTTAATTAGCTTCTTCTTTTAGGTTCATGGATATCTGAAAATGGGGCTACGACATTGTCTAAGCACACAAGGAATGTCTGCCTCAGTCATAGCATTTTATATCATCGAAGTGGCTGCTACAGAAAGCACCAAAAGTAGCATTGAATATCATTACTTTTTTGCTGAAATTGGATATCATTAATTTGGTACGTGATAGTGGGAGGGGGAAATACAACCAATGTTGGTGGCATATGCTATACATAAAATCAAGGTGGATGGTCATTTGAGCTAAATCAGTTCAAGCGATCCGTTTATATGAGATCAGTCTCATCTAAGGGGCTTGAGGCTACCCATTTTGGCCATTGGAATTCAATCTGACAGTGCTCCTTAATATAGTGGGCAGACTTATGCTTATCCGGAGTGCCGTCAGATCTGAATCCAACGGCTATGACTTAAACTGGGCTCATATTAAGTGCCATTTTCTGGTTTATTTAAAATCAAGTAGTTTCAATTTATTTTGAAAAGCCATATAGTGTACTTGATATGGGATAGGGACTATTACAGATCCCCTAGATTTTGTTTTTTGATAATTGAAATTTCATTCAGCAAAAACTCCCAAAGGGAGAAGCATCATACAGCAGAGACATACATACACACTACTGCTCTACTCATGCCATTGAACTGCCAATAAATTGAGCATGTCGTGCTAAACAATGCATAATTTCCATTAGCTGTTCTAGAAATAAAAGAGAGCGATGCATACTCGAAGAATGAAGGGAAATTTATATAATAAGTTATGAAAAAAATATTTAAAAATGACACACTGTAGAAATTAATTGTAAAAGAGGGTATCTGACAAGCCATGCAGGCGCCAGTGCGGCCGCTGGTGCCTGCATGGCATTTTTTTTTAAACTGACCCTCAAGGCGTCGGTTCGACCGATGCCTTTCGCAGAATTGCTAAAGGCGTAGGTGTCGGTTCAGCCGATGCCTTTCGTAGAAATGCAAAAGGCATCGGTTGAACCGACACTTTTCTTAAAAATATTAAAGGCGTCGGTTAAATCGACGGCTTTCTTAGAACTACTAAAGGCGTCCATTGAACCGACGCCTTTCCGACCCTTAGGCTTTTTTTTCCTGCACAATGGAGGCATCGGTTGAACTACAATTTTTTCAAAAGCTGATAACACATCCACAAATATAATACAAAACATATACAAAAACATACATAAATATATTATACAACATTAAACTATTACAAAGTTATACAAAGTATTATAAATATACTTATAAAATTACAAGTGTTTAATCAATTCTCCTCAACCTATTCCTACCCCGTCCTTGTGCTCGAACTAGAATTTCCTCAGGCTCAACGTCAGGCATAGCATCTGAAGAAGAAGGTGCCTGACGTAGAGCACATAGTGCACGCTGTCGCCGGGTATATACTTTTGGAGAAAGGGGCCTCTCAACTTGATCGACCGAGGCGTCTGGAACAACTAGTGATGGGGTAAAACCTGTTGTGTCAGCTGATGATGTCACAACGTCTCGTGAAGCTGATAAAGGATCTGGAACAACCTCCACTCCTGGAATCTCAGTCATAACAGGCCGAAGTAATGGCAAACTCGCAAGAACATGACCAGAGATATCGTGTATCGTCTGACATGCCACTACATAGCTATTGTAGGATCGGTCTACCAAATCACTATGAGACTGAGCGTGCACTTGTCTCACACAAGTAAGCTACAAAGGAACAAGAATATATGTTATCTACTCATACAATGGTGAATTAAATCAAATATGAAGTCAGAGATACTCACCAACGCCCGCTCAGTGTCGCCCCTCGGTTGATATAACATCTCCAGCTCATGCACAGGTGGCATGATAAGTCTCCTCATAATCGTGAAGTACCATCTCATATATGCATTATCTGCATCTCGCTCCGTCATTGCAGGCTCCCCTTGAACGAGAGTGGTCGTCCGGTCATCCCATCTAGTAATATAGGCCGTATGATGCGACCTCCAATCAAAACTCCCTCGGCCTCGACGCGATGATCGTTCAATGAACTCTGCACCGAGAGGGGGGAAAATCTGCTCAAATCCGAACTGTAACATAACCCGATCTGGAACATGCATCTCCACGATGTCTACACATATAAGTGGCGTCCTAGATAGCCACACATGTGCTCCATCCGTACATACTCCAGGTAACTGCTCTAACACGTGATCATAATATGGCTGCCATGTTACCTACACAACATATGAAAATAGTATTCGTGTCACTTCTATTTACATTCGTTATATTCATAACTTGTACATTACGAATGACTAATACCTGGCCGGATCGCTGATAGTCTAGTTCAGATCTATACATCAAGCGGACACTGTGAGGATTTACAGTTTTTTCTTTTTAGCATTCCACTTAACATAAAGAAGATGAAAAATACAATAGTTAAAATCCCAATAGAAGATCACAAAATAACTTAAATAGAAAATACATACCGAACTCCTAACGGAGATAAACCATCTAGTGGAGTGCTTTGAATGTTTGGACGGCCAATATGCAATCTCTCCCACGACCATAGCTGTTTAAAACATACACACCTAGCATGAATCAAATGTTATAATTGAAATAAAGATAGTAGCATGAATCAGATTATTGATGGTTTACCTGGATCAGGGTGACGCACCCGGCAATCCCGAATGTGCTAGGTTAGCAAGCTTTTGCCAACTCTCTGTACAGGTAGGCAAGGGTGGCACTACCCCATGCATACTGTCCCGCGGTGTATAAATCCTCTAATAAAAGAAGATAGATCGGGTGCACATGGCTACTGCTACTATCGGCAAATATAGTGCTACCGAGCAAATAGAGTAAATATGCTCGTGCGTGTTGCTCGAATTCAATCTTTGTGGCATCTTTCGATAGGCGACTGAACTGCTCTCTCAACCACAACAGACTTACCCTAGTTCGTCCTTTCAATGATTCACGTGGAGGTACCCGTCCAAGAAGGTGCTCGTATACTTCATTCCAGTCAATACCCACAGTCGAGCAACTCACCGCAGTGCCATCAACTCGCAATCTGAGTAGTACAGCAACATCTTGTAATGTTATAGTCATCTCCCCCAAATGCAAGTGAAATGTTTGCGTCTCCCTCCCGCCATCTCTCAACTAGGGCAGTGATGAGAGCCCTATCAATCCTGATATACTGTAACCGTGTAAAGTGGACAAAACCTTCCATCTCTATATACGGCAACATGCGCGGATCAACTACCCAATGGCGCACGTTTTGCTAGTGCTCGGTGCATTCAATGCACCCGGGATCCTATACACATGAAAACAAAACTAAGGAGATAATGATTATGCACATACCTCTCCGTTCCATATGCCATCGGATCTGTGCGAGCTCTGCTCTGTGAGGACGGAGGGATCAATCGGTTCTGGGTCCATAATATCTACAAAGAAACTAACAATTAATTGTAACTTCAAAGAATGTATAAACCAACCTACTTTAAATAGAAAGACCATTGTAAGAACATGTACAAATCCGCTGAAGGTGTGTTTTGGCATTGACGCCTATTATGTCCAAGTTGGTTACATTTCCCACAATGGTAGTGTGATCGACCATCTATCGTCATGCCCGCACTATCCATCGCATTACGTATTCTCCTAGTGCGTGGACGACCGGGTTTTTATGTCACTCTTGGGGGCTTCACCAAATACATAGGTGACTTTTCCTCCCAAGGTCGTCGATCAGGAGGAGGAAAGAATTCGACTGCATACATCGATCTATATGCATCAGCTGTATACCAATGTCCAACTAAATCGCCGATGGGTCGCCTTCGTTTCGAATGGACAACAAGTAGATGACGACAAGGATGTTTGTACACTTGAGGATAATTGCAAGAACATGTATGATCAGTGCATCAACTACATATTTTCTACCACGTATTGTTCTCACTTCATACATGTGAGAATTGATTTGGTCAACAAACATGCTGCCAATGAGATGCGTTTGTTCTTTAATCTTCAACTCAATAGTCGGGGTGTATGGGGTTGTCATGACCAATCCGGCCGAATGTCGCTTCACAAAGAATTTGACGATCCGGTAGAATGTGGCTGACACTAAGGCTTGCACGGGTAATGATCGAGCCCCTTTTAACACGCTGTTTAGACTTTCAGCCATATTTGTTGTGGTCATTCCAAATCTTGTAAAACCATCGTTAGCAAGAGACCACAATTGAGGTGATAATCCACCTTCCTCACTGAGTAGCCATTTTGCTTATGGACTTTCTGCACCGATAAGCTCCTCCATACTTACCAGATAGGAAAGTAGCATCAACACTTATGACTGGGAGACAATGTTTAAAACCCTCAATACATGGACCAAATGCCCAAAACGCCTTCTCAAACCGTGGATATGTAGCATCTTCCATTTGGGTCGTCACCAACCTACAAATGGTTCCCGGATTGGCATTAACTATTGCCTCCAAGTACATTGGCAACAATCGATATGACTCAACCCAATCACCATACACTGCTTTGATGGCCATATTCCTTGCCCTCCATGCTTTTGTGTATGAAATATCCACGTGAAACGTCTCCTTAATCCTCTCTTGAATAACCACTGGTGGGATATCCACTTCCGCTCTAATAGAGGGTAATATATGCCGACAAACAAAGGCCACAGTACATTGTCTATGACCAGTGTCTAGCTGAGCATTTCTACGCCACCATATGTCTTCATTTTAAAATGATTCATCCCCTTCATCAATGATGCATGTACTCTCCATGGGCAGGCAGGGTATTGACATTTTGCTGTGAACTGTGTCAGACTTGTACGCAACACTTTATATCGAACATCATGCGCTATTGAAAACTCCCTCAATGCGTGTACAAATTCATCTGCTGTGAACTATGTCAGACTTGTATTGCAACACATATATTGCTTCCTCATGATATGTCTCCTCATGCAAACCCCGATTAATTGCCCCATCTATTTCCTCATCGGTTAGTCGCGCCCATGGGGGCTCCTCCTCATATGGCAACTCCTCCTCAAAATCATCCAAGTTATCCGTAGCAATTGCGATGTCCACCAATTCATCTCCCTCATTATCAACCATCTCTTGCACACTATCCTCTTCTCGTATAGCTTCAACATCAATAACCGGTGAATTCGGCATTTGCTCATCATTTTCCCCATCCTCTTCCTCATTCTCCCCTTCGTCTTCATCATCATTCATATTTCCCTCTTGCATACCACTTGAACCAGTGTGAAAATAAGGGTTATCAAATGATGTTTGTGTGCCAAACCATTCACCACCATGTGCCATGCCAATATTCATCGCTTCATGACCATGAGATGTGTGCCCACATTATACATTATAAACAATTCATGATACTGTAAGTTTAATGGTATTCAATACCGGTTTTAAATAAACTTACCTCAAACTATGCGAAAGTTGGGGTTCGTTGCACGCTAGTGATACAGACAAATCTTCTTCATTATCTTCTACACGCCTTCCTCTACAGTGTCCACTCGACCTATTTCTGCGAGCACTCCTACTTTCGCCTTCACCATCATTTCCAAACCTACGCATGTGCGCCTCTTTTTCTATGCATAGCTCGAAGCTAAGCACATGAGGCACAAAATAGAACATTTGTCTCATAGAATTGTCATTGTCAATTGGTATTACGGTAGTCCTTCCTCCATAAACAGGCATCTTGTACTTCATACGAATTTTCCACAATCTTTGGTCCCATCCCAGTTTGTTTACCACTTGCATCTCTAGTTCCTCGTAAGTACTTGGCTTATTAATAAATAATCCTACACTTTCACCGCCTTCGTATTCACCTCTATCAATTCTACACTATACATTAAGACAAACGGAACCATTTCTCCCGCCATCTCTTGTCACAAAACTTTTAAGAAAGAAACACTATCAAATACTACACAAATATAACATACTTCATTTCATACGATGTATCTACATTCATACATATTTCAAACATATATTAAAAATATATATTACCTATAAAGACGCACTCGACGGGGCGATGAGGTGGTCGGGGCGAGGAGGCAAGCCGAGTAATGGCCGGGGCGAGGACGGGGAGGCGGAGCTGGCTGAGACGGTGCCAATGACGTGACGGTGCCTGAGACGGTGGTGGTGAGGCGGAGCTACCCGGGACAATGGCAGGGGCGAGGCGCGACGGTGGCGATGAGGCGGACCTGGCCAGGGCGAGGCGCGACAGTGGCGATCAGGCAGAGTGGGGCAAGTGGCCGGGCCGTGGAAGGACGGTGGCCGAGGCGAGCGCGCGGCCGTGGAGTCGGGGCGATCGCGGGGCAAGGAAGGTGGAGATGGGGCGAGCACGGGAACGGTGGCCGGGGCGACGAAGGTGGTGGAGTCACCGCTTAGGAGCTGGCCGGAGGCGAGGGGCGACGGTGGCCGGGCCGAGGAAGGACACTGGCCGGGGCGAGCGCGGGTCCGTGGAGTCAAGGCGATCTCGGGCGAGGAAGGTGGAGTTGGGGCGAGCGCAGGAACGGTGGCTGGGGCGAGGAAGGTGGTGGAGTCGCCGCCTAGGCGGTGGCTGGAGGCGAGCGCGGGGAGGCGGAGGAAAAGCCGACCAGTCGCCGGAGTAAAAAACCAGTCTTTAGGGCTCGGTGCGGCAGAGCCCGAGCCTGATCTAAAAGCATAATTGAAGGCGTTGGTTGAAAAAAGGACATCGTCGGTTGGACAGACGCCTTCAGCAATTCTACGAAAGGCGTCGGTTCGACCGACGCCTTTCGGATCAGTTTAAAAAAAATGCCACGCAGGCATCAGCACGGCCGCTGGCGCCTGCATGGCTTGTCAGATACCCTCTTTTGCAATTAATTTCTACATTGTGTCATTTTAAAAAAAAAATTTCATATCTTATTATATAAATTTCCCAAGAATGAAATATCTTCCAAAGCCCTGATCATCAAATTTCCCAACCATGAGAAATTATGCTGAGAATCTTTAAATTTTCAATCGCCACTTGCAATCTGGTTCGAACGCTATCTTTTTAATGTCAACTCTTTGGCCTATTAGATGTCATGAAGGATTGCAAGCATTTCAATATCCTCTGCTTTATATGCATAATCCAATTTTACTGACTGACAGTAAAACACTTCTGCATGTGCATTTCGGATACAAATATCTATACGTAAAAGGCAATTTTTATTTGCAAAAACAGCGCCGTCTACATTCATCTCGACAACACCTTCGAGTGGCGGCATCCATGTAATCTCATCTGCAATTGTCTCGCTGCCTCTTACCAGCTTTCTGACTCCCAAACTTTACTTTTTCTGTTGCAGAACCACAAATGGGATCTGAAATTACTCTTCATCTTATCAGATTCATTTTAGTTGGGATAATGTCTTGACACGCTCTCCATGCAAAGACTCGAGTTTTTGGAGGAGCTTCCATATGCCATACAGATTTGTCAATTTCCTTGTATCTATCTTGATTTGAGTTTGCAGCCACGCCAACATTCTTCTAGAACTTCATGGCAATATAATATGCACTTTTTACAGTGACGATTCCTCTTTTGTTGCCTTCCGACATAATCCTATCAGCTGGAGGATCTTTGATTAGAGGTATACTCAAGATGGTTTGAGCATCCCAATGGATGAAAGACTCCTCAATTAACTCCCTCTTCTCCGTCTATAAGGTCCTTCACAAGATGAATATCTTGGTCACCTAGGAGGTAGTGGACACAGATCCCCTCTCCTTGGCTGCCAACAGTCCTCCCACACTCTAACTTGTTTTCCATTCCCAATCTTCCACATAACGCCTTCCTTAATAATATCTCGTCCTTCAAGCGATGGCTGCACCCATCCGATACAGAGAGCTGCTGCATAGGTGTGACAAATTGAATAACTTTTGACAATCTGGCATGTTATCTGAGAAGTACTGATCCTTGATACAGTCTTTTGTCTAATTGATCCACATTTTTCCTGGCCTATTTACGTAACTGATGGTTCCTTCTTATGGTAAATCATTGATGTTCTCTGCTGTAGTTATCCCCCTGGAAGCTTCTTACGTGTCATGAATTAGAAAGGAGGACAAAATCTTCTAGGAGTAATGCAGAATAACCTTTGATAAATGACAATGGGCATGTTATGTAAGAAGAATGCAGTTCTTGATGCAATCTTTTCTGTAGGAAATCCACATTTTTCCTGGCCTAT
Organism: Houttuynia cordata; assembly: GCA_039654745.1. Lineage (NCBI taxonomy): Eukaryota > Viridiplantae > Streptophyta > Magnoliopsida > Piperales > Saururaceae > Houttuynia > Houttuynia cordata. Next base: position 38,587,354 of record CM077507.1, on the reverse strand, counting down.
GTGGATTGATTAAAAAATCCACATCTTTCCTTCCCTATGTGGATCTGACTACAATTTTCCTGTCTTGAACCTTCTAAGAGTAAAACAGAATTTCATTTTTACCTTGAACTTAAAATTGCCATGAAAAGTGTGGATTGACTACAAAATCTTTCTAGAGTAACGCAGGATTTGAAATGAAAAGTGTCACCATGCATCTAAACAACATTCCATTCATCTAGGTTTGAGTACAACAGCTCAGAGATGAATAACTCCTACCTGTCATATGATAGCACAGAAAGTCACTAGCATGACACAAACTCTCCGCAGAGAGCATGTCTAGACCTTAGAGAAAGTAAATTTTCATTCAGGTACAATCAGAGCATGGTGAGAAACAACCACCATCAAAGAGGAGAAACCCCATTCAGAAGCAGGGGTCCATAGAGAAGAAGATGGGGAGGAGGATAAGACAGAGAGATTGAGAGAACGAGGAAGAAGCACAGAGGTGCAACCCCAGCTCAACACAAACATTCTTCATTGGACGGAGGGAGTATTATATTAGCAGTTCGGAACACTTCGAAGTATATGGCAACTGTTCCAAACTGGAGCAGAAGTGTTGAGAGGAAGGTAGAGTAGACACTAACACAAATTGACACAGTCGCATCCACTTCCCCGTCAAATCCCTCTTCCAGGTTCACATGGTAGAAGCAGAAGAAGAAAATCTGTAGCATTTTGAGGTAGGGTTTTTAAAATCTGTTGTTTGATTTTTGTTTCTGCATTGCATGAAAAAAATGTGATGAATGGATTCAATGACCAAAATTTTGCCCTTTTCATTGAAAACTTTTACCGTTGCATGCATTGTTTGAATTTGCAATACAATGTGAATATTCTACATCATCCAAATATGTCACGGATAATTTGCTTTACGCCCTTGCAAGGGGGAATGCGTGCTTGTGATTTCAGCATCTTACTGAATTTGTTTTTAACCTGGGTTTGGAAGATTTGAATGTAGTCTGATTTTTCATAGTTATCAGATGCTATGCTAATACTCTGAATTCCCACAAATTTGTTTTCCTATGCGTTGTCTCAATGGAGGAGACCAACGGTCAGGTTCACTATGAAATTAGTCTCCACAGCTCAAGCAAAGAGGCAAAGATCGGAAAATTTTATGTTTCCACTGATTTCTCTTTTTCTGGATGCTCTTTGAGTCTTTGCATTTAGACAGAGCCTAAATATGCCCAAACTAGGTATGCATAGTGTCCATAGCACAACCAAAGTGGCAAAGATCGGAAAATTTTATGTCTCCACTGATTTTTCTTTCTCTGGATTCACTTGAGTCTTTGCATCCAGACAAAGCCAAAATGTGCCCAAAGTTTGCACCCAGAGACTGGGTTTTTAGTCTGTATTTATGTAATTTCTCTTGTCTCCACTCCCATCTAATCAAATTATGGCCCTACTTTTCCATGTTGCAACGTAGCTGCAACTCAATGTAGCAGCAATAGTCGAGTCATGCCTACTATCCAGTCTTTTCCATGCAAGATGTGAAAATGGAAAAGATATTGGATTGTTTCAACTTGGCCTGGCTCTAGTATCCAAGTGAGTTGAAAAATATATATGTTACTTGTTGTAGTTCGTTGTGTTGGCTTTCTCCACCACAGATATGGAGCACTTTACTGTTACATTGTGATCACGAAGCACTTTTCCTACATTCTCATACTCAGTTTAAAATTGCCATTTTTGGCACAAGTTCGCCTTCCCACTTAACAGGAGAAAATTGGAGAGAATTATAATTTGCAAAAAATATTATGTCACAACAGAACAGATGGTTCTTCATGTTATTCTTCTTTTCTTTTATATTGTTCAGTTATTACTCTACATCCTTAACCCTTTTTTAACACATATTTAAATTACTTCTGCTTGAGTAAATAGACACAAAACTGATAGAGAATAAGAGGAAGTATGTTGGTTTTCCATTTTTTCTGTTTTTCTTCTTCCTATGAAGGAAGTATTGTAATTTTTACGTTCATCTACTGGTCTTGTTTTAGTCCATGTTAGGTAGACCGTCGGGTTGATGGAGAAGAAACAAAACTTTCTGTTTCCTTTTGGTTTGTTCTTAATCTCACACATTTAATTTTGTAATTCATGAGTCAAAAGCTATTGCTCAGTCTGGGTTCCCTCCAAGGAAAGGTTTCCAGGTTTTTTATGACCTGAAAGAATTGCAGATTTGTGGTGGTGCATCTAATGAGTATGGCCTCTTTATCCGCAGATTCAATGTCCTCACCTCTCTTCAGAGCTTGAGATAGAGATTTCCCTCATCTCCAACTTCTACTGTATCAGGATGCTGTTACTGCTTCTCTTTCCACAATTAAGTAATTGTCGGAACTGACTTTACCTTATTTCTTTTATACCTATATGATACGTAATCCTTATCAACTTGTGTCCGTAACGAATTAAAGAGGTGACAGCAAAGCATAAAGAGCTGGGGACGGACAACTGTCCAAATCAAAGACCTGCCCCAAGACCTCAGCGATCTCAACTTTACAAGCCTTCCTCAACCAGAGGTTTGGCCCGATAATTGGTTACCTAAGGCTAAATCTCTTGCTGAGGAAAGCTTCAGCTTTTTTAAATATGCAGTTGGGGCTAACTAAAGTGGCAGTTGCAAGCCGCAGGCCGAAAAGATTGGGTTGATCTAGTGACACACTCAAGCTACTGATGCAGGCATGAGTCTATGCTTGTGATGTTTCAAATTCATATTTTGTAGATGAATGCTCAACTTATAGATTCTCCTCGTGTCTAACTAGGAGTTTTTTACCACGAAAAAGAGGTTCTCTTTTTGGCTAAATGGATGAGGAAATTCAGGTTTATCTATCAAACTGATTTTTTCAGTGTGTTATTTCTCTTTTTGTGATCTGAATACCATTCCAATATTTAATTTTTTATACATTCCAATATGGAACTTAAGTTCATAGATGAATATATATCTTGGTTCCATGTGGTTTTGTAACAAAAGAATGCAGAACTGAAAATATAAATAGACTGCTGTCTCGACCTTGCAGGCTTCTGAAAGGGCTGATGGTATTCTTAAAACTTTTGTGGAATGTAAATGATATAACATCAATGTTCAAAAGAGATGACACAAAACAGGTTAGAATGGAAGTGTCAGATCCATGTCGCCGACCCCAAATTGTTGGGAGATGGCACTGCTTGATTATTATGATTATTGTTCTAGTTGTGTTTTTCTCTTCATCGATGTTTGACCTACAGTGTTGCCAGGATATCTAACACGATACCATCCTCCCTCATGTGACAAGAAAAGTGACAGACAGCTTTGGGTATTCTTGAGGTAACCTTATGCAGAGTTTACTGGAATTGGCAGAGGATTTATTATTTATTATTTGATGTAAATTTTTGCTTGGTATTCTTGCAGGAATCTACTGGGAAGCTCCTGTTCAGATTTCAGGTATTGTCTGACTCTCCAAATTAAGCACATATAGTCGTGAATCATTCAACTCCACTTTTTCGGAGCTTTCCAAGAATCTATGCACTGAAGATAAATTCATAGGATTTCTATTCTCTAGTTGATGCATTTTTTCTTCATACTCTGATTGGGCAGCCTTTGATATTAAACTTGGTGAGACCTACAGACAGTAAGGCAGTGGTTGTTTCAGCCAAGAAATTAGCATTGCGGCACTTATTATCTTCTCTTTCTTAATTTTGGACATGATATGGTTTACTGCCAACCTTTCCCTCTGGAGATATAGCCTTCATGAGGGGATAAATGCAACAAGCATGACTATCTTGTTAATCAGAGGCTAGCGTTTAACACATGGGCACTTAACAAAGGCAAATAAATCATGTATGTTAATTGGTAACCTGAGGCTAAATCTCTTGGCAGTTGCAAGCCATAGGCCGAAAGCATGGCTTGGTCCAGTATACACTCCGTCTACGGATGCAGGTATGAGTCTATTCTTGTGATGTTTCAAATTCATAGTTTAAAGATAAATGTTCAACTCCTAGATTTTCCTCGTGCCTAACTAGGAGGTTTTGCTTATAAAAAGCTGTTCACTTTTTGGCTAAATGGTTGAAGAATTTCAGGTTTATCTATGAATTAAATTGCTTTCTTTCAATGTATATTTTCTCTCTCTTTTTTTTTATCTGAACACAATTGTCTTTCGGTCTCTAATTTTTTTATACATTCCAGTATGTAACTTAATTCTATACTTTGGCTCTTGCATGTGATTTATATATAACAAAACAGCAGAACTTAAAATATAATTAGACTGCTATCTTGACCTTGTAGTCTCCAAAAAGGTCTGATGATGGTTTTAAAACTTTTGTGTAATGCAAATGATATAATCTTTTTGTTGCCTATTGCTCTTATTTTGTTGTTTGCTTCATTGATATTTGACATTCAGAATTGCCATGATATTCAACACAATACCATTCTTACGCATGTGACAAGAAAAGTGTCAGGCAACTTTGGGTATTTGTGAGGTAACCTTATGCAGAGTTTCCTGGAATTGGCAGAGGATTGGTTAGTTGCTAGTTGAAGTAACATTTTTCTTGGTGTTCTTGCAGATATACAGGGCAGCTCCTATTCAGAGTTCGGGTTCTGGGATCCGAGTGTCCAAATGAAGCACATATACTCGTGAATCATTCAACTCCACTTTTTTCTTACTTACCAGGAATCTGTGTATTTAAGATACATTCATTAGTTTTTTATTCTCTAGTTGATGCATTTTTTTCTCTGTACTCTGCTTGGAAGACCTTTGGTATTAGACTGTGAGAACTACAGACAGTAAGACTGGTTGTTTCAGTCAAGAAATCAATGTTGCAGCACTTGTGATGTTTTGTTTCTTAATTTTGAACATGATATGGTTTGCTGACTACCTTTCCCTATGGCCTTCATTTTGGGATATACAGCAACAAGCATGACAATATTTTCATTTAGAGGAAGAGCGTTTAACACATTGCACTTGACAAAGGCAAATAAATCATGAATATAAAAGACTAACGCATACACCAACAAAAAAAGTAAAACGAAAACGAAAAAGAACAGTGCAACCTCTTCATTTTTAGAAAAAAAATAAGTTTCTGAGCTTTGTAGAAAATAAGATATCTAAAATGAAGAAAATGTCCCCAACTAACCCCCCAACAAATCGAAGTTAGTTATTTTGAAAAACCAAACAGAAAACTTAATATGTGGACTGGGGCAACGGCATAGTGTAGACCCATGAGGATTTTGGCAGAAAACTTTATTGCTAACCTCTGTAACAGTGATTAGGTACAATAACAAAACGTTGAGGGGAACAATTCGTAGATTTAAAAGGGGATATTTCCCCTTGACCTCTATAATTCGATTTACCCCATTCGCATCCACGTCCATGACTTCGAACTCGATCACCGCCATAGTTTCCACCATGAACGTTATATGAGGTCCCATTTTCTTCAGGAAATGGTACTGATCTGGTTAGACGAGACTAATAATTTTTATTAAAAGCTCATTATTTTATTCAGCCACTAGAACACAAGATATAAGTTCAGAATATTTTATAAATTTACGTTCTCAATGTTGCTGGAGCACATTCGAGATGCGAAATGTAGTATATGTTTTTTTCTAACGTATCTACTTTTGTAACTTTTTTTCCAAACACTTCATTCGTGAACTGATTTAAAAAAGTGCAGGATTTTAAGACTTTAAGCGAATATAACTCTGCACTTTTTTAAATCAGTTACTCTTTTACAACTCTTTTTTTTTGTCAGAACACAATTATCTTCAGTCTGTAATTTTTTTTGTACATTCCAGTATGTAACTTAATTCTATATTTTGGTTCTTGCATGTGATTTATATAATTATATATAACAAAAGGCAGAACTTAAAATATAAATAGAATGCTATCTTGACCTAGTAGTCTCCTGAAAGGTCTTATGATGTTTTAAAATATTTGTGTAATGCAAATGATATAATCTTTTTGTTGCCTATTGCTCTTATTTTGTTGTTTGATTCATTGATATTTGACATTCAGAATTGCCATGATATTCAACACACTACCATTGTCACGCATGTAGCAAGAAAAGTGATAGGCAGCTTTGGGTAGTTCTGAGGTAACCTTATGCATAGTTTCCTGGAATTGGCAGAGGATTGGTTAGTTGCTAGTTTATCTAACATTTTTCTTGGTGTTCTTGTAGGAATAGACCGGGCAGGTCCTGTTCAGAGTTCGGGTTCTAGGATCCGAGTGTCCAAATGAAGCACATATACTCGTGAATCATTCAACTCCACTTTTTTCTTACTTACCAGGAATCTATTACATTGAAGATGCATTCATTAGTTTTTTATTCTCTAGTTGATGCATTATTTTTCTCCATACTCTGCTTGGAAGGCCTTTGGTATTAGACTCGGAGACCAACAGACAGTAAGACTGGTTGTTTCAGCCAAGAAATCAATGTTATGGGACTTGTGTTGTTCTGTTTCTTAATTTTGAACATGATATGGTTTACTAACAACTTTTCTATATAGCCTTCACTTTGGGATATAAAGCAACAAGCATGATAATATTTTCATTTTGAGAAAGAACGTTTAGCACAAGGCAATAAACAAAGACAAATAAATCATATATATAAAAGACTAGCGCATACCCTCACAAAAAAGAAAATTAAAAAATAAAAAGGAAGAGCGCAACCTCTTCACTTCCCCAAAAAAAATGTGTGTGACCTCTTTAGAAAGTAAGATACCTACATGCTATGAAATGAAGAAAGTGTCCCCAACTAACTGAAGTTAATTATTTTGAAAAACCAAACAGAAAACTTTAATATTTGGACTGGGGAAACTGTACATTTTGATCCTTCATCTTCAGTTGCATATTTAGATGCTATACTAGATTTTAGCTTGAGTACGAGGATAAGGTAGGAATAGGGGAAGGAGAATTGACTGGGTATTTATATTCTTATGAAGATTTGTATTATATATTTTTATTTAAACTTGTAATAGACGCTTTAATTTATTTATGTTTCAAGTTTATTTAGCAAGTAGACTTGATTGTTTATGTTGATTATATTATATTATCAGGTTTTAAAAAATCTGCATATTACATTACATCGTTGGATTTGTGTAGTTAAAATATCAATGCGTCATTTAAAACGACGCCTCTCCTCTTTCGAAGAGAAGGCGTCGGTTTAATGACATCTTTCTCTTTAGTAGAAAGGCATTGGTTAAACCGATGCCTTTCTTCTTTCGATGTGAAAGTCTTTCGCTTTAGAAGATGAAGGCATTGGTTCAACCGACGCCTTTATCTTTAGAACGAACCATTGGAGGAAATATGCTAAGATAATTAAAGGCGTCGGTTGAAACGGCGTCTTTCTCTTTAGAGTCATGGTAAAAAAAAACCCGTGCAAGGCCAGTGCCACGCTGGTGCCTATGTAATTGCTCTGGATCAGAAATTATTTTTAAAAATTTTCCAATCGATAATTTTTTTAAAATATTATTTAATTAATTCTCTCTCTCAATATTTCACATTAAAGGCGTGAAATGTAGTATATATTTTTTGTAAACATATCTTCTTGTGTAACTTTTTTTCCACACAACTTCAGTCATTAACTGATTAAAAAGTGCATAGTTATATTCACTTGTCCTCTTAAAATCATAAAATCATGCAACATCAGGAGCATCCAGTCATAACGAGCTTTTTGGGATGAAAGACAGTCTTCTGGTGCTCATACATCTCCCTTAAAGGAGCTTTTTACATGTAACCTGGCGCCAACTTTGGGTTTCTCATATCACCCGGAATCACCTCATTTCTTCCATATGACCCGGAAAGTACCAAAAATACCCTTAAGTTTAGGTATAAGCACCCACTCTCCGTTTTTCCATATTACCCGGAATGGGAGCGGCTACCCGAAGAAGCTCGCGTTAGTCGGAGAAGAAGGCGTTCCGTCCGGCCTCTCCGCCCATATCATCGCCAGCGCCGGCGCCGTCGAACTCCGGAAAGGTAATCTTCGTGGCAAAAAGCGGGAAAGCGAGAGGAAAAGACCGGGTATTCGAAAACAACTTCAACGGAGGCAGCGCACATCAAAAAACCCATAGGTGAAGTTCAAATACGACGATTTTTATCATGAAAGTTGGTTCCAGAGAAGAAAGTTGAAAACTTAGCAAGTTTTCAACTATTGTTACAGTCGTGTAATCGACAACACGACTTTAATAATAGTCGTGTTTGATGAAACACGACTCATAGACCTTGCTTTTCACTCATATACGGTTTTCAATATATCGTGTCTGATAATTTTTTAACTTATATCGGTATTTTAATGGCAGGTACGGAAGAAGAAGATAGTTGTTTGCTTACACTACGATGGAGATTTTACAAATTCTGATAAGTACGTGGGCGGGAAACGGAAGCTCCTGCCTATCGATACACGAGTAAAGTACCTGGAACTGTTGCAGCAAGTGGAAGAAAGATTACCGCTTAAGTCTACATCTGGTACATTAACTTTGTTATATCGTGTTGACTCTGAATCCACATACCTCCTTGAAGATGATAAAGATGTGGAGTCAATATTTATACTTCACAACAGCAAGCAAGGAACAAATGGACTACTCCGCCTGTACGTGGAGTGGACTTCTACGGGCAATAATATAGAGACTTCGACTCTCAATAAGGAAATAAATGCCAATGCAAATAAGGAGGAGGAGAGGCTACCAAGGGTAGAAGTGAGGCCGGCCAGTAAGACACCACCGGAGAGGCCGTCCAGCCCGGGCAATAAGACACTTGCATCAGCAGTCGAAGGAGGAAGAGATGGAGATTATACGAGGTGAGACTTCTAAGGCGCGGATAAAGGCAAGTCGTGTGCTATTATAGTCGACTATAATAGTACACGACTAAAAATTTTGTCGTGCCGTATGCAACACGACTATATACATAGTCGTGTTTCATAATACACGACTACAAATGAATTCGTGTTGCATAAGACACGACTTCACTATGTGCTATTGTGTTCTCAAGTCTATTCATACATCTTTTTTCATGCAGATTGGGAGATGGAGAAGAAGCTGGAGATGAAGAAGAAGATGAAGATGAAGATTCCAGTCCAGATGAAGAAGAATTGTTGGATGAAGATGAATTACCGTGGTCTGCAAATGAGTGGGATGAGCCTCTTACAGCACCACATTTTAGCCACCCAGATCACACGAGAACATCGACTTCTAGAGTTCCCACGCCATGAGACACATGTAAAGGGAAATCTGTCGCGTCAGAGGACGATGAGTACCTCAATATTGAGGGTGATGGTGGTTGGGATTGGGGTACCTATTCTGCACAGGCCGGTCCTTCAAAACATTGTGAAGAGGAGACGATGTTGACCGGAAGTTTGTATGCAGAAGGTTACGAGGCACAACTTACCTTAGGGGCTAGATTCGAAAGCGTCAAGCAGTTCAAGATGGTTCTAACTGATCTGGCAATCAAGAGGAAGTTCATGTTCAAAGTACCTGGTAATATGGGAATATCAAAGTTGGCGCCAGGTAATATGGAAAAAACTCCCCTTAAAGGGCTCTTGATTCTCTCGATGTTTCAAATTGTCCACAACTTGTGTCTTTCACGGAGGAGGGGCTTCCATCCTGCTTGTAAAGCTTGAGAAAATAGAATGCCCAAAGCTGGAGTACCTGCCCAAACACCTCTATAACCTCACCTCTGTCCATAGGCAATTGTCCTCTACTAGAGCTTAGGCCAAACGATCGATTGCCTCCCAACATTGAATCTCTGTATATGTTGGGCGACTGTTCAGCAACAGTTCAAGCAAGGTTTTCAAAACCGGACCAGTCATCAACCCGGATTGATGGCCGGTCCGGATTAGAAGTTATAAGTGATAAATATATATTAAATATTTATTTTGTATAATAATAATTTAACTTGACTGGTATGTCAGGTGGTTAAGGCTAAGTGTTTGTTAGGGGGGGGTTCGAATCTCCCCGCATGTGATTTTTTCCAAAAAAATAAAAGTGACTGTGACCGGTCCGGTCCGGTTTAGGAGAAAACTGACCGGTTTGAAAAAAAACCGTATGGTTTACCGAATCGGGGTAAACCGGATGAACCGAACCAGTTTCCCGGCCGGTTCCGGTTTTTCGCGGTCGGACCAGCCGGTCCAGTCCGGTTTTGAAAACCATGGTTGCAAGAGGAAGACAGAGAGGATTGACTTCAACTCAAACGCTAATATACAATTGATGCAATTGTGCCACCCCACCGAGTCCCCATTCGAGGCTTCCATGGCACAATAAAACAGAGGGTATTCATGTAATGAGCCATTACTTCCATAACTATATAAAAGAGAGACTTTCTTGAAAAATGTGGCTAGTCTGTATTACGGGTATAGTTACAAGAAGTTTGGATCGCATAATTGATTGTTCAACTTGGTCAATGGGCATGCATTGCTTGCTTTATTTATGGAGTTTCTTTTAAGGCATATCAACCGGTGGTGCACATCCTTGTATCGCAATGCCAATGTCTTGACTGTGGCTGCGTTAACCGTGGAGTTTTTTTTTTGTTTGAGTTGGTCTATTATGGATTTTGAATGGTTATGGGAAAGTTGAAGTGGGCAGACATGTTCCCTAAATGTTGTGCGCCACCAAGATTAAATACCTTTCTATTCTGATGAGCATATTGTTTGCAACTAGAGGCTTGGTTACAAAGAAAAGTCAAGTGAATTTGGATACACAGAGATGATAACGTTATTTAAAGGACCATGATAAAAATGTCTCTCTATAAGAAGATGCAGTGATCTGCCTTGCACAACCACCTCCCTTCCATTACTGACCTGTGTCTTATCGAGTGTCCTCAACTTATTTATGTTTAGTATGGCTAATTGGCTTGGTTTTGAACCATGTCTAGACTGGATTGAACTTTGTCTAGATTTCTTTTATGTCCATAATAATATCTCAGAATAGTGTTTTGTGCCCAATTCGTTGAGAAATTTACTCCACACTGAATGTTTGCAATATTAACTATCAAAAGTGCATTTGTGATTCAAAGCTGCTTGAGTCATAACAAAGATAGCGGTGAATCAAACTGCTGAACCTGCAAGCTTCGGAAGTGGAACATCACTATGGCTTGCATGAATTGAATTTAGACGTGCAAAATCCATAACTAAATTTCATTCTGAAATGTGAAATATTTAAAACTGCTTTATTGATATTCCTGTTCTGCTATTACAGCAGGAAGCCAAAAGACCAGATATGTCAACTATGGAATTTTGAATTCTTCAAATGCAAAGGAAACCACTTTCAGGGATCCTTTCAGTGGCAAGATAGAAAACCGAGGTTCCTGCATAATTTCATGAAATATCAAATATGTGCTTGCACTCTTACCTACACCTGTTTTGTGCATCAAGGGATGTTTCCATGACAGTTCCAAAGCTGTATAAACTAAGTGGGGAAAATTGTACAAACTTAACTACATTGTCTCTGCTTCCATCTCTCCTGGATTCCAACTTCAGTTTGGCATCACAGATATACCTCCAAAACCTTCAGTACATGCCAAAAAACCTTCACAAGGTCACCTCTTTCAATTGGCTACAAATTTGAGAGTGTTCTGAACTAAAGGCCCAACCAGATGATCGTTTACTTCCCAATTTTGAATATCTGGATACAGATGGCAACTGTCCCAAACTGGAGCAGCAGTTGCAAGAGGATACGATGATTTGTTTAATCTCATTAGTCTCATATTCTGTTGACGCACCTGCCACCAAGTTGAATCCCTCTTCCAGGTTTCCGTGGCACAAGTGAGAGAAGAAAATTATGTATTTGTTTGTCCATGAAGCAGTATAACTGGCCTTTGTGCAAGAACTACCTGGCCAGGAGGACAGGAGCAGCCACCAAAAACATGTATTGAGGTAGGGTCTTGGAATCAACAAGCTTAATATGTTTGATTTTTTATTGTCTCTGAATTATATGAAAGAATGTGGTGTATGGAAAATGTGCATGCTTACCATGTTTGATTCTGTTTCTAAATTGAATGAATGGATGCTGTGTATGGATTTAATACAAAAAATCTCGCCTCTTAACTGAAAATTTTCGAATTGCATGTTTTGTTTCAGAAATGCAAGTGTCGCTTATGATTTCCCTACTACACCTCCACAAGGGGGTGTGCTTGTGATTTCAATATCATATGGAATAATTTTTAACCTGGGTTAAATTAAGCTTTGTACTTTGAATTTTTGCATAAATACTTGATGCTATTGGCTAATACTATGAATTGCCCAGAAATTTACTTTTGGCCATTACTCGGTCAGAACTTATCAATTTTGCTTGCAGGCTTTCGGGGAGCTGATAAAAGGAGTTAGGTTGCATTATTGTTGTTGCAACCTGGTCCAGCTTGATCCTTGGAGCCAGCCATTGTTGGCCACAACCTAGTGTGTAAACAGAGTGCATGAATGCTCTCCGTGTCTGGGGCCATTTTTTAGCTAAGTTTTTTCCAGCCTCGTAATAGGAACCATAGGTATGTAAATTCTAGGAAATTTTCAGAAAGAATATTTAATTAACAGAAATTAGGGGAGATGCTTACCTACATCGAGAACAAATCGTTCTTCATGCCATTTATCTTTCTTTTCAATTCTTCATTTCATTTTATTATTCTACCCTTTTATCCTGTTCGTTTGCAACTTTTTATTTTTTCTTGGAATTAAGTAGGGTATCTGTCTCAAGTATTAGTAATCTTTGATAAAATAAGCAAAGGTTTCAAGGGGAGGAGAAATCGACATCCTTTTCATATTTTACTTTTTACTCTTCTTATAAACAAAAGTGTACTAGCATGTTCTTCTACTGCTCTCGTTTATGTCCAGTTTCTTTGTCTTTTAGATATGGTAGGTTTCCTTTCCTATTGGTTCATTAAGTGAATACCTAGTGTAGGGTTCTTGTTGTTTACATGTTATGCCACTAGGGCTTAGTTTATATCAAAGCCATGTTGGCTCACGTGGAGTAGTCGAGTTTTGATGTTTTGAGAAGTTTTGCTTTTGCAAAGAAGAAGAATAGTGAGTTCCTTTGTTTATCCCATCAAATTCACTATTTCTCGTGTGAGAAAGAGAATGTACATGAGGAAGGTTCGATAATTAGTAGCCGGATTCTTCAACGACATGCACCACACAATTTCATAAATAGAGGGAAATAGAGAGAGAGAGAGAGAGAGAGAGAGAGAGAGAGAGAAATCGTCTTCTTCTTCAATACCTTATTGTAGGACTCTTGTTGGGGCTTAGTTTATATTAAAGTCATGTTGGCTCACGTAGAGTAGTAGAGTTTTGATGTTTTGAGAATTTGCTTTTGCAAAGAAGAAGAATAGAGAGTTATTCTATTTATCCCCTCAAATTCACTAATTCTTGTGTGTGGAAGAGAGTGTCCGTGAAGAAGGTTCGATAATTAGTAGTTGGATTCTTCAACGACGTGCACCGTAAAATTCTCCCTGCATTAGTGATATACGTGTCCTAATTAGTTTGAATCCATAGGCGTCATTAAATGGTCCTAGTTCTCATTAGACATTACATATGTATTTCAAACACTCAAACTGATATAGTTGTATATGAAAAAATGAAAAATGATATAGAGAATAGTAAAACTTGAGACTTTGATTGACATGAAATCAAGGTTTGCAATCTCGGTCTCGGTATAGATCTCTGTCAGCCAAAAAATAGATGAGATGTGGAAAATTATTTTGCTGATGAAAAGCTTCCTATATTATGATCTTATTGCAGGTCATAAACTCAAAAGTTTATGTTAGGAGTAAATAACTGTAATCCAAAGAGGATGTCTTAGTACAGTTACAGGCAGAGCTATATTGTACAGATATAATTTTTTTAAACGTTTGTTCTACCTACGCAATTAAAAAATAATTTTCTTCTACATATTTTTTACCAGCAACAAAATATTAGCCGGATTTAATAAGCGAGGGGTAATAAAACCAATTTTAGAAATTAAATAAGATGGTCTGAAACTTGAGTTTTTATAACCTTCGATGGTACATATTGCCTATATACAAAACTTAGTTAGATATTAGACTGATCTCAGGATTTGATATTATTGCTGAGGAATCCTGCTGCAAAGTCGCAAGAATACTGCTGTCAGCAGGGTTTTTGCAGTTATGGCAATAAGAAGTCATGCTTAAAAAAATTATTACACCACCAATTAGGGCGCTGTCACTTTCTCTCTTTTTTTTGGTTACTGAGTGTTGTCAACAATAAGAAAGGGATCCATTAAGTGGGTATCTAGTGAATTGGGCAAGTAATAATTGTTAAATTGTCTTTGATTTATTTAATCCCGATTGACAGGCTGTTACATAATGAAGGCTGTTAAAAGAAAGTTTTGAGGTCCGTTTGAAATTTGGGCTGCAAAGTTTCCAAAAAATAAAATAAAATTTGGAAATCTGGAGAATCTCGGTGAGACCTCTACTTCCCTAAAATATCTCGGTACTGATCCGAGATTACCGAGATAAGAGATCTCGCCGAGAGTGTAATGTATGCATGCACATATGAGAAAAAATAATATAAATTGTGAGTTCTAGCTTTTCTCGAGCTTTGAGTTGAGCCGAGCCAACCTATGTATGATTGAGCTTGGCTTGACCAACTTGGAGTTCAAGCTCGAATGCAAGTCGAGCTTTCGAGTCAGCTTTAACTCCCTTCGTTTCACATGAGATAAGTGGCAAGCATTCTTTATGGGATGGAGTGCCTTTCTTTCTGATAACTTTTGTCCTGGGGAGTGCAAGTTGCCAGCAGCGGCGGATATTGCAAACGTGGTTTGAAATAAGCATTGAAGTTTGAAAATGTTTGTATCATCTAGTGATTCATTTGAAGCATTGGACCAATATGGCAATCTACAACTTTACCCTAAGGATCTTCGAAGTAATGAGACTTCTAAGCTTGAGGCTGGGCTTGCTCTTTTTGTGCATGTTGGACAGCTAAATCACTAAAGATTCCACTGATTAGGCATCTCACTTTCTTGTATAAAGAAGACTTGCATTTTGTTACGACGTTGAAATGGATCTGTTTCCATATCATAGTCCTTGATTTTATGACAATCCTCATTGTAAACTCGAGGCCGAACTTTTTGTAGGCGGGTGGAAATGATGCAGGCATGTTGGGCTCAACTAGAGAACATGCTAGCTGATCGTTGAAGCCTATGAAGGTCAGTTCCATTCAGTGAAGCCCATTAAGAAAGTCAAATATAAATAGTTTGTAAGCTTGTTTTGAAGGCAGTTCATTTGATACTTTGTTTACAGAACGATGTGTTCATTGGAGCTCTACTATGTGTATGTGTGTACTTGTGGATTCGAGTGCCTTTGAGCTGTGGATTCAGCTTGTTGTTTAAATGTGCTTTTGGCTCACTAAACATGGAGATAATCTTATATTTAAGTTTCTAGTTTTGATATCTTGAAATGTTGAATTTTAATGT
This sequence comes from Houttuynia cordata, assembly GCA_039654745.1. NCBI lineage: Eukaryota > Viridiplantae > Streptophyta > Magnoliopsida > Piperales > Saururaceae > Houttuynia > Houttuynia cordata. The sequence goes on along the minus strand of CM077507.1, from coordinate 38,571,960 downwards.
GTTCCAGAAAGTGTTGCCCTGTGAAGTTGTCGGAATGACAGTCGACTGGTCTTATGGTCCATACCCAGCAAACAGCTTGACTGATTCTCTAACCAAAACAAGGTGTTTATTTTAAGGTATTTGGCCAGTTTAAGCTTTAGAAACTTTTTTAAGTAGTACCTCTAAATTGTACAGTTTTTTCACTTGTAAGAAACATCCTTGATATTTCCCCTAGAATTCTCATGTACAAAAAAAGTTTCCTTGCAGGCGACGGGACAGAGGCGGGACAGAGACTAGAGCAAAAAAGTTTCCTAAATTCAAAAAAGGAAAGGGTAGAAATGTTTGTTTGCATAGATTAAGGAATTTTAACACTTAGTGTTGTTTAGCTGGTGTACAACTCGTTTATGGTGTCATATGGTTATTTCTTTTGGTTAGTAGTAACTCAGATTTTTTTCCAAAAGTATTTGGTAAGAGTGAACGTTTGTGGGTTATAAATGAATCATTTCTTATGAGTGTCACATGGTCATGTTATACCTCCTTAGAGCTCGTAACTGGGACAGAAATTTTTTAGTTTCTTGCTTGATTAAAAGCTACTCATTTTGCTGGACATTCTAGGTTTGCTAGGTGTGTTCTTTATAAGGATAGCCATCTACTCAGGTGTTTAAATAGCTTTGAAGAAAAAATATTTTTTTGGCAGAGAGTTAAGTTCTAGAAACCCCTTTTAAATTATCATTTTCCATTCCGTCCTAAACCTAAAAGGTGTGCTTGGCTCCCTCATCTGGGTGGTTGTACGCTACTTTACATTTCCAGCCATAGGCATATATAGTATTAGAAACTTCATTATTTCCTAAGCAAAGTTATTCGTCATCCAGATTATTTCAAACAAATTCGACTTGGTTTTGTTTTCTTTCCCTGTTGCTTTGTTTACAAAGTGGCCGATACATTTAATTCATGATTTATCACGTTCATCCAGTTTGTTCTATAGCCATTTTGTGGCCTTTTTATCTACTTCTGTACCTGTGGTGCTAATTCGGCCAAAACATCCATTTGCTCTATCTGCTAGGCTCGCCAATTAGTTTACTTATTTTGCCGAAAGCAGAAATTCTCTGCTCCCTGTGCATTCTTGGTTAATCGATGTGCAACCTGTTGTCTATAGAGTTTTGCCACCGAAGCCATCACTAAGACCATTGTGCTATCATCTTCTTTGGGACTCCATTTTTTCTGCGTGTTGCGAATACACTTATCCTAGTCTCATGCTGTTCCTCCCTCCATCCCACTTCAAAAAGAATTGTCGCATATCAACAGTCCAATTTCATATTATTCTTCTTCTTATAATTATTAGAGGATGGAAAAAAAAGATGCACTTACAAGGATAATTAAATTGGCTTCAGTAAATTTTATTTTTTTTTTGCAAAAGGGGAACATTAATAGGGAATACAGAGAATATAATTCTGTGTGTGAATACAATCTAAACTTTAAAATGAAAAAAAGGCTTGCTGCTAGATACAAATTTTCGCCACAAACCAAAGTTTAAGCTGTGTGCCGAGCAAGAACAGACCTGGCCTTGGCCTGAGGTGATCTTGGTTTGCTCGGTTGGCATCCATAAGCACTTACGTATTGTGGTTGTATTTGAAAGTGAGGCAGTAGGGTTCAAATGATGTATATCAGCTGCAATTTTCAAGGAAACACGAATACAAATATGACGATATGATAACTGTTAATAAAAAATTATTTATATAATTTTTAAATATATTTTTGGTATTGTAGCACGCTCCCAGACATGAAGTTGCGCTAAATCGGCTTTTCTTGATATAGATTACCAAAAAAAATAATTAAAACATAAAGAAAGAAATGAATAAACATTACATTAGACTTATTCTAACCATATGTTTTTTTCTGGCTAATTATTGATAAACCTCCCCCAACCCACTGTAAGGTACACCACCAGCAAATGCCCACGTAAAGAAAGCTAAGAAAATCATAAGTAAAGGCTCACAACTACATAACAGAGTAGAGCCCACACTTGTGTGTTCGCTCTTGCACTTGCCCTCCCATCTGGAAAGAAAAGGCTGTAGCAAAAACTCTGAGAACCTAACCTCACCTCTCCCCTATATAAAATAATAGGCTCATTTGCCCGGTCGTCTCTCCCACTCAGTCCAAGACCCCAAGTCCTCCTTGCTTTCTCCCCAACCACGCCCTCCTAAAACCCTTCTTCTTTTTTTCAAGCCGAAGGGACCTGCCAGATAGTTGAAGAGGAAGACAGAAGAGAGATGGAAAAGCCACCGGCGACGACCTCGACGACATTCGTGCAAGCAGACGCCCACACTTTTACTGACCTCGTCCAGAAGCTCACAGGCACCAACGAAGACTGCCCTGACAAGCTGCCCATTACTGTGCCATCCAGGATGGCCTCTCACGAGGTGGCGCAGCGGCCCGGCTTCAAGCTCCAGGAGCAGCGCCAGACCATGCGAAAGCTAGATATCAAGCTGGGTCTGACCTCCCTCCGCAACGCCGGCTTCGCCTCCTTGTCTCCCCGGAGCCCCTCGCTGCATCACCACCACCACGGTGCATCCCCGCCCATCGCCAGCCCCGTCACTCCCCTCGTCTTCGACACCTTCTCCATTGGATTCCTCGGTGAGCGAGGAGCGGTGCTGCAGCAGGTTCTGACCTAGGGGATGACCGGACGAGTCGAGCTCTAGGAAGGGGAAATGATATTTGTACAGCAGATTCCTACACATTTTCCATACACAGCTGATGTGTATGGAAATGAGTGGGTCAGCTGATGTGACCCCACATCAGTTCACCCACTCATTTTCATACACATCAGCTGTGTATGGAAATGTGTAGGAATCTGTTCTAAGGTTATCACTGCCTAGGAAGCCCGCCCGTGTTCCGCCCACTTCAAACTTCCCCTTGTCCCGCCCGTATCGGGTTTTTTTTTCTGAAATCGAAAACAGCTGCGACACGCAGGCAGCCGTGTCGCACCCATGTCCGTATCTGATACATATCGGATACAGATACGTTGTCATTTTAACGTGTTCATGCTCCCTAAGGCAACCAGCCAGAATGATAAATTGGCAACATGACTAGGAAAATCAGAAACCTGATCCTTTTTATTATATTTATGTCTGTCAGTAAGTGCAACAGCAACCCCTACTGGTCACTATAGAACTTCCTTATTAACTCATGCAAGGGCTAAATGGACCACGCAGCAAAAAACAAAGATGTGTAAACAGAATATTTTTCAAGTTATCACTAGCATCAGTATTTCCGTTTTGATTGCATCAGTAACTTTTCTGTAGTCATAATCATAATCAAGTAGTGCATTTTTCCAACTATTTAGGGTTGGCGACATAGATCTTACCTCTCCACTCAGGCCTATTTTGTGCATACTCTTTTGTAAGAGATAGTAAAGTCATCTTTTTTTATTAACTCCGTCCAAGTTCTCTTAGGTCTCCCTCTAGTAGGAAGATTATTTTTTATTAGTAGTAAACAATATGGATTTTGTATGGATTTTGTACCATTTTGATTCCGATAAGAGTCAAATGCTGTATATAATCTATGCCGTCGACCCCAGATAGCTGGGATAAGGCGTATGATGATGATGATGAGTAGTAAACAGTAACTTGATTACCAAGTAGAAACTTATATTACAAATAATAATAGAATCTGCCATTACTTTAAGCCAAAACTGCTCCCATACATATAAAATGGCAATAGAAGCTGCTACTACCTTCAACCATGACTGCTACTATAAATATAGGATTACAATAGAATCGGCTATTATCTTGAGTTAAATGACTGCACGTGGCAATTCTTACTAACTTTTTCTTGCACCTATAGGAAAAGATATGTGAACAAGCAAATAGAAAAAGATCCGGCTAACTGATCAAGATCAGTTGGCACAAACATCTTATAAAGAACATCTAAACAAACATAATACTGTTAACATCGCAATTGGCTATGTTCGTGTGTAATGACCATTTCTGTGACATACACTACAACTTCTTTTGTTTTCTTTGCAAGCTGGCATACTTCCTTTCTGTTTTACATTACTCCTGTTCAATGAATGCTTCTCAAGTATAAATAGCTTAGCAAGATTCACTGAAGAGAAATATACAAATATATTTACTTCCTCTAAGCAAGCTTTAAATTTAGCAATCCACATATAAAGTTCACTATAGCATACCTCCATTATGGTTAACCTTTCCTAGCAGAAACTTTCTCAATTTACAGGACTAACGAGGGCACAAAAACACTGATTAAGCAAAAAGTTGTATTTCAGCACCCTAAAATTTCTCAGTATCACACTTTTTATTTCAGAAAAATCGCTTTTTCAGTAATATCCCCACCCTCATTTTCCTCCTTCTCCCTCCCCCTTCTCAGTAGCCAGCCATAGTCGGCAGCCATGGCTGCCTACTAATAAGTTGGGTATGACTATTCAACAGCATGTGTTAAACAATGCAACATGAGTTAGAACCACAAGCAATTTCTTCTCATGATAAGCAAATTTACTTCTTCATAATTCATGGATTAAGCAAAGGGAAAAAATAAACCAACTTAAGCTTTTTAGATCAGAGTAAATTGTTAAATGTTTCAAGTAAGAAAGGGAGCTTATTGTTTTCCAGTGTTATATTACAGAAATTTAGCAATTTTTTGCCAAATTGAATTATATTCTGCAAAAGGTGGTACATGTCACGGCCCGTATTTTTAAAACTTTTATTAAATCATAGTAGCCGAAAATCAGATGATTATTCCTCTATACGATAAAACATTAGTTGAAATTCATCGACAAACATCTAGGCCGTGATAATTGGGGTTCACAATTATGATACTTACATATAGTATTACATGTGCAAAGTCGAGTAAATTAACGCAAGTCCTCTATGTGCAAGTCTGTAATCCAACTCAAAATAAACAAGATTTGCATTAACATTTTATGCAACCTATTACAAAATTCTACTTGATTCTTTTATTACTCTTCGAAGCAAGTCTTTTATTGCTTCCCGAGTTCATGTTTAATAATTAAGTCTCTGTCACATATAGACAAACTCACTGAACGTCATTCCTACACTGACAGCACAAAAACACCATGACTATTATTCCAGTTACTATAGTAATCACAGCACGCCCTGAATCCCTCAAGGGTGATTGCCTCGCCCATTCTTTACCTTAGAAGGTATGACCGTCAGAAGGGTCTTGCTCCACATCAACTCCTAGACACGATGTGGGTCGGGAGAACGCAACCTTCTAGGATGCTAGCGTCTCCAATGTGCACAATAAATCACCTAGCATCAATAGCTTTGGGGTGGGTGCAGAGCTTTTACCAATGGGAAGATGCAAAAGCTCTCTCTAAAATCCATAGAGAAGAAGCAACAGCTTAAGCCTAGCCAATAGAAGATGTAATGTTCTCTCTAATATCCATAAAAAGATGCAAACAATGGCTAAAATAATATGTAAATGCTCTCTCTAATATCCATAGAAATATATAACAACTTAAGTCTGGCCAAGAGAAGGTGGTCCTCATCAGGTACCACTAACACAGAGCTTCCACCATAGGGAAGATGTAAATGCTCTCTCTAATGTCCATAGAAAGATGCAAACTAGATGGGTAGAGCTTCCACCATAGGGAAGATGCAAAACAGACGTGCAGAGCTTTTGCCAGAGAGAAGATGCAAAACAGACTAAGCCCAACCAATATCGTGTGAACCCCTCTTAGAGTTATAATTCAAGACTCTTGGCTCAATAGCTCAACAATTAATCTAACCTTTGACTTAGCAGCCAGTCGGTCATTTGATCGTAAGTCAATGACACTCAAACTGACTCCCAATCCTAAGGGCCTTTTAGTCTTTATCTTGATTAGGTTCTTCCCAACCCTGCCAATAGAAATAGGAACTCTACATTGTTCAGTTACTTTAAACTCTTTTATTTCAGCAATCCAACCCAAAGCATCGGGTTTGGGATGTGGTTGTGCAGGGAGCTTGAGAGAATCCACTACTAATTTATAAATGATATTTTCTGTGTTGCCCCCATTTATGATAACCTTGCATATTTTGTTTTGAACTGTTGCAGAAGTCATAAAGAGTTGATGCCTTTGGTTGTCATCAGCATGTTTAGAAGATAATAGGATCCTTCTTACCACATAGGCTGAAGAAGTGAATTCTTCTCCTTCAATTTCTTCATGTCCATACACTTCTGATTGGACACCATAGCTGTAGTAGCTCCCCTTCTAGACTGATCACCCTTTCTTAGTGGACAATCACTAGAAATATGGCCTTCTTGTCTGCATTTGTAACATGTTTTGGTGGTGTTTGAATCAGCCTGTCTGTTTTGGGTAGCAGCTGTAACAGTCTCAGGATGACCCTTGGATGATTCTCTTTTTTCAGTCCTAGAATTAGAAAACTCTATAGGAACTGGTCTTGAGTCACTACTGAAAGACTAAGTTAGCCCTTCTTGAATTGTTTCATCTTCCAATTCTACTATTAGTAAGAGCTTCATGTCTGAATGCTGCTTGTGTTGCTTCAGATAAGGTGGCCAAAGGTTGGGAAGCTAATTTTTCCTGCAAACTATACTCCAATCCTTCCTTGAAGCGAATCACCCTATGAGACTCTTTCTCATTGATGTTGTTTCTTGTTGAGAGCCTATAGAATTCCTCCAAATACTCTGATACAGTTCTATTACCTTGTTTGCAATTTTGATATTGCTGAAATAGCATATGTTCATAGTGAACAGGAAGAAATTGGTTTCTCAGCAGTTGCTTCATTCGAGGCCAAGACCTAATGGGATGTCTTTCCCTTTGAACTCTGCTAATTTGCATTTGATGCCACCAAGCTGATGCTCCCTTTTTCAATTTACAAGAAACCAACTTAACCTTCATCTCATCAGGGACTTCCATAACCTCAAAATAGTTTTCCACCTCATATATCCAATCCAGAAATTCATCAATTTCCATCTGACCACTAAAAGTTGGTAGTTCCAATTTAGGCTTGAAATGGAATTGGATTTGGTTCATACCTCTATAGTTTGGAGGATTAATTGACCTTTGGAAGGGCTGCTGACTCAAATTTCTAGGAATCTGAAGAGCTGCTTCTTCCTCCTCACTTGAGCTACCATCTTCAGCCATTCATGAAGCATTAACTGCTTTTGAACCTTCTATTTCCCTCATATGTATATCTCTCCTGGAATACACTTGACCAAACCTCATATTTCTTCTATCAACAGGGGGCCTTGGTTGCTAATTTATGTGGTAAAATCGTGGATCTGGAGCTTGGTTCTCTTCATCGAATGCTAGCATTTGTCCCTGGAGTTGATTCTCTAAATCTGGTCTCAAATGGACCCTCTCCTTAAATTTTGGATCTGGCTCCTGAATTTGAGGAAATGCCATATTTGAAGCCAGTTTTTTGCACCTGTTCGACTAGTTGTTGTAGCTGAGCATTTGTCTGTTGTTGGACTTCCTGTTGCTGCTGAAACACCCTCACCAAAGTTTGTATATTGAAAGGATTGTTGGCAGCCATTGAAGACTGCTCAGTCATGCTCTGATACCAAACTTGATGCAGCAATCTAACAGGTAATTCAGAATAGAAAGAAACTAAATTGTATTGATAGGAAAGAAAGGATTACAATGCCTGATTGATCAGGTCTCTTCGAATCCATGAAGGAATGTTACATCAGAACTAGCTGAATCCACAATCAGGGACTTGAATCCACAAGTTAGATCCTAGAACTAGTTGAATCCATAGCTCTAGGAAAGAGAAATCTCAAATAACATATAATCTCTCTCTAACAGACTCAGCAACTATTTATAAACTCACTTAAAAGTTGATGAGACTTAACTACCCTTCTATTCTAATTGTCTTAACCAACTTGAATTAGACAGTTACAAGAATACCCCTCCTTATTACATAGTATCTTCTAGCTGTCTTCTAGCTATTTGTAAACATGCTGAACTAAGTACTAAGCAGCCTACATCATATACTCTGATAATTGAAGTGCAGTGAAATTTGTAACCCACTTGAGGGAGTCCTGATAGATGATGTTTTGCAGCGTCCCCTCCAACATCTCCACTTCCCCTCCGATTTCTCCACTTCCCCTTCCATTAATGGCTGCCTCCTCCCCTGCCCAGTGATATACAGACCTCAAAGAATGAACTCTTTTTTTCCACCAAAAACTCCCGAATTCCTTTGTGATTCTGCAATTCTTATTCTTTTATTTTAATCTGGGTACACATTTGAAATCAAATTATTGGTGGTGGTGCCACATACGGCACCTTGACTCATGCCCCATGACATGTCCTCCTTCCTTCGACTTAATTAGCTTCTTCTTTTAGGTTCATGAATATCTGAAAATGGGGCTACGACTTTGTCTAAACACACGAGGAATGTCTACCTCAGTAATAGCATTGGATATCATAGAAGTAGCTGCTACAAAAAGCACCAAAAGTAGCATTGAATATCATTAGTTTTTTGCTGAAATTGGATATCATTAGTTTGGTACGTGATAGTGGGAGGGAGAATGAAATACAACCAATGTTGGTGGCATATGCTATACATAAAATCAAGGTGGATGGTCATTTGAGCTAAATCAGTTCAAGAGACCCGTTTATATGAGATCAGTCTCATCTAAGGGGCTTGAGACTACCCGTTTTGGCCATTGGATTTCAATCTGACAGTACTCCTTAATATAGGGGGCAGACTTATGCTTCACCGGAGTGCCGTCAGATCTCAATCCAACGGCTATGACTTAAACTGGGCTCATATAAGGTAGATGAGACTGGTCTCCTTTAAACTTTTCCCTCAGTTTAAACTCATTTAAACTTTGTCATTGATGTTATATACTCCCTCTGCCCTCTATTAAATGCCATTTTCTGGTTTATTCAAAATCAACAAGTTTCAATTCATTTTGAAAAACCATATAGTGTACTTGATATGGGATAGGGAGTATTACAGACCCCCTAGATTTTGTTTTCTGATAATTGAAGTTTCATTCAGCAAAAACTCCCAAAGGGAGAAGCATCATACAGCAGAGACATACATACACACTACTGCTCATGACATTGAACTGCCAATAAATTGAGCATGTCTTGCTAAACGATGCATAATTTCCATTAGCTGTTCTAGAAATGAAAGAGAGCAATGCATACTCGAAGAATGAAATATCTTCCAAAGCCCTGATCATCAAATTTCCCAACCATGAGAAATTTTGCTGACAATCTTTAAACTTTCAATCACCACTTGCAATCTGATTCGAACGCAATCTAATGCCAACCCTTTGGCCTATTAGATGTCATGAAGCACTGCAAGCATTTCAATATAAATCCAATTTTACTGACTGACAGTAAATATCGCCGTAAAAGGCAATTTTTATTTGCAAAAACAGCGCCGTCTACATTCATCTTGACAACACCTTTGAGTGGCGGCATCCATGTAATCTCATCTGCAATTGTCTCGCTGCCTCTTACCAGCTTTCTGACTCTCAAACTTTACTTTTTCTGTTGCAGAACCACAAATGGGATCTGAAATTACTCATCATCTTATCAGATTCATTTTAGTTGGGATAATGTCTTGCCACGCTCTCCATGCAAAAACACGAGTTTTTGGAGGAGCTTCCATATGCCATACAGATTTGTAAATTTCCTTGTATCTATCTTGATTTGAGTTTGCAGCCACGACAACATTCTTCTTGAACTTCAGGACAATATAATATGCACTTTTTCCTGTGACGATTCCTCTCTTGTTGCCTTCCCACATAATCCTATCAGCTGGAGGATCTTTGATTAGAGGTATACTCAAGATGGTTTGAGCATCCCAATGGATGAAAGACTCCTCAATTAACTCCCTCTTCCATACTCCCTCTTCTCCGTCTATAAGGTCCTTCACAAGATGAATATCTTGGTTACCTAGATTTATAGGAAGTGGACACAGATCCCCTCTCCTTGGCAGCCAAGAGTCCTCCCACACACTAACTTCTTTTCCATTCCAATCTTCCGCATAACGCCCTCCTTAAGAATATCTCATCCTTCAAGCGATGGGTTGCACCCTTTCGATACAGAGAGCTGCTGCATAGGTGTGATCAAATTGAATAACTTTTGACAATCTGGCATGTTATCTGAGAAGTACTGATCCTTGATACAGTCTTTTGTCTAATTGATCCACATTTTTCCTGGCCTATTTACGTAACTGATTGTTACTTCTTATGGTTAATCATTGATGTTCTTCTAGGAGTAATGCAGAATAAGCTTTGATAAATGATAATGGGCATGTTATGTAAGAAGAATGTAGTTCTTGGTGCAGTCTTTTCTGTAGGAAATTGGCATTTTTCCTCACATATGTGGATTGACTATAAAATCCACATCTTTCCTTGCCTATGTGAATCAGTCTACAATTTTCCTGGTCTTGAACCTTGTAAGAGTAAAACAGAATTTCATTTTTACCTTGAACTTAAAATTTCCATGAAAAGGAGTGGATTGACTACAAAATCTTTCTAGAGTAACGCAGGATTTGAAATGAAAAGTGTCACCATGCATTTAAACAACATTGCATTCATCTAGGTTTGAGTACAACAGGTCAGAGACGAGTAACTCCTACCCGTCATATGGTAGCACAGAAAGTCACTAACATGACACAAACTCTCCACAGAGACCATGTCAATGAAAGTAAATTTAAAGAAAAGTAAAATTTAAAGAAAGTAAATTTTCATTCAGGTACAATCAGAGCTGGTAGAAACAAGCAGAATCAAAGAGGAGAAACCCCATTCAGAAGCGGGGGTCCATTGAGAAGATGGGGAGGAGGATAAGACAGAGAGATTGAGAGAACGAGGAAGAAGGATAGAGGTGCAACCCCAGCTCAACACAAACATTCTTCATTGGATGGAGGGAGTATTATATTAGCAGTTCGGAACACTTTGAAGTATATGGCAACTGTTCCAAACTGGAGCAGAAGTGTTGAGAGGAAGGTAGAGTAGACACTAACACAAATTGACACAGTCTCCCCGTCAAATCCCTCTTCCAGGTTCACATGGTAGAAGCAGAAGAAGAAAATCTGTAGCATTTTGGGGTAGGGTTTTTAAAATCTGTTGTTTGATTTTTGTTTCTGCATTGCATGCAAAAAAAATGTGATGAATGGATTCAATGACCAAAATTTTGCCCTTTTCGTTGAAAACTTTTCCCGTTGCATGCATTGCTTGAATTTGCAGTCCAATGTGAATATTCTACATCATCCAAATGTGTCGCGGATAATTTGCTTTACACCCTTGCAAGGGGGAATGTGTGCTTGTGATTTCAGCATCTTACTGTAATTGTCTTTAACCTGGGTTTGGAGGATTTGAATATAGTCAGATTTTTCATAGTTAAAAAATGCTGGGCTAATACTTTGAATTCCCACAAATTGATTTTCCTATGCGTCTGTGCATCGTCTCAATGGAGGAGACCAACGGTCAGGTTCACTATGAAATTAGTCTCCATAGCTCAATCAAAGAGGCAAAGATCGGAGAATTTTTCGTTTCCACTGATTTATCTTTTTCTGGATGCTCTTTGAGTCTTTGCATTTAGACAGAGCCTAAATATGCCCAAACGAGGTATGCATAGTGTCCATAGCACAACCAAAGAGGCAAAGATCGGAAAATTTTATATCTCCACTAATTTCTCTTTTTCTGAATTCTCTTTGGGTGCGTTTGGCAACGTGGATTTAGACCTGTGATTTTAAGAATCACGTGATTTGTCTAAATCCTGTGTTTGACAACTCCTTTTTTGGAACGATTTGATTCTTCCCCAAAATCTCACCCCAGAATGACGTGATTCTTATTATAAGGTAAAAGAGGGTCGCCCAAAATGATAGGCCCGACCATGTCATTTGCAAAATCACGCGAGATTCTTTTAATGACGTGATTCAAAAAATCACACCTCTAAATCCAAATCATGGTTACCAAACGCACCCAGAGCCCGGGTTTTTATTCCGCATTTATGTAATTTCTCTTATCTCCACTCCCATATAATCAAATTATGGCCCTACTTTTTCATGTTGCAAGGCAGCTGCAACTCAATGTTGCAGCAATAGTATAGTCATACCTACTTTCCAGTCTTTTCCATGTAAGATGTAAAAATGGAAAAGATATTGGATTGTTTCAACTTGGCCTTGCTCTAGTATCCAAGTGAGTTAAAAAACATATATGTTACTTGTTGTAGTTCGCTGTGTTGGCTTTCTCCACCACAGATATGGAGCACTTTGCGTGATCACTAAGCACTTTTCCAACATTCTCATACTGACTTTAAAATTGCCATTTTTGGGGACAAGTTCGTCTTCCCACTTAACAGGCGAATGTGCATAAGAAACTTGGAGAGAATTATAATTTGCGGAAAATATTATGTCACAACAGAACAGATGGTTCTGCATGTTATTCTTCTTTTCTTTTATATTTTTCAGTTATTACTCTACGTCCTTAACCCTTTTTTTAACACATATTTAAATTACTTCTGCTTGAGTAAATAGACACGAAACTGAAAGAGAAGAAAAGAAGAGGAAGTATGTTGGTTTTCCATTTTTTCTTTTTTTCTTCTTCCTATGAAGGAAGTATTGTAATTTTTACGCTCATCTACTTGTCTTGTTTTAGTCCATGTTAGGTAGGCCATCAGATTGATGGAGAAGAAACAAAACTGTCTGTTTCCTTTTGGTTTGTTCCTAATCTCACACATTTAATTTTGTAATTCATGAGTCAAAAGCTATTGCTCAGTCTGGGGTCCCTCCAAGGAAAGGTTTCCATGTTTTTTATGACTTGAAAGAATAAGTTGCAGATTTGTGGTGGTGCATCTAATGAGTATGGCCTCTTTATCCTCAGATTCGATGTCCTCACCTCTCTTCAGAGCTTCAGATAGAGATTAACCTCATCTCCGACTTCTACCGTATCAGGATGCTGTTACTGCTTCTCTTTCCACACTTACGTAATTGTCAGAACTGAATTAACCTTACTTCTTTTATACCTATACGAATAAATAATCCTTATCAACGTGTGTCCATAACGAATTAAAGAGGTGACAGCAAAGCATAAAGAGCTGGTGACGGACAACTGTTCAAATCAAAGACCTGCCCCAAGACCTCAACTTTACGAGCCTTCCTCAACCAGAGGTTTGGCCCGATAATTGGTTACATCTCTTGCTGAGGAAAGCTTCAGCTTTTTTACATATGCAGCTGGGACTAACTAAACTGGCAGCTGCAAGCCGCAGGCCGAAAAGATTGGGTAGTGACACATTCAGGCTACTGATGCAGGCATGAGACTATGCTTGTGATGGTTCAAATTCATTTTTTGTAGATGAATGTTCAACTTATAGATTCTTTTCGTGTCTAAGTAAGAGTTTTTTACCACGAAAAAGCTGTTCTCTTTTTGGCTAAATGGATAAGGAATTTCAGGTTTATCTATCAAACTGCTTTTTTCAGTGTGTTATTTCTCTTTTTGTTATCTGAATACAATTTCTTTCCAATATTTAATTTTTTTTATACATTTTAGTACGTAACTTAAGTTCATAGATGAATATATATCTTGGTTCTTGCATGTGGTTTTATAACAAAAAAGGCAGAACTGAAAATATAAATAGGCTGCTATCTAGACCTTGCAGTCTTCTGAAAGGTCTAATGGTATTCTAAAACTTTTGTGGAATGTAAGTGATATAACATCAATGTTCAAAGAGATGACACAAAACAGGCTAGAATGGAGGTGTAAGATCCATGTCGCCGATCCCAAATTGTTGGGAGGTGGCACTACTTGATTATTATGATTATGATTATTGTTCTAGTTGTGTTGTTTTCTTCATTGATGTTTGACCTTCAGAGTTGCCAGGATATCTAACACGATACCGTCCTCCCTCATGTGACAAGAAAAGTGACAGACAACTTTGGGTATTCTTGAGGTAACCTTATGAAAAGTTTACTAGAATTGGCAGAGGATTTATTATTTACTATTTGATGTAAATTTTTGCTTGGTGTTCTTGCAGGAATCTACTGGGAAGCTCCTGTTCAGATTTCAGGTATTGGGCTTTGACTCTCCAAATTAAGCACATATAGTCGTGAATCATTCAACTCCACTTTTTCAGAGCTTACCAAGAATCTGTGCACTGAAGATAAATTCATTGGATTTTTATTCTCTAGTTGATGCATTGTTTTCTTCGTACTCTCATTGGGTAGCCTTTGATATTAGACATTGTGAGACCTACAGACAGTAAGGCAGTGGTTGTTCCAGCCAAGAAATTGGCATTGCGGTACTTGTTATCTTCTCTTTCTTAATTTTGAACATGATATGGTTTACTGCCAACCTTTTCCTCCGGAGATATAGCCTTCATTAGGGGATAAATGCAACAAGCATGACTATCTTGTCAATCAGAGGCTAGTGTTTAACACATGGGCACTTAATAAAGGCAAATAAATCATGTATGTTAATTGGTAACCTGAGGCTAAATCTCTTGCTGAGGAAAGCTTCAGTTTTTTTATATTCGCAGCTGGAACTAACTAGACTGGCAGTTGCACGCCATAGGCCGAAATCGTGGCTTTGTCTAGTATACAGAGTACTGATGTAGGTATGCGTCCATTCTTGTGATGTTTCAAATTCATAGTTTATAGATAAATGTTCAACTTATAGGTTTTCCTCATGCCTAACTAGGAGGTTTTGCCCATAAAAAAGTTGTTCTCCTTTTGGCTAAATGGTTGAGGAATTTCTGGTTTATCTATCAAATTGCTTTCTTTCAATATATTTTTTCACTCTCTTTTTTTTTATCTGAACACAATTGTCTTCCAGTCTATAATTTTTTTTATACATTCCAGTATGTAACTTAATTCTATATTTTTGTTCTTGCATGTGATTTATATAATTATATATAACAAAAAGGCAGAACTTAAAATATAAATAGACTGCTATCTTGACCTTGTAGTCTCCTGAAAGGTCTGATGATGTTTTTAAAACTTTTGTGTAATGCAAATGATATAATCTTTTTGTTGCCTATTGCTCTTATTTTGTTGTTTGATTCATTGATATTTGACATTCAGAATTGCCATGATATTCAACACACTACCATTCTCACGCATGTGGCAAGAAAAGTGATAGGCAACTTTTGGTATTTCTGAGGTAACCTTATGCATAGTTTCCTGGAATTGGCAGAGGATTGGTTAGTTGCTAGTTTATCTAACATTTTTCTTGGTGTTCTTGTAGGAATGGACCGTGCAGATCCTGTTCAGAGTTCGGGTTCTAGGATCCGAGTGTCCAAATGAATCATTCAACTCCACTTTTTTCTTACTTACTAGGAATCTGTACATTGAAGATACATTCAACTGGGGCAATTGCTTTGGTCTTGTTGGCCGATATTTTTGTTCAAATTTTTATTTTTACGCTCTACTAATTAATTTTCCATTGGTGCACAGTATATGGAAATCTGCCTACTCAGAGCCAATTAGCAGACTGGGAGCTTACAATCTCTCAACATTCTGCAGTTCCTCAGGGGGTACTGGTATGTCATTCTCCTTCCTGTATTTTCAAAATGTAGTGTCTTCTTCTATCCTCCTTGTATTAATTGGTTGCAAAAAAATTTTTGTTCCATTCTCGCATTTGGCCTTTCAAATTATCACTAGCATTTAAATTTCATTTGTAATTGGTTGTTCACATCTGCACAAAGAAATGCAATTACAAAAGCGTGACTGTGTGATTGATTTTGTTGTTATATAGAATGAGTATGATTAGCTGTTAGTATGCAAATTTTGTTGGCTACATATGGGTACTGCTACCAATAAATATTCACTTAGCTCTAACTTGTTTCTTTTGTAAATTTTTATATGTAGGATATTATCCAGGCTATGCAGCATGATGCACACCCAATGGGAGTCCTTGTCAGTGCAATGAGCACACTTTCCGTTTTTCATCCTGATGCTAATCCTGCTTTAAGGGTGAGCACCTTCTTTTAATAGAAACATGTTATAACTGTTACGCAAATCTTCTAGACAATGAAACAATTGCAGCATCTAATTTCAAATTTAGTTGAGTTTCTTGCTCATTGTTACTTGTAAAACTTGAAAAAGCTGTTCTGTTCTTGGAAATTCATTAGGTTCCCCGTGCATGTGTTTAGAGTAATAGACTGAATAGATTAGTTCAGTAAATCTGCATTTCTAGTATATTTCATGTTTCTAGGGTAAAGGCCGTTGCTATATAGTTATAGTGGTAAGTGGATCATATTGTCAGGAGCTTTGTCATAGTTTGTTTCAGTCTGGCTATCTACGCTTAAATAGAGTTCATTGATTCTGATCATTAAACATCCCAAACTGTTGTTAATTCTATAATAATACATGATAGGTTATTCATTGTAGATGTAAACATTAATAAAAAAGTTGGTTTTCAATAATATAGGCTTAACGCCTTGTCTAAATTATGGTAACTGGGGGCCTTAATAAACCTCTGGTCTTATTTTTTTCCTTTTCGGCACCTACTGCCGGCCTTATTACACATGGAGAAATAACATTACAGCTTTTATGCATAAACTTTGTATGCATTATAATATCAATTTGTTCCATATTAATCTTCTTACTCATCCATTTTAATGTTCTTTTTCCATTGGTTATGTTTATTTCATTAGATTTTATAAAGAAGAGCAAGGGATAAGGACTAAGATGATTTTTTTATGTCAGCCATTCATATATTTTTATATATTTTTTTTTACTTCTTAATTTTCTGTCTGTGTGCTAAAGCAGTATGATACTCCTTACCTACACTGTGTTTGATGAAATTTGATGATTTCGCTCCTTATATAATCTCCATTTCAGGGTCAAGATCTGTATCAGTCAAAACAAGTTAGAGACAAACAAATAGCACGAGTACTTGGGAAGGTATATTCAAGTGTTTTCTGCCTAGTTTTCAATTAGGTGTCATAGCTTGTAAAATGCATGATATATAATATTGGTTGTCTTTTTTCATGCTTTTGACACGTCAGAAATCTTGGTCCCGGTGCACTACAAAAATTAAATTCAAAGCAAGTCAAATTTCTTGTGACAATTTGTTTTATGTCATGTATATGCAGGCACCGACAATTGCTGCTGCAGCTTATTTGAGACTGGCTGGAAGATCTCCTGTTCTTCCTTCTGATAGCCTTTCTTATTCAGAGAACTTCTTGTACATGCTAGATTCCCTGTAAGTTCTTGTGAAATTTATGTGTCTTGAGGTTTGCACAAGAGTCTTGTTTATGTACTTTATATCTTTTGTTTCTTATCACTGGGAACATTGCTCATACTAATGTTAAACATTTTTTTGATTGCAGAGGAAACAGGGCTTACAAACCTAACCTGCGGTTGGCTCGTGTTTTGGACATTCTATTTTTACTTCATGCAGAGCATGAAATGAACTGCTCCACAGCCGCTGCAAGACATCTTGCTTCCAGGTGCTACTTTTGATTCGTAGTTCACTTTTACTTGTTCATTTCAGAAGGAAAATACTCTTAAAAAAGTCAATCTTTGACCATCTATCCTAAAACTTACACAGTGGTGTGGATGTATACACTGCACTTGCTGGAGCTGTTGGTGCTCTGTATGGGCCGCTACATGGTGGAGCGAATGAGGTGACGTGAAAATATGTGTTTTTTTATTTGTTACTTGGCCCAAACTGTATGTAGGCTGACCTATAGTCTTGTATCATTTATGCGTTGTGACGTTTTGAGAATAGCAATTGCATTGCATTTTTTGACATTTTGTCTCATCCTTTTCATGCCATTTAATAAAGTTGATTCAAAACTGCTTTTTCTGTAACATTGGTACTCTGGTATCTATCATTGCCAGGACTATAAGTGAGCCCAGTTTCCCATTTATCTAAGTTTCTACATGAGGAGACCATATTAGTGGAGACAACATTATTGTAGAATTTACCACTTTTCACATTTAGAAGGCGAAGCTACTGTAAGTTGTGGTGTGCATGTCTGAACTTTGTTGTCGTTATTGGTTCAGGCTGTTTTGAAAATGTTAAACGAGATCGGTTCAGTTGAGAAGATACCAGAGTTCATTGACGGTGTCAAGAACAGGTGGGCATCAAGTTCCTGTAAATTGATATGAGATTTTTAAGTTATTCAGTTCGCTTATGATTAACGTGTACATGTACATATCAGGAAGAGAAAAATGTCCGGCTTTGGCCACCGTGTCTACAAAAATTATGATCCTCGTGCAAAGGTCATACGCAAATTGGCAGAGGAAGTCTTCTCTATTGTGGGCCGAGATCCACTTATAGAAGTATTACCTTGTGCTCCCCTTCTGTGTTTACTGGTTTCTTCTTCTTCTATTAATTGTTACACAGTTCTTATATGAGAGTATATTGGTTTGATAGGTAGCTGTTGCATTGGAGAAAGCTGCATTATCAGATGAATACTTTATTAAGAGAAAGCTTTATCCAAATGTTGATTTCTACTCGGGCCTAATTTACAGGTATTGCTTACAAGGAGCTTTTGAAGCCGCACTTACTCTTGCAGCTTCTAACTTTTTATCTTTTTGAACAGGGCAATGGGGTTCCCAACAGAATTCTTTCCAGTATTGTTTGCGATTCCCCGCATGGCTGGCTGGTTGTCACACTGGAAGGAATCCCTTGATGATCCAGATACCAAGATCATGCGACCCCAAGAGGTAATTCCTGGTGAAAAGAATGGCAGTTATTGATTGATACTGGAACATTCACAAAAATGAGATTTTATAACCGCTTGCAGGTGTATACTGGTGTATGGCTTCGACATTATACACCTTTGAAGGAGAGGACGGTCTCTGCTGAAGTTAACAAGCTTTATCAGATTTCGGTCTCCAATGCATCAAAACGGAGGTTGGCTGGATACAATGCATAATTCTAGAGTGGTCAATCATGATATAGAAGTGAAAGAAATTAATGTATTGAACAATAAGGTGATGGCTCAATAACTTTGAACTAGTATGAATAAAAAATGTTTCGCTTATTGTTTTCCTTATTGTAATACCACATATTGATCACTATTTGATGCCTTCAGAATAGACAGCCTTCACAATTTTAGTTTATTTATCATAGAGCCAGTGCAACGCAAGTTAAGATTGAAGTAACAAGTTGCATCCAATCTACTTGAGGTCCGTAGCAAACATGATGCTTGAAAAGGTTTGCCTTGGGGAGTTTACCCATTTAAAATTTGATCAGTTACACAGTTACTGCCCAGAAAAAAATGCACAAAACTGTAGTCCGCCATGTAACTCAATTTTAAGGGATAAATTTGGCAAAAACTATATCAAATTGCACCAGATCAGCCTGATTAAAAACGATCAGGGCATGGTTGCACATGTAGCACTACACATGTTGATTTGCTCAGTTGGAAGGAGCTTCTGAATGGTAAACTAAAATTTCAGAAGGCTCATCCAGCACCGCATCAACGAACACATTTTCCTTCAATTATGAAGATTGGTCGTTAAGTTGTTCGCCAGGTGTAGGGAGGTCACCAGAAGCGTCCTCAGTGGTAGCTGGCATGGAGACTGTTTCAGTTGTTTCCGACATTATATATATCTTCTTTGGCATCTATGATGACTGCTTCAGTTATTTCTGACATTAAATCTTCTTTGGCATATATGATGGCTGTATCAGTGCACTTATTGCTCTCTTCTTCCACCACATCTGTCATCTCCTCGTCACTCTCTCCTCCATTACGTTGATTATTTTGGGTCGGTTGAAAGTCACCTTCCCATCCCTTTGTCACCTTCAACGGATTTCTCTTTGGTGGTTGGATACGGTTCCCTACATATGGCCAGTATGCTTGTCTTAGGTTCCCTGCAAAGAGTGAACCTAAGACAACTCGTACCCAAAGGTTTGCTTGTGGTCAACAATAGGCCAAACAAGACAAGTTAACATTACTAATGCACATTAGGCTTACGCCCTTCCAACTAATTTGAATACCACAACAAATTTCGAGGGATCATGCACATGGCACATTACGGCTGCCACTCCCTCCAATTAAACATTGAGAAATAGAAGAAGAAAGTACCTTTTCTAATGCTAATGCAAGCTTTGAAAGGACTGGGTATATGCTTTTAGCAGCTAACAAAATCTGTCCACGCGAAAGTTAGGAAGTGTAAGTATCGTTGAGGGAAAATATAGCTACCTCTGGTAACCCAAACAGCTACAAATACAATGTGAATAAGAAGATCTTCCAAAATCTAAAGGAAACGTGCCTTACAAATTAAATTGGGTATAGCTGTCTATGGCAAGTGTCAAGTATACATGACTGTCTAGAAAAGCAGGCGCATGCCAAGGTTTTAAAATGCTGGCAACTTGCATTTCTGCTACCGTTTACAAACTTAAGTCACAAGGGGGATAAAACCACTGAACATTAATTCTGGAACAAACTGATTGACAGTGCCGAATTTCAATGTTTCCTGGGGTTGGTCTCTCTGCCACCTTCATTACCTATCTTATTGTCTTATAAACATCTCACTTGCAATTTCTCCTAGTCATGTGATTGATTTCATAGGGATCACAAATCCTGCTAGATAATATGGGTTAGTCCAAGCAACAGGCGAGACATACACATGTGAATGAAGTAGAATTTTATTAGGAAGAAAGGAATTATTTGGTCTCATTATATTTGGTTTATCTTCTTTAATCAACAGACAGTCACATTTTCTACATAGCTGCAAACTCACCTCACAGATCCGCCGCAATGTAAAGGAAGGGCCTTCATCACAACTCAGAAGAGCTGCAAAACCAAATAACTTTTAGTTTTCTGAAACCAAATACCTAACTTATTCAATATTAGCATTTCCACCATTTCTTCCAGCATACAAAAAAGGGGAATTTATATGATAAATAAATAAAAAAATTCCAAAAATGACGCACTGTTCAAAATATTTTTAGAATAGGGTATCTGACAGGCGCCTGCGTGGCTTTGTTTTTTAAACCGACCCGACTGAACCGATGCCTTTCGAGTGAAAGGCGTCGGTCCTTTAAGAGAACTGATGCCTCCGACAAAGTTAGCGATTTTTATCCCATTTTAAAGGGGCGACCACTTCAACAATACATCTCTCTCTCTCTCATTTTTTATCCGTTTTCGCTCATTTTTTTCATTCTTCCTTATTTTTAGTGCTCTTTCTAGTCATCATAATATCACAATGATGTTCAGCCATGGCATGCTATTTATTGAAAAAATACCATAAAAATCATGATAAATAGTATATGATGACTCAACATCTTTATGATATCATGATGACTAGAAAGAACACTAAAAATAATGAAGAATAAAAAAAGACAAAAACAGATAAAAAATAAGAGAGATATGCATTGTTGAAGTGATCGACCTTTTAAAATAAGACATCGTGGTTCTTATGGTATTTTTTTTATAATTAGCATGCGATGGCTGGACATCTTTATGATATCATGATGACTAGAAAAAAAACTAAAAATAAGAAAGAATATAAAAAGGCAAAAATGGATAAAAAAAAATAAGAGAGATATGTATCGTTGAAGTGATCGCCCCTTTAAAATAGGACAAAAATAGTTAACTTTGTCAAAGGCGTTGGTTCTCTCTTAAACTTTCTTTAAAAAAAAAGCCACGCAGGCGCCAGCGTGGCTTGTCAGATACCCTATTCTAGAAATATTTTGAACAGTGCGTCATTTTAGGAATTTTTTATGATTTATTATATAAATTCCCCTGCAAAAAATTGACAATGAGCTTTTGCATGACAGCAGAATACCGTTTCCAAGCAGTCAAATGTATCCTAGAACAGTAAAAATTATAGAAAAAAATAACCTCTTGGAATTGATACTTGTTAAATGAGGAAATTGAAATGGACAGCAGTCCTCACATGCATTTGTCTCGTTAAAAAGAACGAAAAATTTACAAAACTCTCCAAACCCACTTGAATGTTTTTGTGGAACTGACAAATGCAAGTGAGGACTTAAAACATTAAAGATAATTGTCCGTAAACGATGGTAACAAGAGGAACTTTTGAGATGTCAAACATTCCCTATGATGCCCAGCACTTAGAAATATCAATGTCATTCGATATATCGCCGATATATCGATATCGGGCCCCACCCGATAAAACGAGACGAATAAATATCAGGTTTTTGAATTTTTTTAAATATCGCGATATATCGGCGATATATCGGTTTCGGACCAATATATCGCTATTTTATAATAAAATAATATTTTTGAAAAAAAAAAAAATTTTAAAAAAGTAACTTTCCCACTTGTTTCCCATCCTAATATGCATATTTTAAAATCTATGCTTTGTCTAAATTAGTATAACTCATTTTAGATGCTAAATTATGAAATATATGGTAAAAACTAGTTTTTGACCACCGATATTTTTTTACAAATATCTCCGATATATCTCCGATATTTTGTCTCTTAAGCCGACCGATACGATACCGATATCCGATACGGAATTCCATGGACATAAAAGAAAAGTTCATTACTTCAATCTAACTAATTGCCAAATTCACTACCTTATAGAACAGTCGTGTAAACTATTAACTGGTGAAAGGAAACTCTCAAATTGTAATTAATAAGTATATACATGGGCCTTTACCCTTATTGTTCACAAGTGTTACCAGAGGACATCTCAAGCCTCTAGGCGTCACAGTTGGAGGTTGCATATTCTAATGACCAAATCAGTTTTCCCATTACTAAACTACTACTTCTTGTTGATAAAACGCCTCACAACTCATTTATAACCTCAAATATAAAGCCTCAAAAGTTAGAAAACCGCAATGGGAGCACAACAATTTCAGACAGAGGTTAAGAAGGATTCACAGCTACCAGAAAACCCTAAAACATCTAAAAACAGAATTTAGAAACAAGTTACTACTTGAAGCACAATTCAATAAGAAAATAAAATCATCAATCAGTAAATAAAAAGATAAAATAAATTCAGATAAACTCCAAGTATTAAAACGAAACCAATAAAGAGATTCTTACATTGCAAGATACAATTGACGCACAGCAGTAGTTAAAAGAATTTAAGAAGAAAAGAGCCCATCAGCAAATAAAAAGATGAAATAAACACGAATGAGCAATACCAAGATTGCAAACCCTAAACAATCAATTATAACAAGAATCATGGAGAAATGTAGTTGCATTCCGGATTCCAAATGTTTCCACTAATACCGGACGGGGAGGGAATACATATTAGCGATAAAAAAAAACTCATCAATTGGATAGAAAGATGGAACAAACAAATACTAATAGTATAAGATCATCAAGATCGCAAATCATCAAATGCAACCAACACTTATACTAGAACAAAAGAAGAGGTGCGAATCTTCACCTCAAGGGGGGAGCCTTTGAATGATCAACTGATTTTAGTTTATTTTGGTTTTCTAATTCAAATAGATAACTTGGTAGGGAGAGAGTATTAAACATTAAACAGTCCATTTGAGTAGTATGGAAATAATTACATACAACTAGCTACTATATATTCGTAAAAAAAAAAAACAAAAGGAGCTACTAAAGTGTTTTACCCCGGTTCATGTCAATATTAGCAAGATTCGAAATTTCAACACACGATCGCATTGCATTGCATTCGTGTGCTCGAATACATAGCATCACAATCGTGTGTTCCAATACACATTACGCAGCGCAATCAAATGTTCCAACACACGATACACAATTCTATAGTGCATTCGAACATCCGATACTAGTCCGAAATCTGAACTTTAGGAATTTCTTATGAGTCGAACCTGGTTTATAATAAATAGTCCCTAACTAATGCATTCCGAATGTTTGGACCACTTCTAGGCCCATGGGCCATGACTCGGCCCATTACAATTATAGACCAGCTTAAATGAGGCCCATGACTCGGCCCATTATAAATACTCTAGTCCCTAACCCATAATGACTTGTCTTCAACGTTCGTTCACCTTATCCAGAGCCGAAGCTCGCGAGAGGCCATCAGCTCGTTGCTCTGGTCATCAATGGCGGTCTCCCTCCCCCCTTCCTCCTCCGCCTTCATCTCCTCTTCCTCCCTCTCCTCCACCAAAACCCCATTTCTCGGTTTCTCTCACTTCTCCTTCTTCGCCGCTTCCAGGCCTTCTCCTCGCATTTCAGCCGCAGGTACCGCGCTCCGGGTCCGCTGCCAGCAGGCCTCCTCCGTCGTGCCCGCCGAGCAGCGGTGGATGTTCGAGGACGACGAGATCAACGGGCCAGTATGAAGTTCACCCTTCTCTGCATTTTCTTTTTTCTATTTCCATTGATTTTCAATTTTTATGCTCAGCAATGTAGTAGTTTCAGCAGCAAGATTTCAGCTTTTATGCATTATAACGTAGTTTTAGCTTCAAAGATTTTAGGGTCTCACACTCCTCCGTCCGGAAGTAGTAGCCATATTACGTTTTTCCCACAATGAACTGATTTTTCCTTCATTTTGTGAGACCAAATGTTGCAACTACTTCCGGACGGAGGAACTATGTCAAATCTTAATGCAATTTCTGCTATGTGCATAGTTGATTCTTTGTAAGTTAAGTTGTTCAATTATGAAACAGTAGCTTTAGCTTCAAGATTTATGGGTCTCATACTTCTGGACGGAGTAAGTGTGTCAAATTTTTGGCATTTACGGCTGAAGTTAGAAATGTGTTGAGCTGTCTTCAGTCTGTGAATGTTTTACAATCCCTCCGCCCCATCTTAGTAATTTCATTTAGAAAAAAGACAGTGTGTCCCATATTAATAGCTCCATCTGGCTGAATTTAAGTGGAAGCAAATTTGGGAGCTTAAATGTTTTTGGGCTTCGATGTTTGTAGTAGTGAAGGAGCTTCAGTAAAATCAGTGTTTTTCAAAGTGGAGCTATAAAAATGGGACGGAGGGAGTACTTTGATATTCGGTTACAGTTTGGTGAGTATGTGCTTTTTTAAATTGTTTTTGTTCCATTTTTTGTGCTGAATGAATGCAGCTTTTGTTTCAAACAAAAAAAGAAAGAAAAGAAAAGAATGTGGCTTTAGCTTCAGGCTTTTAGATTCTGTGGCAAGTCATGATGCAATTCTTCGCCTGTGCAACTTACGCCTGTAGTGTCCAAAGATGCTTAATGCTACGAGTGGCTAATTGTTTGTAGAGGCCATTTGCGGCTGCAGTTGGAAATGTCTTTCTAATTTGTACATTGCAATGATATTGGGTTCAATTTGGTGAGCACGTGGTTCTGTATATTGCAATGATATGTATCCCTCTTTCTAGTTTTATTACTTCTATTTTCCTGCTGAGGAGTGTGGTTTTTGCTGCAAGTTTTTTGTAGTCTGCTATATTGAATCATAATGCATTTTCTTTTTTGGCAGTACAACTCATACCTATTGTGTGCAAAATTGATGAGTGATGCTTCTGACTGACTAAATGTTTGTAGAGGTCATTAATGGCTGAAGTAGGAAATGCCTTCCGAATTTGTACCTGACAATGATATTGGGTAGGGTTTGGTGAGCATGTGCTTCTGTGTTGTTGTTAAACTCGACCAATGTTGATATAGTCTTACTTCTTTGCGGGCATTTCGCAAGATTTCAGAGTCTTCTATGTCAAAGAATTATGAAATTTCTATTTCAGGTGTGGAACTCATACCTGTTGTGTGCAAAGTTGATGCTTGATGATACAACTGACTAAACGTTTGTAAAGGTCATTTGCGGCTAAATTTGTAATGTCAGACTATCTTTAGTTGTTGAAAATTTTATACTTTGCAATGATGTTGGTACAGTTTGGTGATCATATGCTTTTGTGTTCCTGTTGAGCCCATCCATGTTATTCTACTCTTGCTTCTTTTTGGGCATTATGCCGAATTGTCATCAAGGTCGTAATATTTTTGTTTGCCTTAGATATGTATATGTCTTCACTATTGGGAGGCATGTTTTCTATATCTGTTACTTCTATTTTTGTGATGAGGTATGTGGTTTTAGCTTCAAGCTTTTAGAGTCTGCTATGTTGAATCATAATGCAATTTCTTTTTAGGCTGTGGAACTCATGCCTATAGCATTCAAAATGGATGCTTTGTAAGGGCTATTTTCAGCTGAAGTTGTAAATGTGTTGGGTCGCATATTAGTAACTCCTTTTGGGAGAAGATTGATTTTATTTAAAATATCAATTACTCAGAGATATTTAATCTATCATATTTGTTATTACTTGAATTAAGCCAAATGGAGTTATCAAGATGGGACATACTTTTTTTCTTCTTCCAAATGGAGCTATTGATATGGGACAGAGGGAGTACTTTGCAATGATATTGAGTACAGTTTGATGAGCATGTGCTTTTCTATTCTTGTTGACTAGTCCGATGTTGTTATAGTCTTGCTTCTTTGTGGGTATGTTACCAAATTATTATTATGCTCAGGATAATTTTACTTGCCTTAGATAGCTATATGCATTCATATTCGGAGATACACTATCTGATTACTGAGATTGAAATGCATGATCTTTCTCATGCCTTTTTTGTTGAGGCTCCCATAGAAAGGAAGAAAGGACCATTATGCATTCAGTGTGGAATGACTAAAGTTAGAGCAAAATAGCGAATTTAATTCATGTTGTCACCCTATCATAGTCTTAAGAAGTTGATAACAATGTCTTGTGTTGCCGTTCTCTGTTAGTATGTAATGCATGGATACATTATTATTTTTAGATAAAATGGGTACACTTTGGACCTACATTATGTTCTGCGCTCCCTTTTCTGTACACAATGAACTGATTGGTTCAGTTTTACTCTTAGCATTGGCTGAGTACAAGCGGGGATAAGCTTTCTTTTTTCAGGATATTTGGAATACAACTTGGTATCCAAAGGCTAAGGATCATGTAAACACAGAAAAAACATGGTACGTCGTTGATGCAACTGACAAAATTCTCGGCAGACTCGCCTCAACTATTGCAATACATATCCGTGGAAAGAACCTGGCAACTTATACTCCTAGTGTGGACATGGGGGCCTATGTCATTGTGGTATGTATCTTGTAATCATATCCTGGATCTGATTTTTCCCCCATTTGGTAGTGTATTTTATCTATTATTTGTCTTCCTTATTAAATGGCTCAAGTTCTCCTGCTTGATAAGAGAGAAAAACAACAGGAGAGAAGAGAAATTTTTCATCCGGAAGGATGGCTGATTGAGGAACCATTTCATTATAGTCATGCATTGTTTCAGAAGTATGGCGAACATAACTGTAAAACGTCTGTGGTGATGACACCCAAAATATAGGACTGCTCAATTAGTTTTCATTGGTTTTAGGCATGTTTTTTACAGATTAAAAATGTTGTATGGTGTATTTTAATTGAAAGAACATCAGTTTCTTTCCAGAATCTGTTCTCCTTTTCCCCACTTTTTGTTTCAGAGTCTAAGTTAAATAGAGCATTAAAACTAAACATACGAAGTCCACTTCTCAGAAGAGCTACAGAAACAGCTTTGCCACAAATATCAATATCTGATTATCAAGTTAACTGCATCCCTTCGGCCAAAATATGCATCATTTAAAGACTTTTCATATACTTACAAACAAAATAAGCTGCAATATTCTGGGAAGTTGTTTCTGCTATGTACTTTCCAATCCCATTAATTTGTAAATCTTTGCTGCATTGGTCATGCTTTAACTCTTTAAAGAATGTACCATTACAGGCAGTGGTGGAGCCATGATTTTCATTGAATGGGGTAAAAAAGTACTCTGTTTTTTTATTTAGAAAGGGTACTTAGTTTTAAACTCAAGTAAAAATCAAAATCTCATTTACCCATTGTACTATCTAAATGTTCCATAATGACAATCTGTTCACCTATATTAAAGTAACTACAAAATGACAATCATTTGAAAATCCATTTCACATCTATGAAATAGGTTAATCTACATTATGTTTGTCTCAGATAAATTTCTGAACGAGAAGACTAAATAGTCCAAACATGAACCAAAGTAAAGCCCACAAACATAGGCACCTTAGTAAAACAACATCAAATTGAAGCGTGTTGAAAATATGTTTCTTAGGTTAAAGATTACTTCTTTCAAGTTTTTGTGGAAAAACTAGCTAATAAAATAGCTTAATGGGTTGGATTAATTAGCATAATCACAACATCGGCTGCACAGGTGAGACTAAATCATTGCAATCCTTCTAATTCGACCTCATATGCAATGAGTACTTTGGCTAAATAGAATGAGAAAATGACATTATTTGGGCATACTCATTGTGGGAACATCTAATATCTAGTTGTGTTGAGAACTGACATCAAAGGGCAAATAACACCATCCAAATCACCGATCCAAAAAAAAAACACAATCTAAATCAAAACAAGGTCGGACTCCTCCGGAGCAATGGCGTGAAATATGTGGACAGGGGGAAGGGGGTGTGGTTTGAGAGCTTGCCGGTCCCTGTGATGCCAATATGCCTGTGATGACACTCATGAGGGCCTGACAGCCACCGAGAAGTGAGAAGGGTGGACCAACACGATCACTAGAGAGTCCTTGAGGGGGTTGTTGGGCTTGAAGAACCTGGTGTTGCCATGGGGACCATTTACTTTCTTCTGGTTTTGGCTTTCTGGCCCTCTGGCTTGAGTTGGGAATGGGGTCAAAGTAGTGCTTTTATTTTTCCTTCCTGGCCCAATCCAAAGTTGATTGGGAGAGGGGGGGGGGGGGGGGGGGGGTATTATAAATTGTCAAAATCTAATGGGGTCAGCTGACCCCAAAGGCTAGTACGTGGCTTCGCCACTGATTACAGGGTAGTATTTGTTTATATGAATTTGATCGAGGTTCAAGACTTCCTTGTTGTCATGCTTCAATTTGAGTTATATACAGATATTTACCTACGCTGAAAGTGGCTTGTATCACCATGGGAGAATTACTCAAAATACTGAACTTCTGTTCTCCTGTTTCATTAGCATCTCAGTTTTAATGTCTATACGCAAACACATACGGGTCTCTCAAATTCTCTGAATTTGAAGGTTCAAGACGTCCTAAATGCTTCAGCTACTCTGGTTTACTAATGTTATTATAATTATTATCTTTATTTTGTAAATCCAATCATTTTGCAAAGTACACTTTCTATTTTTCAATCTTTCTGGGTCAATTTTGTTCCCCAGTCTAACTTTCAGAACAGTATCATGCTTGTGAGTGTTATTGACAACTGTTTCTTCATTGGAGCCACAAGGTGAATGCAGAAAAAGTTGCAGTCTCAGGTAAAAAGAAGACCCAAAAGCTTTACAGGAGGCATTCAGGAAGACCAGGAGGTATGACGGTGGAGACCTTTGACCAGCTCCAACAGAGAATTCCAGAACGGATAATTGAGCATGCTGTTCGTGGCATGCTTCCAAAGGGGAGGGTAAGTTTTTCCAGCTTGAGCTGTCATATTTGTCCAAAAAGAATTTTTGCTCTCCTAGTGTTCATCTTCTTATATTAAGAAGAACGAACATGTAAAAAAAGGTTCCAGAAAAAATGATGTTGGCTATTGTATATGAAAGAGTGAAACATGTTCAAGCTTTATGCACTTTTACAATGTTTAAAGATTTTCATCCTTCATATACTGAAAGAGAAGATGCTTCTAGTATTTCTCTTTTGTAATATCATCATATCGTACATGGTAGAATTGGATGTGCACTAATCCAGCTTCTCATCAGCAAAGGATTTTAACCGTTTTTTTGTTTAAGCACCTATTGTCTTACCATTGATGTTCATTGGATTTACAGTTGGGTAGGGCCCTCTTCACTCACCTGAAGGTATACAAGGGGCCGGACCACCCCCATGAGGCTCAGCAGCCTCTTGAGCTGCCCATAAGGGACAAGAGAATACAAAAGGAGAGGTAGAGGTGTATAATTACCATTGGTTCCTCATGTTTCCCTTTTTTATGTTTTTCTATTTTTTAGGGTTTTTGTTCCTTTCATTATATGTTGTATCTTCAAGGATTTTTTAAGTTCTGTCTGCTCAATTGTAAAAGAAGGATACTAGGAAAGTTTCTACGTCTATTGTCTTTAGAGGGGATTGTTAATCAGCGTGTAAGAACTATCACTTTTTGTAATATGTTATGCTGATTCCTTTTTGGTGGGCGACCAGCGTTTTTTACTGCAAGCGCCTTCTCAGGCAAGGGTGAACCATGGTATTTTCAGGACGTTCAAAGGCTGGTTTGAGTGGCCTGACCGTGGTGACTAACCCACCCAGTGTATGGATCTCCGGTGCCGGCGAAGGCTTTCATCTTAACAAATGCTGGCAGCCACCAAGAGGGAACCCTGTGCAGTATTAAGTGTTTTAAAAAAAATTAGTTCGTTTTGCAATTCCAAACAGGACACTTGACATGAGATGGAGGGAGTCCGATCAAAGTCCATATTGATATGCAAGGATGAGTCAATTTTAAAGCTTGAAACCGCACAAAGCTCAAATGGAAGAATCACATAGCCCAAATGGACGACTTTTGTAACACAATGTTTTTTTGACAAAAGACAAAACTGAAGGTCGACTTCAGCTTTTCCCTAACACCCAGCCAATGCAACCACAAGTTTTCCTTCCCTATAAAAGTCAGTTTCATATTTTAAGCTACAAACAGCTAAAAATGCCAAATCGAAATGTAAATGTCAAATATCATAGTGTTCCATAAGAGGTATATACAAAAAGTCCATACCGATATCCAACATCGTGTCCAATATCAGTGTTTCGTCATAATGGATATACAAAAAGTTCATATTAATACATATCCATGCTAAGGTCCTCCTACCCCGACCTCGGCCTCTAGCATGACCTCGCCCCTCTACGTGCCCTTCTTCAAGGCTAGGTGTTGGAATGTATAGAGATGATGCTAAAGGTGCCTGATCTCCCATTGAAACCTCTGGAGATGTCCTCTAGCATCTGGGATATACCTTAATATTTGGAGATGATAAGGGACATGCATCAGAAGAGTCTGGAGTCGGTCTACATAGAGTAATCAGCGTTGGGAAATGGGGTTGTCTTGCGTTTGACTTGCTTGAGTATAAGCATGTACATGTTAGTAACAAACCCTTGGGGGGAAGGATCAACCTCAAGAACGCTCTCCAAACGTGTGTAAGTGCCCCTCACACAATAAGAGGTAAAACTTGTCTAAATTGCTTACCAAAGTCTTCTCAAACTCTCCCCTAGGCTGATATAACTATCTTTTGTGATACAATGGGTGGCAATATAAAGCGTCCGGTAATATTCACATACCACCACATGTAGTCACTAGTAGCATCTCGCAAAATCGTCGCAATCTACCCATGAACAATGTTTTGCGCCTGCTGCTCCCATATTTCAATATAGGAGGCAAAATGTGTCCTCCAATCAACAATTGGTCGCCCGGATGAGAAACTCGCTAAATAAAGTCCATACATATCCCTTGGAGGAACTACCTTCTCTAACCTAACCTGCAACATCACCCGATCTGGCACATGCATATGAAAAATCTCGAAGCAAATAATGACCATCCTAGAATGCCAAACATCTCGTCCTGCCCTGCACATCTCAGGTAAATCAGCTAATACATAGTCAGAGTACGTCTGCCAAATGACCTACAACAAGGTATAAACAAAAATATATTAATTACCTTGAATGTGCATTAATGGACGCAAACAAATAATGACTAACACACTATGATCGTTGGTAGTCTAAGGGTGAAGGCAAGTGAAACATTTGTGTCTCCCTAGTCCATCTCTCTATAAGCGTTGTGATCAGACATCTATCCAACTTCATATACCTCAACCAAATGAAGTGCACAAAACCATCCTGCTCTATGTATGGCATCAAACCGTAAATAACTTTTACGGCCATGGTCTTGGCCATCCATGCTTTTGTATATGTTATGTTCACATGATATATATTAACCCTTTGAATAATCTTCTCAAGTGTGATATTTAAGGGGAAATTATATAAAAAATCATCAAATTTTTTTTTTCAAAATGACATACTATAGCAATTATTTCCCAAAATGATGTTCTGACAAGCCACGCAGGCGCCTGCGTGGCGCGGGTGCTTGCATGGCTTTTTTTTTAAAAACTAAACCGAAAGGCGTCGGTTCAACCGACGCCTCTCGGGTTAAAGGATTCCTCCCATAACGTTTTTCATCCCATTTTAAACGGGCAGTCACTTTAATTATACATATCTCTCTTATTTCTAATCCGTTTTTACTCATTTTTCTTTCATTCTTCCTTATTTTTAGTGCTCTTTCTAGTCATTATTATATCACAAAGATGTTGAGCCATCACATATCATTTATCGTAGTTTTTGTAGTATAGCGTGCCTCGAACCGGGTTTTAATCTCTTCTACTCTCTCTGGTATTTTTATATAATAATGTGTCAATTGATTGTGAATAATTGATAATATTCTAGCCCTCTTTTATGTGACAATCCTAATAGTAGATGCAATTCTTATGTTGAAGATATTCAACCTGTGGAGGTAGAGAGTGGTATTTCTGTTCAGAGAGTTCAATTGGCCAATTTTTTTTAGAATTACAATTGAAGTACCCCGCTACGCATGCCCTGTAGATGCTACCATGGAAGGGTTCGACCACACGACCGCTCCACAGGGAGGTATGCTGGATTGGCGAGTCTAATTGGTCGTTTGAAGTTGTAATTGAATATGCAGGAGTCTCCATATAGAAGTTGTTGTTGTCACTTATGTCACTATAGATGGAATAAACACAATATAAACTTGATCCTTATGATCCAACTTCAATAGATCTAAATGTTCAAAACTGAAAGTTATATCTTGTTAAGCCGAGGATTTTCAAAAAAAGGTTAGTGAACTCCAGTCATTAATGCAAAAGTTGGATTCCTTTTTCTAATGTCACACATTTGGAACTCACCAATTACTACTCCTCTACTCCTCTTTATTGTTAAAGCTTTTGTAGTGCCTCCTATGCTCTATGCTGGCTTTGTTCTCACATGTTGCGTTGCTGGTGGTCAATTATCAAGTTATGCCAGCTACCTGAGTAAAGCAGATGTGGCTTTGAGCATTATACTTACTAGTTCAACAACAATATCTTTTGTACCATTCACCCCTCTACTTACACGTTGATGCAATTGCCAAGGCCAAATCAATATTGCAGGTGTCCTCATCCACTGGTCCTCATTAAATCTGATGATTAATATATGTTCTTTTTCCTGATAGTATACTACGTATGTCCTATGTTAAGTGTCCCATTTGATTTTTAAAATTAAAATATAGAATGTTTTAGTTCTTTTTGAAAATTCAAATGGGACATTTTATGGGATGGAGGGAGTACTTGGTCTAGTTCTTCGTAGGTTAAAAGATTTGTACACTTAACAGATGGTTTCAAGTTGGTCAAGCTCATCTTCCTTCAAAATTTGCCTGCCTTACAGGCAACTTGCCTCTCGAACCTCATTATCGACAAGAAGCATGCCGGACAATCTCACTATGCACAGGGAGCAGCCAAGCATCACTCCAGCATGCTCTGTTGTTGCCATGGCTATCATGGGGCTCTATCTTGGATCATTCTGGGGAAGTGCTGCCCGAATCCACGATATGGTAATGCCACTTTTATTGCAAGTTAGTGACTCTGGTCTTGGTGCCTGATGTGGTTTTTGGCTGAAATGGTGAAGATCATTGGTGGTTAGCCTACAAGTAATTGATGAACATGTATTAGAAGGCAGATAAACAAAGCCATACAGAGAAGTGATTACACTAGAGAATGGGATGTACGGGATGGAGAGAGAAGGTGTATACATGTATAAAGAGGGTTGAGTGTATAGAAATAGTCAACAAAGAAAGTTGTATCATCCCTTTTCCTTTGTAAGTCACGTATTAGTCACCATTTTCAATGCTAATAATGTCTTCAAAAACATACATTTTCAATGCTAATAATGTCTTCAAAAACATACGGAATAAAAGGGCTAATGGTGCTGTTGGACCTTTGAGCTTAATTTCTTAACCGCCATTGAGTTTTTTTTGCACCACAGAGCAGATGTGCGTGGTCGTAATTCCATGAGAGTTCCCACGGCATGAGACACGATGCTAGAAAGTAGACAATTTAGATGATGTCTAAAACAGAATTGGCAGCCATTCCCAGTGGAGAAGAACACGTTAAATTTTAGGAATATACTGTATGCATAAACCGTGTCTAACAAAGAAAACGAAGGAGTGCAATTTATAAGTGGTAATGTTCCCTCCGTCCTGTTTTACATGCTCCTTTAAAAAATCATAATTAGTCAACACCATTTCAATACGAACTTTGATTTTGTGCCCAAAGGCACAAATAGGTTCAAAGCATCCTAGAATAGAACAGAAGAAAAAAAAGCGCCCACCTGCAGCATAAACTGAGTTTTCTAAAACATTCAAAACATAGATGCTGGTTGAATCATATAGCAAATGCCAACAATTATTTCAGCACCATTCCTGAACTTCTCAGTCATCCACGGAGAGTTTTAAGTCGATTATTTAGGTATTAACCATCACTTGCAGCCTTTGTCGATTATTCAGATATTAGCCATCACTTGCAGCCTTTAAATGGGCAACACAGTTCTAAAATTGTTGAGACCTTAATATGAAATCATTTAGATAGATAGAACCATTAACTGATGCTTGCAAGAACAGACATCTAGCAACCCTTCAATTAGAAAAACTAAAATGGAGGGCTTCTGCCACATGCATTTTTCAAAATGAAACGGTCCACATTGGTGTAAAGTGACAATTAGGCCTCTATGTAGAAGAAAGATCCTCATAGAAGGATTTAATCCTAGGCCTATCAGAAACAGGTCTTATACATCTTAAAGCTATTCGGAGCATCTCTTTGATATTTTTTGAAGCTGCCTGGTTTGCCATTTCTTCCGTCAGCATAGCATCAAAACAATCAGACCCACGCCCTTCTGCCACCCTTGGTCTCACCCAGTCCGTCAGATCAACACAACCTTCCTCACCTGAAACAACATCTCTAGCACATCTCCCTGTTAAGAGCTCCAACAAAATCACTCCAAATGCATAAACGTCTGATTTAAATGAGGGTGAAGGCTTCTTCAAGGCAGCAAGCTCCGGTGTTGCTTATAGAGAGTTGTTTCCACCTGCACAAAATAACATTATCAATGTCCACACTGCTCCCATACATAGCTTTGAAAACATAAATTGATCGTTGAACATGCATATTAAAATCATCAGAATTTCTAAAAGGGCATGCAAGAAAAATCTCAACAATGATAACAAACATACAAAAAAAGCAAGACAAGTTCAACACTTAATATTATGATTCTTTCTTTGACAGCTCAATGTTGGCATATCAACAAGTTTCTAATTGCAAGATGCAAAAAATTATCACGAGCGGCTCATATCTAAATATTTCCAATTTGCATCTACAAGGTGATTCCAAAGTTCCGATTGATCTTATTAATGCTCAATGTGTGAGGGGCCCATGGACTATTAAAAGTCATTGGCAGTTTACAAAAGAAGTTCAAAGAAAAGGATTTAGATCTATTTTCTACCATATTTATCAAGAAAATCAGGTGGACATATTGCCCAGCTTTAGGGTGGATAAATTTTTATTTTATCGGTTTCACACCCCACTAGAGATGATGCAACCGGCCCTCCAAAGGGACACTAAAGGTCAATTTTTCTCTAGAGCTATCTGATGTAGGCTTTTCCTACTTCTCGGTATAGAAAAAAAATGCAAACCTTTTGTTCCTTGTCTTGAAATACAATCCACTAGCTAGAAATACAACTTCAAATAGCAGATAAAATATTCCTGCAATAACATTTTTGTACCATTAGTACCATCTATGTAGTAAAGTATTGCCTAGTTTTACAACTCACAAGTTTTATCTTTACGCCCCATAAAATAGATATGATATTAGCATGATCTATCATCATTCTAATATAAAAAGCAGAATACCATACATTTCTGGCATCATTCGAGTCCATTCCCTCCATGAAGAATTTCTATGATTGTTGGACCAGGCTGCATAAAGAGATTGTTTAAGTAAGAACTGGTTCATATGGCATATTGAAGTCTGAGATAGTCATAGTTAAAGCATTTCATTCATGATCACGTGTCCAACAAAATCAATAGATAAAACATAATCATATCTGCAAGAACTTAAAAAAAACATCATAATACATGTCCAAGATAGCATCGACATTGATCATTTTAACTAGTAAACTGAACTGCTCTAAAAAAAATAATAAACATATAGCAAGGCCTATTGCATAATCCACTGACAAACAAAAGACAACCATTTTTGGATTAGGATATTATTGGATGTTAGTGGACCTTAGATATAAAAAATGCATTACATGGTTCAATTGTATTTCACTTAGCTCAAACACATAATCAATAACTACAACACTTAAACCAACCGTAGATGTTCAACTTTGACAAACAAAAAATCATTCCATTCACATGGAGGCAAATGCTCGTGCAATTCTTGTTTCAATTGCTCATGAGTAACAAAGCACCGCCTATGTAAGGAACCAAATTTCAAGGTAGAAATAACATATCACTTGTATATTTTCTTTCTTTAAGCTTAACATATAGATTAAATTGAAAAAAAATTTGGACAAGTAAAAGACCATTTTGTTGGTTGAACTGAAATATGGGATATGCACATTCCAAAGGTCAAAACTTGGGTTGGCAACAAAATTTAGTTGCATATACCATAATCTGCGATGATTTAAAGTAGAATACCATAGTAATTCAAAATAATTAGTTCACTGATTAGCTAAAATCTGGCTCTAGCTAAAGTCTGAATCACGTTTTCAGCTTTTAATGCAAACTATAATTACTAGTTATGTCAATTTAAAAATAGTTAGGAGGCAGCCCATTTAATTGCTCAACAATTTTGTGCACAATCAACTAAGTGAATCTGGGCGGACATATGTATCTATCATTTCAATGCTCAAAGACTTGAATAATAATTGGCCCAATGCACAATCTAAATGCTCTTATCGGTGGAATTTTTTCAAAGTATTTTTTTACCAGAACAGGCACAAGCTTTCCTCTCAGGATCGTGAACGCAGTAGCAACTGAACCCGAGAGCTCAAAGTTGAACGCGAGAGCTCTGATCAACTGAACGCAGTAGCAACTGGGGCCGAGTGGAGCTCCAAAGAAGAGCAAGCAGAGCTAAAGAACAGAGGCGGCGGGTGAGGAGCTAGAGTTCCAAGCAATAGGAAAAAAATTGGGCAATTGGACTCTCTGAACAGAAATACCACTCTCTACCTCCACAGGTTGAATATCTTCAACATAAGAATTGCATCTACATCATCCACTCTGCCAAAAATTCTTATAAATCCAAAAAAATTGAACACCTCTCTACGAAAAACCATGAAAACAACAACAAAGTACCAATTTCAACAGCAAATTCATACATCATCCAATCACTCCAAAATCTCTTCCAATTCGCATGATTCCTCATTCTAAACTAATTCTCTCAGCTTCTTCCTTCAACCACATAATAACCCACAATCTTTTCTACTTGATTACCATTCCCATCAGATGTCCGAAAGTAGTAGTAACATTTCTTTTTCTTAAACGAGCTGATCTAGTTCCTTTTCGAAACCAACTGTAACTAATAGTTCCAGATGGAGAGAGTATGTAAAAGATGGGATAAGAAGAAGAAGGAACCAACCTCAAAGGGGGTGACGATGAGGAGGGCCTCGAGGACGCCCGCGCCGAAGCCGGAGGCCATGGGGGCGGGGTTAGAGAGGGTTGGAGTCCTTTAGGTGGACTGGAAGAGCGTGTTGGAGCCCATGCGGAGGGCATACTTGAGGGTCAGGTGGGTGGCGAAGGGGGTCAGGTCTTTCCACCCTCCATCCTGGCCGCCGTCGTTCCGCAGTGGAGGATCCCCCGGTACTGCCCGGACCTGTCCAGCTGCAGCCACGTCTTCACCATGTCGATCGGCTGCAGGCAGTACGCCTCCACCACCCCACCCATTTCAAAGGTTGACAGTAAAAGTATTCAAAATTGAAATTGAAGGCTCGAAGCTGGGAATTCATTTCTGTCATGAGCCAGAGTCGGGTGACGACGCGTCGCCTGCTAATTGGTGTCGTGGATCTCTTGGCACATCCATCACTTGTGATCTCTGGCGGTTTCCTGACGGTACTCCTGCTGCAGCAATTTGCCACTCTTAGTTCTGTGGGGAAAGCGGGAAGGGACAGAGACTTCTAACCTGATTATTCTTTGGAACAGATGTTCTAACCTGATGGATGAAATCTTCGCGAAACTCATGAGGATGCATTAGATGAAAACATGACAATAGGTCAAGACTTGTGTGTCAAAGGCAAAGAATTCCATATCTGAGATATATCGTTTATATACGGCATATATACGGCTTAATATCGGTTTTCAAATTTTTTTATAATATCGCCGAAATATTGACGAAATAACCGATATATCGCCATTTTTAAAAAAAAAATTGAAAAATTTTTTTAAAAAAAACTTTCTCGTTTGTTTCGCATCCTAATATGTATTTTTATGCATATTTTGAAATCTATGCTTTGTTTAAATTAGTATAACTCATTTTAGAAGTTAGATTGTGAAAATATATAGTAAAAATTAGTTTTCGACTACCAGTATTTTTTTTTACAAATATCTCCAATATTCTCCGATATTTTGTCTCTTAGGCCGACCGATATTTTACCAGTATCCGATACGGAATTCCTTGGTTCAAGGCACATGATGGATAAAACTTCCTATGAAATATATGTAAGTCTCACAATTTTTTTGTTAACACTGTTTGAACAATTATCTAACTAGCCACCAATTAATAAACAAGATTGTGTAGAAGTTACCAAATTGTTGATGTAAAACAATCAATAAAAGAGAGCCAACCCTTGTAATTATAAACCTTTTAAATATCAAAGAATCTGAAATAAGAAACTCGAACTCAATGTAATCCGATGCGCCCTGTAGGATGGTTCTTGAATGAATATTCGCCGCTTAGTGCAAAACTTCACTAGCGATCGATTAAGAGATACAACGGACCTCTCTCGAACCTTAGTGCACTCCAAAGAATTCGATCACAAACCCAAAATGAGTGTTTTGCCCACACACAAAATCGATGCAAAAAATCCGACTCAAAGAATATCAATCGAAAACTAAAATCAAGATGGTGAAGAGAAAGGAAGAAAGGTTAAGAGCATTTGGAGAAGAAGAAGACCTATTTTGGGTTAGATTACTCTAAACTACGTTCTAGATGACAAATAAGGAAATGACACCCTCTAAACCACGTTCTAGAGGACAAATAGGGAAAGACCAAGTCTTAAAACGGTTAATCGAGCCGTTTCCGGATTTTTTCCTTTTAGAGGATAAATTAGGCTTATCACATATTTAAATTGGAGCTAAATTTTAAAATATATTTTGAAGCCAATTAACCATGGTATGAGCACTTTTGCTGATTGAGAACATGAAGTCAGCCTCCCTCTTTCAGGTTAGATTGATGAGTTTGCTTTTTGGTAAGATTCATGAGACCACAGAGTATGCATGCTTACTTTTTTTAATTGTAGGGAAGCATTTGAGACTTATGCTGTGGAGGGTCAAAAGATAGCATTGACTATGATAAGGCTGATGGGGAGGGCTTTGAAGATGGATGATAAAGAGATGATAGAGCTTTTTGAAGATGGGTACCTAGGATTTAACATAAACTACTATCCTCCATGCCCCCAACCTGAGCATGTCATTGGACTCACTCCTCACTCTGATGCTGATGGCCTCACCCTTTTGATTGAGTATATGTCTTTAAAAGGAAACCTCAACAAATGAAAAAAAAACAGAGATTTTTTTAATAAAGCCAATCGGTCAATCAACAAAAACTATAAATCCTAAGAATCAGCCATAATGTCCTTCTCGCGAGCGTAAGATTTGCGGGTGCGAAGTGGACCCTCGCGTGCGCGAGATGCAGCTGAGCCTGGATTCACATTTTCTGAAGCTGCTTCTACTTGCCTCAGTCCACTACAGAGCTATAAACCCATCTATTTAGTCTATCCAGAAATCAATAATAAAGGGACAATTTCGCCAAATTTTACCAAGGCCATGACAGACTTCCCGTCCCTTTTTAACAATAACACGGGCAAGCTGCTGACATGAGGCTAATTTGTCTTCAAACATTCTTTTGTTCCTCTCTGTCCAAACAAAAGTGACATAATTATATCCTTTATAGTTAGAAGCCCCAATTATCCCTGTATGTAGTTAGATAGCCTTGTAATCTGTGTTGCCCTTCCATAGTTGCATTTGGCTACAAAATCTCCTTGCTACACGCAAGGTTTGCATCATTATGTGTTTCTTTAGTTTGCATATTAGATTATGTTCTATTGATACAATTAATATAATTTAGCATTAGTTTAGTAATTCCCATAATTTAGTTTAGATTACCATTATTTATGTTCAATATTTGAAGTCCAATTTAGTAGTATGACTAAGGGGCCGTTTGGGACATGATTACAGGATGTTTTACTACACTGTAGCATTCAGGTTTTTTCCATATCCAGCTAAAACACCTCATGACGTGTTTCGGTGGACGTCTAAAATCCACTCAAGATATTTTGGCTTTTTGACGCCCCAACCGGCCCCTAAATGCCAAAGC
Organism: Houttuynia cordata; assembly: GCA_039654745.1. Classification (NCBI taxonomy): domain Eukaryota; kingdom Viridiplantae; phylum Streptophyta; class Magnoliopsida; order Piperales; family Saururaceae; genus Houttuynia; species Houttuynia cordata. The sequence goes on along the minus strand of CM077507.1, from coordinate 38,531,533 downwards.
CTAAGACTCCACAATTGACATTGCCGCCACTAAAAGACGTATACATATACAAGTGAATGGCATACCGAAAAATAGCATTGAATCTGGACTCCTACATTTGCTGCCTCCACTCGTTCCCTCGTAATATCCTTTCTACCTAGAGACCGGTTTACATGAGACAGGACTCACGCAAGCTGTGTGAGCCGGAGTCACCTTGAGCTGTCGGATTGCGATTGGATGACAGATGTCAAGCCAGGGCAGGTGTGTGTGAATCAAACCTGCTGTCAGATCAAAATCCGACTGCTCGAATCGACTCAGCTCATGCAGCTTGGTGATACATACGCCCTGATCGACTAGGAGGATCTCTGCCAGTGCCCATTGTCCAAGAACTTGCCAAAGAGACCATGGTCAGAGTCCCATCTCGCTGCATACGCCCTGATCAAGATCCTCCAATCCATCCAACAGATTTATCAGTTCTGGGCTATTCCAATCATTGACATGCAAAAGCTTCTTATGGAGTAATCAGCTGAGCAAGAATTGGGCAGATTGGACTCTGCTTGCAAGGATTGGGGTTTCTTCCGGGTTATTATGTGGTCTTCATACTCTTAGATTATATATAGGGGCTGTTTGGATAGTGAAAGAGTCATGAATGTGAAATCAAATTCAGGTGAAAAAATTCATTGGCTTTCATGATGAATGTGAAATTCGTTTGGATAGTGAAATTTTTAAGATGAATATAATTGGTCATGTGTTTGGATAGTGAATGTGAAACAGTAAGTAATTTTTTACATTTTGACCATTTTACCCCTACATGACCTCTTTTTTACACTCCGTCCAACATTAGTAATACCATATAATTTTCTAAAATGGATTAATTTTAGTTTAATTTGGAAAATTAAATCTTGGTACAAATTTGGGATGGAGGGAATACTGTTCATGAATCATAATGAGGGCAGATTTGTATTTTTGCAGATGAATTGAATTCACTTTCAGGTGAAAGTCCTCATGAGGACTTTCACCTGAAAGTGCTCTTTCACCTGAATTTGAAAAATTCACCTGAAATTCACCAAACAAACCAGTTTCACTCTCTTTCATGTGAAAGAGGGCTGAATTGACAGTGAATTCAGCCCTCTTTCACTATCCAAACAGCCCCATAATAAGTCAACAAAGATTTTTGTTTATCTAACAACTCGATCATTTGGGAAACTTGGTTATCTTATATGTATCAGAGCTCGAAATTGTGGACATCCTGGCTTCTAGTGTCGTTGGAGATGGTTATATCTAAATTAAGTTTCATGTACGTGCCGTACTTTGGAGATACTTGTGCGTGCGGAGATGTTATAATATATAATAAATAAATAAAGATTTTAGTTTTCTAACATCTTGAACTTTTGGGAAACTTGATTATCTTACTACATATACTAATTAAGAAATAGTCCATGAATACCATTTATACGAACCCGGCCGATATCCATCTGGTACTCATGTGCTGCTCATTTTCAATTATGTGTCGGGCGTATATTTGGAAATATTTGACCGGCTGCATACAATCTTTTTCCAGTCCGTGAAAATCAAATGATGTTAGATAAAAATTGAATACATCTAGTTCTTCTGTTTTGTAGCTGATAAATCATGAGGTTTCTGCTTCATTGATTGAGAAAATGAAGTCAGAAACTTATAACCTCTTCAAGCTCTCACTGAAGGAAAAAAAAAAGAAGCTATGGCAAAAACCAGGTGATTTGGAGGGGTTTGGGCAGGCCTTTGTGGATCAAAAGCTTGACTGGACAGACCTATTCTACCCTTCCTACAAATAGAAGGAACCCCTACTATTATCAAAATCTTCCTCTCCTGCAGGTAGGTTGGCTTACCTTTCTGAAATACCCCATCCGTTCTAAAATACTCTATATATTTCGCTAAATCACATAAATTTTTCTTTCTAGAGACCTAGTGACAAAAAAACTTTTGGACTGCCCGGTAGAAATAGATTTAGCTAAGGAGAAAGCTTTTTTTGTCGCCAAATATCCCTTTTTTCCAAATATTTCTAGGAATATGTTTTTTTATCTAGAAGTACGTTTCTTTGGAACTGCAATTTCAAAAAAGTTTGTGATCTTTTATAGTTGGATGTGAAAGACATATATTATTAAAAAATAATTGCCTTTTCTATTAATTATCAATATTTTATTCTATGATGATTACTTCTGAATGTGCATTACGAGTTGGGCTGGATATCAGGGAGAAGAAATCACATGACTTCCTTGTGGGCTTCATGGTCTAATAAAAATGAGAATTTTCTCAAATGTACATAATATTTTAGAACGAAGAAAGTATTTAATAAAGAAAAAGTTAATATCCACCCCGTTTGATGTGCATTGGCATGTGCCAGATGCCGCGATTCATCATATTTCGATCCAACGAGGCAGGTCAATACAGGGGCCGATTCAGCGCGAGTTAATAGAGGAGGCAGAGACATCAGATCGAAATTGGACCGTCCACAATGCCCCTTGGCACACATCGATGCACATGACCTGGGGTGTATACAAATGGGACTCTTTAGTAACACTTGAGTTTTACTCTCTCTGACCAAAAATATTTGGCCACATAAGAAAAACAAAATAAAGCTATTTTAGTTTTAGTCTTTGAGAATTATTTTTTGCTTCTTTTTAAATATATAAAAACTTGCCTAATGAGTACCATTTATTTACTTCTTTGTAGGCAAGTCTTTGAGAATTACGCCGTGGAAGTGCAGAAGGTAACCTTAACTTTAGTGAGGCACATGGGGAAGGCTCTGAAGATGTAAAATGAGGAGATGAACAGTCTTTTTTATGATGGGTACCAGGGAATTAGGATAAACTAGTATCCTCCATGCCCTCAACCTGATCAGGTCATTGGAAGAACTCCCCATTCTGATGTTAGTGGGCTTACCATCTTACTACAAGCCAATGAAAGCCCATGGACTTGAGGTGAAGAAGGATGGGAAGTGGGTCCCAGTTAAGCTTCCTAATACATTCGTAGTGAACATTGAAGACGTATTGAGGTAAGCTCTACCAGTCCTACTTCACCCCTTTGATTTACATTGCACCAATAACCTGATTGTCGTTCCTCCCATATATATCAATCTAATATAGAGATAACTGTATAGATAGATTTGATCAAACAAATACGAAAGAGAAACAAACAGTAGTTATGCGGAAAAAACGTTCCTTGCAGGCTTGGCAGAAAATACACAAGTATACCAAAAAGTACATGAACTTGATAGTACTCAATGACAATTTTTTTTTGTTTATGTTTTTCAAAGATTATAATGAATGTTGGAGTGTAATTTGATTTTAAAATTCAAGTTCTAAAAGAATGGCAGATAATTCCCCTACTAAGAACTTGTTACACTATGGGAACCATATCATACTTCTATTGCAAATTCCGTGGACAATATGCATATTTGCAGAGTTTATTGCCAATAGGTTTCTACGAAATAAGATGACTCGATTACAATTTCCAGCTGAGTGTTTCAGTTTCACTTATGCTTTTCACGACTGATCAATATTGGCATGTTCTCTTATGGGGTGATTCATTTCTCTTTTGGGCAGATGATAGGTAATGGGATCTATCATAGCATTTTGCACAGGGCAACAGTGAACAAGGATCAAGAAAGGATATCCCTTGCAGCATTTCAAATCCCAGATCTGAAACAGAGTTTGGTCCCGCAAACAGCCTGATCAACGAAAAGAACCCGCCAATGTATAAACGGACTACAGTGGAGAACCTGTGCCGAGTGTTCCTATCCCGGCAGCTCAAGGACAAGACTCTCATTGAGCTCATGAAAATATACTAGTGAGCAGATTGGGCACTGTAGTTGGCATCTGGAAGCGGCGGCTTATACAGCCTTTCGTTATATATGTGGAGAATTCGAATGTGACTATTTTTTGGGTAATTCATCTCAATGTGACTTGCCTTTTCAATTGCTGCATGGCATGCATCAAGTTAATCATGTACTATCTTGAATATTCAAGCTTTTTCTGCCTGATTGAATTGGTCGTTGCCTGAATAAATAAAAATTGGTCGTCTGTACACCAAACCCATGCACTTTGTCGCACGGTGAGAAGTTGGCTTTTTGAGGCCCTCTTTGACTGTCCAGAAAAACAACGGCAAAACCAGATACCAATTAGCGCCGACGGTATAACCCATACACCTTGTTGCACAGTGAAAAGTGGGCTGTGGGTATTGGTGGGATCAAAACGACATGCTTCATTTAGAGGAGGTCCAGTACTCCAGTTAGGGTGCGTTTGGGAGGCAGATTTTGCCTCCCAAAAGCCGCTTTTTAGGTAGATAAAGCGGCTTTTGTACAAAATCCTGTATGGAAGGCAGGTTTTTAGAAAAAGCGATTTTCAGCCGCCAAAAGCGGCTTTTACTCGAAAACTGGTGCTAAAGCCGCTTTTTAGAAAATCTCCTCCTGAGGAGATTTTTTACAAAAGCGGCTTTTATGATCTTAATTATCCTTCAGGGTGAAAAAATGACTGCATTTACCCTCGAGCATCCCGAAATTCCTGTATGTCCTTCGTCTTTTGCTTTTGGCGTGGAGCTTTTTTTTTCTCTACTTCTGTTAGCTCGTCCCCTTTGCCGAGAGCTCGTCCCCTTCCACGTTGTCATTCTGTCCTTAGGTCACGTGACTTTTATATGAAGGTCAAAGCCCAATAAAAATAAGGTTTTTGTTAAATATACATATTAATTTGGATGGAGGGAGTAATAAATATTTTTTATTAGCCGTGTCATATCCTACTTGTTGGAAAAAATGGCATGTCGCCGTGTCCGTACCATGTCGTTGTTTTGTATCCGTGCTTCTTAGGTCAAGATTCAATCTTTCTCATTAGGGGTAAAAGCGTCACAAGAGCAGTTTATTTTTTTTCTAAAATTTGCCCTATCCAAACAAGATTTAGGGGCGGATTTTGACAAAAGCGCTTTAAGAGTGGGCATTACCATACGAGTTACGATTTAGCTTTTTATTAACAAAAGCGATTTTGTTAAAAAGCCGTTTTTTAAAAAAGCAAAAGCGGTTGCCAAACGCACCCTTAGTGTGACTGTGTGAGGGAATTGGCGGTGAAATACGGTGCTCTAAGATGCCAGTTGCTTGCCCTTTCTAGTCCGGTCAAGGACTCGGGCACCTATTAGTTATGAAAAACAATAAGAACACCGGTATATGGTTTGGTGCACAGATGTGTACGGTTTTCAGCTTCCGATTGTGCTGCTGCCTGTTCCCGTTTGAAACTCGTTACCATTATATGCTAAACAGATCACTTGTTTCCCCTTTGCTATATAGATTTCTAGTGAGTGACCATCCACTATCGACTCCTCAAAAGTCTTTTCATAACCCAGACATTGCTATTGATCTTAGTTGTAAGCTAGGAGCTTACGCATCTCCAAGAATTTAAAATGTCAATTTTGTTTTGGTAATTAGAGTTAAACTTGTATAAAAACAAGGACTGTTAAACTTATCAATAATACAATAGTAGCCCTGTGCTTCTCGGAAACCAAGTGACAATTTCCCTAAATGTATCTATTATTGTGGGACAAAGGGATTATAACAAATGCATGTAATTATAAGAGAAAATAAACTTCTTTATCAGAAAACAAAGAGGGAAAACGTAATATCTGTTTGAAAAGTCTAAAAAGAGAGGCTGACTATTGAAAAGTGATCACTTTGTGTTAGAACGCGGCAATTTGAACTTAAAAATTTCTCACTCCTTCCATAGTTTTTAAATAATAAGTTGAATATCATTTATAGGGAGTAATCCCATCACATTTCTGTATTTTATCACGGATTAGTCATTGATAACTTCTACCCAGAAAGCCCTATTTTTTGTGGCTTTTTATTGGCTTCTTACTTTGGAGGAGAGAACCCCATCATGTTTGTGTAATTTGGCAAAGATCAGTCCCCAAAATCCTTTGACGGGGAGTGAACTGCCATATCTCGTGAGTCGTCGCCAGATAAAGATTGTCTACGGCCAACGCAGCAAAAAGGCAGCATCTTTAGCATTCTTACTACCCACCAAAGAACAAGAAGAAAATAGAAAATAGGAGGAAGAGGAAAGTAAGAAGAAGATGATGAGTGAAGATAGCGAAAGAAAAGAGGTGGAGGTCGGTTGCCGAGACTGTGCGGCTATGGGGCAATCAGTGGCTGGGAAGAAGAAGACAAAATGGGAGGGAGAAAAAGTTTTAAGGTGTGAGGATGGCAAAAAAATCAACAAGAGAAAGATAGGGCAGGAGTAATACCCCCAGTTCTTACTACCCCCACCTCTCAGGCATCCAGACCCAGTTCCGACGTCTTTAGAGCTGCTCCCCCGCCTCCAGCCCCAACCTCTGACGCTGCAAAGCAGAGGCTAAGGCATGGCGTCTCCCTATTCTGCCGGCCCTAGCATTGTTTGCAGTTCCTACCCTCTAAATAGAAGCACAACGAGATGAAAAGCACTCTGTTTTGCAGGGGCCAGGGCATGGCAGAGCAGATAGTCACTACTCCTACAAAAGAGAGAGATGGGCAGTCGGCACATCGACTTGAAACCCCTCCTTCCCTGCTTTGCAACAAGCAATAAGATATGGCGGAGCAACGACCCATGTTGCTTGCTCCGCCCAGTGGCCGGTGGATGAGATGCGAGGTGCGGGGTCCTGTCGTTGGTGGACATGTTCACGTGGTGGTGGGTGATCCGGTCAACGACGGCAAGTCGATGCAGTTGGAGGCCCAGGCCAGGCTGGGGAAAGAGGTGGGGAAGATGTTTGCCGCCCAAAAAGGATGGAGGCGGTCGGATAATGAGAAGGGGAAGAGAGATGATGACCTTGTCTGCATCAAGGTTATGTGGGAGCTTTTACGTGAAAAGATGGCTCAGCAGGGACACATCACTCAATCGGAAATTTCGAACACATGTACAGAGAGTAGAAACAATGGTGCAGATTTCCTGGTTAATTTCGCTATGGACAACGATGATTGCTACTGGTTTCGCAAACCGCCAATAGAACTTGTGGCAATACTACAGGCAGAGACTTGGCCGAGGACAGTTTCTGAATTTTAGTTTTTTCCTATTTTTTTCCTTTTACCAAAAAAGCCTAGGGCTTAAATTAATGGCACTAGTATGAGCTCTTGCACAAATATCCAAATCTTAAACCTGCCCCCTCCAAATATTTGAAATAATTGACCCAAGGGGGGATATATGGATCTATAATTAGGCCTCAATCATTCATGTCACGTATTGATGTCATCAATGAAAGAGACAAAAGATTAGATAAGGACCCCTAATAAAGAAGACAGAAAGCTAGGTTGTGACTTTTAGAAAGACAAAGCGTGATGGCTTCATGAAATTTGACCCTAATATTGTCTCTGACCTAGTACTAGTAGAAGAGATGCATCTTGCTCATTTAACTTTGGATGAGTAGTTCGCCACCCCACGATTTAGCCAGCCCACCCCATTAAGGCCGGTGGATTTCCACCATCCATGCATTTTCAGATGTTGGATAACCAGTCTGTGTATAGGGAGTGTGGGGGTGGTGAACTCCTCATCCATCCAACTCGAGAGATCGAAACAGCTAAAGCTTTAGAAACTACAGCAGTACATGAGTAAGAACCATAATCGCTCCACCATTAAACCATCATCTTAAATAATGAATCAGTCTTCATCGTGGGTCTGCCCTGGGATGGTGTTGGTACCCTTATGGGTTACTCTCTCTGTCCAAAAATATTTGTCCTCATTAAGGACAAATATTTGTTTTTTGATGGAGGGAGTATTAGTTATTCCTCAAATTTGAGGAGAAAAAACAGTTGGGCTTAGACCTTATATATACATTTGAAGTCATATTCCCTTTCCTCTTGGATCTGCAGTTTGAAGTAGTGGCGTAATTCCTTCTCCGCATTGAGCAAAATTAGCACAGTAGGAAGGGCCTTCTGTTGGAGAAGTTATTAGCTGCGCGCCTCACATGGGAACAGTGTGTTCATCGACCCATTGGTGATGAGCACACTCTTTCCCTGCGCGGTGCATAGCCAATAATTTTCCCTTCTGTTGTACCCTTACATATAAAAGTGTGCCCTATTTCCCGTGGTTTGTGAGTGTAGAAGGAAAATCAATCTCAACTAAACTCCCAAAACGTGTGATAAATTTTTTGTGAAATGTCAAGTACTAGTACACTTTTTTGTCCAAACAAAAACTAATTATCATATATAGTAGAGGCAACTAAGTCCTCTCGGAGAAGATGAGAATAAATACCATGTGTATATGCTTACTATATATACTTTCCGATTGATCAACGTCATGCCCACTAAAAACTTGATCGTTAAGTTGGCAACGTAGTAAATAATGAAGCGAGCCAAACTACAACACTGGATTTTTTACTTTTTACCTACTAGTGAATCGAATGATGTAAGGAAATAGCTAATATGCGTCGGGTCTCATAATTACGACCAGTACAACGCACTGATCTGATGACTCGCATGTAGCCGAGTGGGCAGAGTCTGTCAAACTTGCCAATCCTCTGTATTAAAGCTCGTAACCCAATTGAAACTGAGAGGTAATAACTCCAAGCATTTTATTTCCTGCCTATCTAGAACAATGAAACAGCAGCAAAAGCCCTAAACTGTCAATGTAATGGCAAGATAATAGTCAGGTCGAAGTTCAAAAGTCCAACATTGCCGGCAAACGTGAACAAAATACTACTACATTATCGCCTAATATAAGTGCCAAACACGTGAAAAATTGGGGGAGCAACAAATTTTGTGGGTGTAAGAATAGGCTGACTTACTTTTTTTTGTTTTTCTTTTTTGCATATAAGCCTCATCTAAAATTTGATGAGGTTTATACTCACACACAGACCAACACACACCGACAGTGGATATCCTTAGGCTATGTTAAGGGGGATGGACGGCCTAATTCTTGTTTTTTTATTTGGAAGCGGTCTGGTGGCCTAATTCTTAGGGCCTATTTGGTTGCCACTTCTGCCAGAAGCAGAAGCAAAATTTGGGAAAGAGAAGTGTTATTGGCTTTTAGCATAACTGGGAAAGTGAAGTGTGTTTAGTTGGGTTTTATAAAGCAAAAATCAATGCGGAGCAAATTTTATAATTTTGTGAGTTATATGGGCTGCATTGTTATATGCCACGCATTTTCAGGGGCATCATTGATATTTTCCACGCGTGTTCAGCATGGGAGTCGTAAAAAATTGTTGGCAGAACTTTCCTTTGAAAATCTCCTAATTAAGATATTTCCCAAAACGTTGAATATTCCCTTGTTATTCCCTATTTTTTTATTTCCCAGTCTACATCACTACACATTTAGCTTCCCCCTCCAAAAAAATCAGTGATTCATGGCAACCAAACGAGATTCTCTTTCTCGAATGGAAAATCTCTAGTTTCTCTTAAAAGTTAGTTGTATAGTGGTGACCTGATCTATACATGAAATATACATTTTATTATCTCCTAAACTTATGTTTCTGCTAGTGTTTGGTTAGAATAACTACTACTTTAATATAGTTTTTGGTTTTTGTAGGAAATGAGAGCAAAGATGCAAAAATATGGCGAAAACGGACTTCAATGGTCAAATTATCATAACTCCGTGTACAAATATCGGATTGGACTGATTCAGTCTCATGTTAAAGTTTAAGATGTCAGCTTTCCAACGCCACCAACCACGTGCAATTCGGAGTTCGGAGCAAAAAGTTATAGCCATTTGAAGATTACGAACAGTAAAAACGATCGACCGCATCCTTACGCGATCGATCGCGTCTTCCGCTTGAAAACACTAAATTGGAGAAAACGATCGATCGGACACCAAAATGATCGATCGTATCTACTGGAATTTTTGGACTTGCAAAGACAGTAAAAACGATCGATCGGATTCGTCCGGCATCGTTCGCCATACGATCGATCGGAAGGAATTAACAAAGGAAAATGGCTTCGTTCGGCAGCGTTCGCAAGGCGATCGATCGTTCTATACGGGCGATCGATCGGTGCATACGGAAAACGCAATTTAACCCTATTTTGACTCGGATTTGGAAGGGGATTTGGGGGCTTTCCTTCACCCCTATATATATGCCTTAAGGGAGAACGTATGGGGTATGCAAAAATAGAGTTTTGAGTTCTTTTGGAGACCTTGGAGGCTAGAGCAAAGGAAGAAGAAGAAGAAGATGAAGAACTTGTTGATGGATTCTCTTCCCATGCTTGGCTAGACTCTCTTCCAAGGCGTAGATGAAACCCAACTGATTAGTTGTATTGTTTCTTTCTCTCATATTATGTTTTTATTCTAGTTGGTGTATGAATCTTTGTTATGCAATAAAAGTTAATTCATTAGAGTTTATTCTTTGTACTCGAGAGAGACAAGAGTGGATCTTTGTGGATTTTAATCTGAAAGAGCACTTGCGTGTCCGAGAGGAACGTAAGGGCTCTGAAGTGTTACATATTAATAAAGTCTCATTGGTTTATACTCGAGATAGATAGATCACAGTTCCATGTTTTAATAGATTTATGTGTTACATCCGAGAGGAGGGCACTATAATTTGAATTGACAAGTGTATGTCCGAGAGGAATACACTAGCCAACTGGAAATCTGAATTCAAAAGAGAGAGAGAGACGATACACTAGTCTATTGTGGTGGATTCAAAGCCTTGGTACTTCTCCTATTGATTAATCTCAGCTTAGTTTAGTTAAAGTTCATTGCTTTTCTCTAGATTAATTAAAAACTGCTGCTTTTCTCTTGAATTTGGTAGAATATTAATCCGTCCCTGAGGTTCGACAACCCTTTCCATACTCACCGTAGTACAATTGCCTTGTGCACTTGCAAGGGTTTATATTTAAACGATCAAGTTTTTGGCGCCGTTGCCGGGGACGGCACAATAGTTTACTAAATTCTTAGCATAGTTAGTTTTAGAGTAGTTTCATTAAATTTACATTTACTCTCAGTAGCGTAATTTCGTTCTTCTTCCTTTCTGCAGGATTAAGAGAGGACGCGGATTTTCGTTATCGTTGGAAGGGCCATCCCTTCCCACTGTTTGCACTCTCTTAACCCTCTTTTAGAATAAATTTGGGTGCTTGGTGTTTTCCTTTTCTTTGTGGGATTGCATGACGTGCTAGTTGTCGCTATTAGGTTGCTAGTTGTCGCTATCTAGGGTTGATGTTTGCTAGTTGTCGCTATTAGGACTGCACAGGTTTTGTTTGATTTTATTTGTGCATGCATGGTCGTCGTTCCCTGAACCCCGACCTAGCTTTTGACCCTGATCCTGAGCGACTCTACAGAATTTTGAGAACTCCTAGACAATCAATTCCTGAAATCCAACATATGGCGAACAACATGAACCTCGGGGATGGTACTGGTCTAAACCAGGATCCATTAATCCCCCATGCCCGAACCCTGCAAGATTACTACCGTCCAACAGCCTACACCTCCCCTTCCTGTATCATACTACCTGCTACCGTGGCCAATTTTGAAATCAAACCAAACATCATCCAAATGCTGCCCACTTATCACGGCCAACTTAATGAGAATCCTTATAGGCATCTCCAAAATTTCTTGGAGGTTAACACCACATTCAAACTCACATTATCGGATGACCAGGTGCACCTTAGACTTTTCCCATTCACTTTAAAAGACAGGGCCAAGGAATGGCTCTACTCCCTTGCACACAACTCTATTTCTACTTGGGAGGAACTACAAGCTGAATTCCTAAAGAAGTATTTTCCTGTGGGGCGGACTAATAAGATCCGCAACGAAATCATTACTTTTACCCAGCAACCAAATGAGCAATTCCATGAAAGTTGGGAAAGAATGAAATCCCTCCTCCGATCCTATCCCCACCATGATGTGCCCAAGTGGCAGCTAGTGCAGCGATTTCATGAAGGTGTGTGCGATCAGCACAAGACCCTGATTGATGCCTCCTGTGGAGGCACATTCATGAAAAAAACCCCTGATGATGCCTGGGACCTACTAGAGGACCTAAGTGAAAATTCTCTACATAGTGCTACCCTCTACAGAACTGAAGGCCATCTGCCGGGTAGGAGTGCCTCAAGGGGAGGCATGTATGATGTTAAGCCCACCAACAGTCTAGAACACCAAGTGGCATCACTGACCGAGAGATTTGACCGTTTTTTCTCACAGCTCCCTTCTCAGACCCCTATCTCTCACGATGCCTGTGCCATCTGTGCCAGCCCCATGCACACTGTAGTTGACTGCCCTTCAGCTTCCCAGTATCCTGATCTTGTACAGGAGCAAGCCAACTTTGCACAAGGCTACCCTAGAGCTAATAACCCCTATTCAAATACCTACAACCCGGGGTGGCGAAATCATCCCAATTTCGCCTGGAAACAGCCTAACCAAGGGACCACTTTCAATCAGGCCCCAAGACCCGAAATCCAACACCCAACTCAGCCTTACCAACCAGCTACCGCTCCCCCATTTGGCCAAACCAATAAGAAACCATCCCTAGAAGACCAGATGAGCCAAATGAGTCAAATGCTCCTCTCCCACTTAACCGAGATTAAAACTGAACAGAAGGAGATGAGAGCAGAGTTGAAAACCCAGGCCCATCTTGTCCACTCCCATACACAATCCATCGCCAAAATAGAAACCAAGTTAGGACAGCTGGCCCAATCTATGAACCGTAGGGAAGTAGGAACCTTGCCTAGCCAACCACAGCAGAACCCTAGAGGCCAGTTCGCCGTTGAAGGTTCCCATTATCCAAATGAGCAGGTGCAAGCCGTTACTACCCTAAGAAATGGAAAACAAGTGGACAATCAGGTTAGGGACCCACCTATTGCGAGTGAGGACACTCTCCTTGAGAAACAGAACCAATCCACTCCTACTATGCCTGACCTTGTTAATCTCTCACCGCAACAGGAAGCCCCTCGGGAACCCACAAAGGATAAATCCTATATCCCTAGGGCCCCTTTCCCTCAATGCCTCAACCAACCCTCCCCGTTTAGTAAGTCCCACCAACGAATGGAGGAAATGTTAGAGGTGTTCAAGCAGGTTAAGATCAATCTTCCCCTCTTAGATGCCATCAAACAAGTACCTGCGTATGCCAAGTTCCTGAAAGACCTGTGTACCCAAAAGAGAAAAACCAAATCCCATGTCACCCAAAAGGTCTTTTTGACCAACCAAGTCAGCTCTTTACTAACCAGTGATGTGCCGCCTAAATTCAAGGACCCGGGAACCCCTATTATATCCATTGTCATAGGTAACCATACCATTAGCAGAGCCCTCTTAGATCTAGGAGCAAGTGTCAATCTCCTCCCATACTCAGTTTATCAACAACTTGGCCTAGGAGAGTTGCAGCCCACCTCAGTCACCCTACAGTTAGCAGATCGATCCATTCGCAGACCTAGAGGTATTATAGAAGACGTTCTTGTCGGAGTTGACCGGTTCTACTTTCCTGTTGACTTTGTCGTTCTAGACATGGAACCTGTTGCCAACTCCAAGTCCCAAATTCCTGTTATCCTTGGCCGGCCTTTCCTAGCTACCGCTGATGCCACCATCAATTGTAGGTCGGGTCTCATGAACGTCTCATTCGGGAACATGAAAGTTAAATTAAACATCTTTAGTGCTTCCCAACAACCCTCGAGTGAAGTTGAATGCCTTATGGTTGACGACCTAGATGACCTGGTCCAGGAATACCTCCCATTTGCTGTGCTTAAGGATGCCATCGAGCACACCCTTTTCTATGACTGGATTGATACCTATGAGGGCACACCTGACCTTGAAGAGGTCCATCACCATTTAGTGGCTGCCTTACACCCTGACCATATCCCATGGAGACCCCACCCCGACCCTCTGCCTGTGTCCACCTCTCCACCACTCAAACCTTCCATAGAGTCTCCTCCCACACTTGATCTGAAAACCCTACCTAGCTCGCTGAAATATGCCTTTCTGGGTCCTAATGACACCCTTCCTGTGATTATCTTCTCAAGTTTATCTAGTGACCAGGAAGCCCAGTTGTTGGAGATCCTTACCACACACCGGCGAGCTATAGGATGGACAGTAGCTGACCTCCGGGGTATAGACCCCTCTGTGTGCATGCATCGCATAAACCTGGAGGACCAGGCTAAATCTTCTAGGGAGGGGCAGAGACGGTTGAACCCTCACATGAGAGAGGTGGTGATGAAAGAGATATTGAAACTCCTAGACGCAGGTATCATATACCCTATCTCTGACAGCGAGTGGGTGAGCCCCATCCAGGTCGTCCCTAAGAAATCAGGCATCACGGTGAAACCAAACTCAGAGGGTGAACTTGTGCCAATAAGAGAAACCACGGGCTGGCGGGTATGCATTGATTATAGGAAACTGAACTCCAATACCCGTAAGGATCATTTCCCTCTCCCATTCATTGACTAAATCCTAGAGAAACTAGCGGGCCAAGAGTTTTATTGCTTTTTAGATGGGTACTCAGGATATAATCAAGTGCCAGTTTTTCCAAGGGATCAGGAGAAGACGGCTTTTACATGCCCCTTTGGTACATTTGCATATCGAAGAATGCCTTTTGGTCTTTGCAATGCTCCGGCTACATTTCAGCGATGCATGATGTCCATCTTTTCTGACATGATTGATAAATTTTTGGAAGTTTTTATGGATGATTTTTCGGTATTTGGCACTTGTTTTGATGAATGCTTGCATAACCTTACTATGGTTTTAAAAAGATGTGAGGAAACAAACTTAGTGTTAAGTTGGGAAAAGAGCCATTTCATGGTTCAACAGGGGATTGTGCTTGGACATGTTATATCAAAAAGGGGTATAGAGGTTGATAAGGCCAAGGTTGACCTAATTGCTAATTTACCACCTCAGTGAAGCAAATACGGTCTTTCCTTGGCCATGCCGGGTTTTATCGCCGATTTATCAAAGATTTTAGTAAGATATCACGTCCACTCTGCCACCTCTTAGGTCAGGACGTGCCATTTGAATTTGATGATTCTTGCAAAACGGCCTTTACCACATTAAAAACCCTCCTCTCGAGTTCCCCCATTATTAAGCCCCCTGACTACACACTGCCCTTCGAAATCATGTGCGATGCCTCTAATTTTGCTGTAGGGGCAGTGTTAGGCCAACGCCTTAACAAGATTCCTCATGTTATATATTATGCGAGCAAGACGCTCACCGACGCTCAATTGAATTATACTACCACTGAAAAAGAGCTGCTTGCTGTTGTGTTTGCATTAGATAAGTTCCGGTCATACCTCCTGGGTAGTAAGATCATCATTTTTTCTGACCATGCGGCCTTACGGTACCTCCTTTCCAAGAAGGATGCCAAGCCAAGGCTGATCCGTTGGATCTTACTTCTTCAGGAGTTTGACTTTGAAATTAAAGATAAAAAGGGTTCTGAGAATGTTGTGGCTGATCATCTATCCAGAATTCCTATTCCTGATTTGCACAGCCATGACCCTCTGAGGGATTCATTCCCTGATGAGCAGCTTTTTGCTGTCTCAACTACTGCTCCACCTTGGTACGCAAATATCGTGAATTATCTTGCTGTGGGTCAAATCCCCACATTTTGGACTAAACATGACAAAGACTTGTTTTTCTCACGAGTCAAACATTACTATTGGGATGACCCTGATCTATTTAAGATATGTGCGGATCAAGTAATAAGACGATGTGTTCCAGAGAGTGAGTTTCATAGCATTTTATCTTTTTGTCACTCTCGGGCTTGTGGTGGACACTTCGGTGGTAAGAAAACTGCGGCCAAAGTACTTCAAAGCGGTTTTTATTGGCCAACTCTATTTAAAGATGCCCATGCTTATTGTCAATCTTGCGATAGGTGTCAAAAATTGGGAGCCTTGTCTAAAAGGAATATGATGCCTCTACAACCTATATTGATTGTTGATTTATTTGATGTATGGGGTATCGATTTCTTGGGACCTTTTCCACCATCTTTTGGTCATACATTTATTCTTGTTGCTGTTGATTATGTGTCTAAGTGGATTGAAGCTGTTGCCACTAGGACCAATGATCATAAAGTTGTGCTGGAATTTCTGAAAGCTAACATTTTCAGCAGGTTTGGAACTCCTCGAGCTATCATTAGTGACGGAGGTTCTCACTTTTGTAACAGGTCATTTGAAGCTCTTCTCAAGAAATATTCCGTCACCCACAAGGTTGCCACACCATATCATCCTCAGACCAGTGGCCAGGTGGAGGTCTCCAATCGCCAAATCAAGCAGATTCTCGAGAAGACGGTTCGCCCCGACAGAAAAGATTGGTCCTTGAGACTCAATGATGCATTATGGGCCTACCAGACAGCTTTCAAGACCCCGATTGGCATGTCTCCGTATAGATTGGTATATGGCAAAGCTTGCCATTTACCTGTTGAGTTGGAGCACCGGGCTTACTGGGCTATTAAGGCCTACAACTTCGACATGGATAAGGCCGGTGAACAGCGCAAGCTCCAACTGAGTGAATTAGAGGAAATGCGCCTTGATGCATATGAGAATGCCAAGCTCTACAAAATGCGAACTAAGGCGGTTCATGACAAGATGATTTCCAGGAAATCCTTTCAGCCTGATCAGAAGGTGTTGCTCTATAACTCTCGGCTGCACTTATTTCCTGGGAAGCTTCGCACTCGGTGGTCTGGACCTTTTACTGTGACCGAAGTGTTTCCACATGGTGCTGTTGAGATCCGAAATCCAAAAGATGGGAGCACATTCAAAGTAAATGGCCATCGCTTGAAACCTTATTTGGAGGCAGTTAGTGACCAGGATGAGATACCGGTATATTTTGCTGGTCCAACAAGTACAACATGAGCATGGATCAACGTCTGGCTGAAGACGTTAAACTTAGCGCTTGGTGGGAGGCAACCCACGTAATCAGGTGTATTCTTCCCTTTTCATCTTCTTTATTTTTATTTACATTGGGACAATGTGCATAATACGTTTGGGGGAGGTTTTTCTGCTTAATTCATTAGAGTTAAAAAAAAAAAAAAAAGCGTCAAACAGTAAACACGATCGATCGCACTACGATCGTATCTGCAGATCATCAACGCCGTTCATCTGTGATCTGACGGGCGCCGATCATCATCGGTTAAAACGATCGATCGGTTTTTTATGCGATCGATCGCGGGTCGTCTTCTTCATCTTTAAAATCTGCGCGGCCGCGGCGAACGAATCCTATTTTCGCTCGCCACCGCCGCTTCCGACCCCAGTTTGAGCTAAGACTCCGGCCCCCGACGAAGTTTTGCACGGAGAATCCATTTCCGGTGGCCGTTTTAGAGATTTCTGTCTCTTTTCATCCCAATCCCGAGCTTTTATTCCGGTAAGCCGAAACGAAAAAAATTGATTTTTCTTAGTTTCTGTTAGGTACTTTTGAAATCTGTCTCATACTTGCTCTTAAATTGATTATTGTGATACTTGTGTATGAGTTCAGCCTTTGATTCTCAGCATTTTCGCCAAATCTTATGATTTTTGTGCGTGAACAGTTCTGTTTTTCAATCGAAAAAAAAAAAAAAAAAAACAGCGCCAACGAGCTTTCCTATGCCATTATTTGTGATATGCCTGCTGAGCTGATGATCTATACTTCTTTGTGCATTAGTTATCTTTATAAGGGTTTTTATTATGACCTTTGGTTTTCAGGAACGATGCCTCAGAAATCCTCTGCTCACAAACGCCCAAGGAGTGAAGCTTCCACTTCACGACATGTTGCTTCCACCCCTGCACCTCCACCAACTGCTACTCCACCACCACGGCCACTTCAATATGAGCGCCAGGTTCTCCTAAATCCATATATTCCTGATCTACCAACCCAAGGCTGGAAAAAGGCTCGGCCGGATTGGGTGAATTACTTCACCCGTATTGCTTCTACGACGGGGAATGTGCCTCACTTGGTGCACGAGCACGCCGTCAGAGAGTTCTATTTGAATGGCACTATAGAAGACCACGAGGATCAGGAACAAGTTGCCATTCGCAGTTTGGTGTGTGGCACTCCTTTACGCATCCGGGCTGCTGACATAGCTCGAGCTATGGGCTGCGAGCGAGGTACTAATTCGGCATCCAGATTTCAGTGGTTATAAACTTCCCATGCCTCGCATTGTTACGGGTCGCTTGACAGGGTCGCCCATAGGACCTTGCCTGACCACATATCTCCAGGCCATCAGCATGCTACCGGAGTTCCGATTTGCCTTTCTCATTTTCCAGCATGATGTATGGTCCGCCAGGAAGGAGAAAGTTGACCGCACGATGACTGAGCTACTTTATGTATTCGACGACGAGGCTAGGCGGGGCGACCTTGATTTACCTTCATTCGTCTTTGGGCGGATGAAGCAGATGATGGTGGGGAGAAAGGATGAACGGCTACCGTATCCTTTCATTCTTGAGCGCATATTCCAGACCAGTAGGGTTCGTTTTCCAGAGCATGCACGTTTATCTCGTGGACTCGGTCCGATTGGAGTTGACGCCTTTAACCGTATGATCGCCCACACACGTATACATACTTGGCCACAGGCTCGCCGTGCTGAGGAGCAGGCCGAGCCACCTACGAGTCAGCCTACTCAGCAGCCTCCTTGGGAATCTATTCAGCAGCAGATCACTGATCTCACTGGCCATGTGCAAGAGATTCGGGCTACACAGCAACAGATTCTTGCAACCCAGCAGGCATATCAAGAGTCCCAAAATGCTATCACGTTACGCCTAGACTCTATTGTTGACTTTCTCCATGATTGGCGTTTCCCTCCTACGGACGATGGCGATGGCGACGACCAGGACTCTTAGTCCTTTCTTTTCTGGTGGTTTTCCTTCCTCTTTTCTCCTTTACTTATCTCAGATCATTGCCTTTTTATCTTTTGTTGTGCATTGAGGACAATGCTTGTATTAGGTTTGGGGGAGAGGATGTGCTTCATTGTAAAATCAGAAAAAGGAATTGAAAATAAAATTGAGTAGTTTTTAAAGTTACTTGTTAGTACTTTTTCTTAGGTTTTGATAGTTTATCCCGTAATAATGCATATTACAATTCTTAGGAGATTAATTTGCATTGGAAGTGTGAGTAAGTATACTGGAGGATAGATACACTTAACTGAGCATATCTTTCTATTACAGTCCTCTTGGAACAGGTGCTTGAACTAAGAAAATTCACTTACACACACTAGTACATAAAGTAATACCATCTAGAGATTTGTTGAATGCTAATTTACAGTGGGATGTCTATAGTCATAGTCATTGGATGATGTGTAGTTGTCTGTTGAGCTTAAAAGATCATGATAGACCATTTACTTGGCTATGGCAAGGGATTGGAACCGGAAATAGGTTGAGAGTATAATACAGCCTGGAAAGAATAAATATGTGCTGAAAATGAAAATGCGAAAAAATAAAAACAAAATAAAAGAAAAGGGGCTGCTTGACTTTATAGGATTAACTTAGGCTGATGCTCGGGCCCGAAGCGGTCTCTTAAAACCTAATGCCCTAAGCCAAATTGGCTGGGAGTCATTGGCCTGAGTCATTGCTAAACCTAAGCATCTTGAAGTCAGGCCTTACACAGTCCTAGCGAGAAAAAAAAAAAGGAAAAAAAAAAGTCTGTGGTGTATTATCCTCTCAAATCTAGAATGTTGGACCCGAAGGAGGCGCGCAGATCTGTGCTATCATGAACCTAAAGATTACGATGACTATGTAGATTCTGATGTTATTTGGTTAATGGGTAACACTGGATCTGTATAAACAGAAATTTAGATTGTATTGCTACAATGTTCTACACTTTCTACTATTTATGTTATCATGCTATATAATATTTGAGCAGAAATTTCCAAGATGAAAGTGTGGAATAAAACCACTTACTTGAGGGCTTCTATATTCCTGTTGATTATGAACCAAGTACGTGTGGTTAATTCTCTTAAGCATTATAGTGTGTATTTGTCGGGATAATAGGTTTGTGTGTTTTGCAATGTTTTAATTTTTGTTTTTGCACTAGGTTAATTAGTTTAATAAATACATGTTTGTGGGTAGCATGGCTGCAAACCCTCACGAGACAACACTCGTCCTACTGGGGACACCCAGAGGTTTAACGGCTTGTTGCATACGCTCAATGCAATCGTGTTCCCTACGAAAGTGGTGTTTACTTTTATGCATTAGTTCCTTAGTTTGTTTGATTTTGTTTTGTTTTGTTTTGCTAGGGACTAGCAAAATCTAGGTTTGGGGGTGTGATCTATACATGAAATATGCATTTTATTATCTCCTAAACTTATGTTTCTGCTAGTGTTTGGTTAGAATAACTACTACTTTAATATAGTTTTTGGTTTTTGTAGGAAATGAGAGCAAAGATGCAAAAATATGGCGAAAACGGACTTCAATGGTCAAATTATCATAACTCCGTGTACAAATATCGGATTGGATTGATTCAGGTCTCATGTTAAATTTTAAGATGTCAGCTTTCCAACGCCACCAACCACGCGCAATTCGGAGTTCGGAGCAAAACGTTATAGCCATTTGAAGATTACGAACAGTAAAAACGATCGACCGCATCCTTACGCGATCGATCGCGTCTTCCGCTTGAAAACACTAAATTGGAGAAAACGATCGATCGGACACCAAAACGATCGATCGTATCTACTGGAATTTTTGGACTTGCAAAGACAGTAAAAACGATCGATCGGATTCGTCCGGCATCGTTCGCCATACGATCGATCGGAAGGAATTAACAAAGGAAAAACGGCTTCGTTCGGCAGCGTTCGCAAGGCGATCGATCGTTCTATACGGGCGATCGATCGGTGCATACGGAAAACGCAATTTAACCCTATTTTGACTCGGATTTGGACGGGGATTTGAGGGCTTTCCTTCACCCCTATATATATGCCTTAAGGGAGAACGTATGGGGTATGGAAGAATAGAGTTTTGAGTTCTTTTGGAGACCTTGGAGGCTAGAGCAAAGGAAGAAGAAGAAGAAGATGAAGAACTTGTTGATGGATTCTCTTCCCATGCTGGGCTAGACTCTCTTCCAAGGCGTAGATGAAACCCAACTGATTGGTTGTATTGTTTCTTTCTCTCATATTATGTTTTTATTCTAGTTGGTGTATGAATCTTTGTTATGCAATAAAAGTTAATTCATTAGAGTTTATTCTTTGTACTCGAGAGAGACAAGAGTGGATCTTTGTGGATTTCAATCTGAAAGAGCACTTGCGTGTCCGAGAGGAACGTAAGGGCTCTGAAGTGTTACATATTAATAAAGTCTCATTGGTTTAATACTCGAGAGAGATAGATCACAGTTCCATGTTTTAATAGATTTATGTGTTACATCCGAGAGGAGGGCACTATAATTTGAATTGACAAGTGTATGTCCGAGAGGAATACACTAGCCAACTGGAAATCTGAATTCAAAAGAGAGAGAGAGACGATACACTAGTCTATTGTGGTGGATTCAAAGCCTTGGTACTTCTCCTATTGATTAATCTCAGCTTAGTTTAGTTAAAGTTCATTGCTTTTCTCTAGATTAATTAAAAACTGCTGCTTTTCTCTTGAATTTGGTAGAATATTAATCCGTCCCTGAGGTTCGACAACCCTTTCCATACTCACCGTAGTACAATTGCCTTGTGCACTTGCAAGGGTTTATATTTAAACGATCATGACCAAACAGGCCCTTAGTACCACTTGTGTTACTTTGTGTATGGACTCCTCCGTAGTCAGGCTCAGTATAGATTATGTTTTCTTTGTGGTACTGGTTTTTTCTTTTGGCTCTAGCTTTTCTTTGTGGAGTTGTGTTTGTTTTGATTTGGCCTTCTCGGCCAATACTTGTGTAACAAGCCCCATCTATATGTTTTGATAGTGATCAAGGTTGCAATTCTTCTCATTCTCTGTCAATTTAGTCATTAAGCCAGAGAAACACATTTGGATAGCGAATAGGAGAAGAATGAAAAATTCACATGAATTTTCAGTTCTCCTAAAAATTCTCACGAAATGAAGAATCTCCACTTTAGGATTTCTTCTCTGATTTCTAATTTGGCCTTCTTGTGAATAGTTGTCAGTAGAATATGAAATTACGTGGTCAAACAAAATTCTCATTCTTCTGAATTGATCATAATCATAATCAAGTAGTGTTTTCCTAACTATTTGGGGTCGGTGACATAGACCTTACTCTTCCATTCAAGGCCTGTTTTGGACTACCTCTTCTGTAAAAGATAGTAAAGTCAAATCTTTTTTTATTAACTCCATCCAAGTTATCTTAGGTCTCCCTCTCCTTCTTTTAACATCATTTATATGCATCACTTCTAATCTTCTCGTAGGAGCAAATCCTTTTTTATTAACTCCATCCAAGTTCTCTTAGGTCTCCCTCTTCCTCTTTTAGCATCGTTTACTTGCATAACTTCTAATCTTCTCACAGGGGCATCTAATTCTTGAGAATTGATGCATAAAAATTTAAATACTAATTCTTCACACAATCGGTATCCAAACATCCCAATGTCTTATTGAACACTCATTTGAGGCTTTTGTGTCACCAAAGGTTGTTAGCTACCCCCCTGTTATGGCCTGTCTTACTAGTTTTCTACTCTAATTAGAATTATAAATAAGTTATTGCTTTTTTTCATTAGTTGGATTCCTAGGACTAGACTCCTATGTCAATTAGGAGTATAGTTTAGAGTTTATAAATATGTAAAGGGCTTCCCCTAATTCATTATGTTTGATCAATAGAATAGTTATTTTCTAATTTAGTTTAAAAGTTTTTTCCATATTACCTGGCGCCAACTTTCATATTCCCATATTACCTGGTTTTCCCCGTGAAATCTCATATGACCTGGAATTTGGACTTCAAGTATCCAAAATGCCCTTTCTTCTATTTTTTCGTGCTAATACTGTGCGAAAAGGCATGTTGTGTACAACACGAAAAAATACAAGGGTTCTCCGGCGATTTCCATCGGCGAGTTCAAGCGGCGATTCAACCGGCGACCCCTGCGGATTTTGACGAGTGTATTCGGGTCCCCCATCTCGATTTGGAGCTGCCCCTACTGGATTTCGACGACACGACTGAGGGAGAGTGCACAACGCCGGCGATTTGAAGTGTATACGTCGGTATTTTGGATCTTCAACCTTCTGAGTTCTCCCGCGGCTCCCTCCGCCTGCATGCAACCGGTGGATTGACTGATTGAGCTTCAGTTGACGGCGAGGAAGAGTGTGAAAGGCGCCTGCCAGGAAATACACACATACACACGACAAAACCGCGGTAAGTTACAACAATCCTTACTGATTTCAGTTTCATAAGGTCCGACATTTGGATTTTAAATTTTTACTATGAACTATAAAGTTGACACAACTTGCTATTTAGTCGTGTACGCGACAACACGACTTTTATATTTTCATGTTTCACCGACACGACTTTTCTACTGACCACTCTACCTCTCTCCTTGCAGATGGATAAAAAAAGAGATGAGTCTATGGAGGAAATACCATCGGAAGAGGAGGAGGATCAGGATTTTGTCTTGGCACCTCGACAGCGAAATCAGAGGGGCAGGAAGAGGAAGGCTCCGATGGACCGACCAGTAAAGAGAACATACAATGCGCGACCGGCGCTTCGGAGGTTTTGTCAACCAGGAGCGATGAAAAAGTGTGCGGCCCTCCTACAGTGTCACCAAAGATGTGCCCAAGTGATTAAAGATGCTGGTTTCACTGTCATTTTTGAAGGTGAGGACGTAGTTGTATCTCAGAACCTCCTTGACCATTTGGTCAGGTACTGGGATGAGTCGGCGAAGGTCTTCAATATCAAAAGCAGGATGCTACATTTCACAGAGCAAGAAGTTGCTCTTATCACCGGATTGCCGGCAAAGGGCGAAACAGTTGAGGTCCTCCCCTCCTTGACACGCCGACCGGAAGGTCAATTCTTCATAAAGAACTTCGCCGCGAGGAGAGCGGATATTCCACACATTGAGGAAATCATAGACAAGCTTAGCGCGGGCGAACTGAAGATGGAAGAGGAGGACATGGTGAGGATGATCATCTGCCTCCTCTTCTGCACGGTGATGTTTCCACACAGCACTAGAGCGGTTCATCCCTGTTTGTACCGTTACATTGACGACCTCCCAAGATTGAGGTCATACAATTGGGCTGGGGCTATGCATAACATGTTGGTTTCTGGTATAACCCACACCAGCAGACTAGTGGGTACGAGATCGCAAGGAGGGTGCCTGGGCGGTGGATACCTAAACGGCGCCACATATGTCCTTCAGGTATGTAGCATTCATAGTCTTCGAAAGGCAAACATGTCTTATGCAATACCACTATATTTATAGTCGTGTCTTATGCAACACGACTATATTTATAGTCGTGTATGATGCAACACGACTAGGTATATAGTCGTGTTGTATAAGTCACGACCATAGTTCTATTCGTGTACTATTTATAGTCGACTAAGGCAACCGCGCCTTGTAATAATGTTTTCATCTGTTTACTATGCAAATTTGGTTTTTCGAGCACACGACAATTTTCCATCTTGTTGTGGGCCCTACCAGTCCACGGGCCAAAAGGTGGCCAGGAAGTGGGGCCCTCATTACAGAGGTGAAGAAGAAAGGTGCACAAAAGAAGCACTATATGGCCGACTATTGGACGGGAGTGTTCCACAATCTCGAAGTATGGGACGAACTCGTCGACGTAATCAGCCCCATGGCCGGAGAGGCATCTCTCCTTGCTTCGTCAACCTCAGTGGCCCCTCCTCCACGACGGCAGAGACCAGAGAGGCCAAAAATGAAGAGGACTCCCAACCAACCTACACCCCCTTCCTCGAGGACGGCTGCCCAGTCCACTGCAACTACAATGGGGCGATTGGAGGGTACGCTTCAGGGCATACAGCCACTAATTGAGATAGCTTTATCTTCGTATGAGGAGATGGGAAGGAGTGTCGGACCTCTGCGAGAGGTTCTCTACTCTATGAAGGCATTTGCCGCCTCAGTGTCAATGCTGTTAGAGGGTCAGATCTTTGAGCATCCCAAGCAGGAGAAGACTGAAGAGCCGACGAAGGAGCCAAAGAAGCGGCCCCACATGGAGCCAAAGAAGTCATCGGTGCATCAGATGGAACCAAAGAAGTGGCCCCATGACAAGGAGCATATGAAGAAAACTCTGATTAGTATGCGGACAAAGGAGTTGACAAGGAAGTCACATCTCGATTCATTGAAATGGGGTAAAGGTAAGTTGTAGACGATTATTTATTTTCTCGTGCCACATGGTACATGACTATTACATTTTTCGTGTTTCATGAAACACGACTGTGTTCTTTATCATGCTGCTACTGACACGAATAAGTAAAATATCATTTTAGCTCCCATCAAATGCGCGGATGAGGAAGACAATATTCAACGGGCTACAAAGAGATCCTCCGCTAAGTTGTTTTTGAAGAAGCGCCAACCAGAATTCAACGAACATATGGAGCGTGCAGAAGTCGAGTCCCGTCCGACGTACGGACGGGACCTATTCCCCCCTGGTCTAGTGGTAAGGAAGAGAATGAGGACTGTCTCCACGAGGGAATTGCAGAGGATTAGGGAACATGACTATATACGGAGAATGGCGGAGGAGCAGGAAAGAAGGAATAGGTCCGCTTAGCCGAAAGCCGACTCCGAAGAAACCATATCCGATCGACAAGCGACCTCTATCATCGATGAGGTCATCTCTTCATTACAGTAGTCGAATATCCAAACCGTCAAGGATATGAAGGAGGATGTGAAGGACGAGGATGTGAAGGAGGAGGAGGTGAAGGCTTATGTGAAGGAGGAGGAGCCGGAGGAGGCGAAGGAGGATGTTCTGGACAAGGAGGCGAAGGAGGAGGAGGTGAAGGATGATGAAGAGGCGAAGGAGTAGGAGGTGAAGGAAGAGGAGGGGAAGGAGGAGGAGGTGAAGGACGACGAAGGGGCGAAGGAAGAGGGGAAGGAGGAGGAGGTGAAGGACGATGAAGAGGCGAAGGAGGAGGAGGTGCCGGAGGCCACAGGCTTAACCGCATCCCAGCCTGTTGATGCCGACGTCTTCCGAACCCCTCAAAAGTGTAAGTCTATAATTGCACTCCCTGAAAACTATGCCGGTTAGGAATTATGCTTCGACATGGGGGTATTGTTAGAGCGGTATAGAATGGCAATAGATGGATGGATCGCCAATCCGAGGAAGGCTTATCCAATCCCAACGCTATGTGATGACGACTAAGTATCCCTCCTACAAACAACAGAATTAAATACCAATGTAAGTAAACCTATGCTCCTCATATGTTTTCCTCTTTTACTTTTTCAAATATGCGACTTTACGTTATGTCGTGTATTTGAAGACACGACTTTACGCATATTCGTGTCTGTCGACGATACGACTCTCATGAAAGTCGTTTATACAATAATCAACTTTTAATTAGAAGTTGTATATTGCCTTACTTCGACTATTCTGACTCCTGTTGCTATTTTCTATAGGTTATAGATGAGTTTTTAAGTCTATTAAGGCAGCGCAATGAGAGAGACCGGATGAAGTATCCGTGGGCATTTTTTGGATGCCACGCATTCAAAGAGATATTCGACAACGTAAGTGTTCCCTGCATAAGGAGTGATAAGTAATTAAGTATGATGTTCCCAGCATCGTTATCTGACTCTCTTGCGGTTTTGCAGGAGCACAAAGAAGGAGGAAATAATGCGAAATTGATAAAAAAGCTATAGAGGATGCTCGACACATTTCTCCCAATCCGCACCGGCTCCCACTTCTGCCTCGTCTATCTACACTTCCCGCACTGTGTATGGCGCTTCTACAACCCGCTGTTTGGCAGATCCCAGTTATATCCTCATCACAGAAAAGCTGCTGACAAATTCACGCAGTTCATGAACGTTGTGATGGCAGGCAAGCTGGGGTGGTTGGGTTTGCTCAACTGGAAGATGACTCAGATCGCCAAAGTGCCCTGGCAACAGAATTCAAAAGACTGTGGCATCTTCATCATGATGTACGTCGCGCACTTGGCGTCCAATGTCAACCCACCGGAGTTTGATCAGTCCATAATTACACGACTCTGGCACCCAGTCATTGCTGCAACTATGATTCGCGGGGTTATTAACAGCGAGTTTGACGACGATTCCGGAAGAGTCAAAAAAGATGTCGTCACAGTTGCGGGTTTTATGCGGTTTCCGGATAAAGACTAAATTCAAATTCATTTTATTCACATTCTTTTATTGTACAAAGATTCTTTGGTGTACATACAGTACTCTTTCAATTAATTCGAGTTCATTTTTGACACATGGTTGTACAGTACTCTTTCAATTAATTCGAATTCATTTTTGACACATGTTTGCTTTAGACAAAATTTCGCAAGCATCACTTTGAATACGGCCTTCATGCAACACGACTACATATCTACGCGTCTCTCATGCAACACGACTTTATATATAGTCGCGTACTACCCGACATGACTTTGTAAATAGTCGTATTTCACAATACACGATGGTATAGATAGTCATGTATTATATTATTTGGCTATAATGGAAATACACGTATGATGCATTGAAAGATTGTTTTTTCATTTCTGATTTTCTTTTTCTTTACAGGTGTACATTTCGGTATAAGCTAATATGCGTTATACAAGAATTTGACTACATCCTAATTTTCTTCGATTCATGTGCTTCCTATTTTCTTTCGGAACCGGGCTGTTGGTGCACCTTTTACAGTTGTGACCAGCTTGACAATTCCCACATTTCGAACTTGTCCTTGCAGGTGGCTCGGGCTGTGACTCAATTCTCTTTATCTTTCTCCTGCCCTTCTTTGGAGCTTCAAGCATGGGCGGTTCGCATTTAAATAAAATCCCGTAATTCCCCCACTGACTTCTGTCTAAAGTAGGAAACACTACTTCTTCGTACGTGGTGCGGTACATACTTCTGTAGTACCACTTCTCACAATATTCTACCGGTTCGAAACTCCTGTCATCAATACATGCCATGGCGTGCTTGCATGGAAGTCCCATGCTCTGGAAGAAGCCACATGTGCAGGTTCTATTCGTAAGGTCAACAACATCCTGATGCGAAAATATGAACAACATCAGTGTCTTCCAAGGATACTCGTGTTGTCGAAGACACGATTGTATGATTAGTTGTGTCTTCGACGACACGACTTTGTGTATAGTCGTCTCTTAGAAAAAACGAATTTATGCTTACCACATGGTATAAAGATGTCACTTCAAACAGCCGTAATGATAGCGGTTGAACTCGAACTGTTCCAGCACTCTGATTCCTCATCTGATTGATATGATTCTGTGCATACTTTGTCAACGGAGTCGGTAGCCTTTCTGCTTCCATTCGGCGTCTCTGAAAATGGATGCTTGTGGTCTCCGCGTTTGCTCGATCAACCGAGTTATTGGCCAAAACCTAGCCTTTAGAAGCATATTATTTACACTTTCGGACACGTTTGACGTGAGAGTGCCGTACCTTTTACCCGGGTATTCTACGTTAGCCCAATGTGTTTTCGGAATATTGTCAACATACTTCTAGGCCGCCTCATTGTGTTCCTTCATCTTCTCCATGATTTCATCGAATTCTGGTCCCCTGAAGTATTTTGTAGCTCGGAATATAAGTTCCTTTAGGTACTTATCCTTTCAAGTATTAAGCATATTTGCGCCCATATGCCTTAGGCAAAACCCATGGTGAGCCTCTGGAAAGACATCGGCGACCGCTCTCAAAAGGCCCTTCTGTCTATCAGAGACAATAGTGTCCAGAGATGCTGGGGGGTCCGTAAAGAGAAAACATTTTAGTAAGGTGAGGAACCACGCCCTGTACAAGTGAGAGACAAAGCATATTAAACATAGAATGCTTCAGGTTGTTAGAAGGTCATGTATAAAAACCACGACTGTATGAGTAGTCGTGTTTTCGAAGACACGAATGTGTGCCCAGTTGTGTCGTCGAAAACAAGACTGTCAGAATAGTCGTGTTTCCTGTGTCTATACTTACCACGTTTTGATATTCTCTTTATCGACAATTGCATATGCAAGACACATTAATTGTTGATTATCGTTGACTGCTATAGCAACCAATAATACTCGAGGGTACTTTCTTTTTAGGAATGTTCCATCAAGCGTGAGCAACGGTCTTAGTGTTCTTCCTCGGGCCGAACATCCAAAACACACGTCTGAAGTCGTAGCCAGCTAACTCAATTTCAATTTCAGGTATATCAGCCGATCTTTCTATCACCACATGTGTACCTGTGTTAGACTGCTCTAATTCCCTTCCGTAATGTGGCAAAATGTGATATACGTCTTCAGGGTTGCCATCGATTAATTGGATCAATTCCTCTTTCGCCCTCCATGCCCTTTTATAGTTGACTGTCACACCCCATGTGTGCCTTGCTTGCTCTTGTGAAGTATAAATATTGACTCCAGGTCTTTATCGTCTTCAAGGAGGTATGGGGATTCAGAGTCAACACGATATGACAAAGTTAATGTACCAGATGTAGACTTAAGCGGTAATCTTTCTTCCACTTGCTGCAACAGTTCCAGGTACTTTACTCGTGTATCTATAGGCAGGAACTTCCGTTTCCCGCCCACATACTTATCAGAATTTGTAAAAACTTCATCGTAGTGTAAACAAACAACTATCTTCTCCATCCGTATCTGCCATTAAAATACCGAAATAAGTTAAAAAACCATCAGACACGATATATTGAAAACCGTATACGAGTGAAAAGCAACGTCTATGAGTCGTGTTTCATCAAACACGACTATTGTTACAGTCGTGTTGTCGAACGCACGACTATAACAATAGTTGAAAACTTGCCAAGTTTTCAACTTTCTTCTCTAGAACCAACTTTCATGATAAAAATCATCGTATTTGAACTTCACCTACGGGTTTTTTTATGTACGCTGCCTCCGTTCCAATACCCAGTCTTTCCCGCTCGTTTTCCCTCTTTTTGCCGCGAAGATGACCTTTCCGGAGTTCAACGGCGCCAGTGCCGACGATGATATGGGTGGAGAGGCCAGATAGAATGCCTTCTTCTCCGACTAAAGCGAGCTTCTCCAGGTAGCTGCTCCGATTCCAGGTAATATGGAAAAACGGAGAGTGTGGGTGCTTATACCTAAACTTAAGGGCATTTTCGGTACTTTTTGGGTCATATGGAAGAAAGTAACTGATTCCGGGTAATATGAGAAACCAGTAGTTGGCGCCAGGTCATATGTAAAGACCTCTTAGTTTAATCTAGTCTCTTAGCCCTAATCTTACTCTTTCTCTCCTTTCTCCTATAATGGAATTAATTATAGATTACCGTCTACATTATTGGTATCAGAGCAAGGAATTTCATATCGGCGAAATTTCGCCGATATATCGATTTCGGGCCCCACCCAAGAAATTGAAATGGTAAAATATCGTTTTTTTAAAAAATTTATAATATCGGCGAAATTTCGATCTTTAAAAAAAAACATTTTCAAAAAAAAATTTGGAAATTTTTTTTTAAAAAAAAAGGAAAAAAAATCTTTCCCATTGTTTCCAAACCTAATATGCATTTTTATGCATATTTTGAGATCTATGCTTTGTCTAAATTAATATAACTCATTTTATAAGTTAAATTGTGAAAATATATGACAAAAATTAATTTTTAACTACCGATATTTTTTTACAAATATCTCCGAAATATCTCTGAAATTTTATCTCTTAGGCCGACCGATATTTTACCGAAATCCGATACAGAATTCCTTGTATCAGAGCAATCGTTCCTTCGGACCACTGAATGTGCAACATATCTTGCAATCACTTGACGACGTACTTGAAGTCGAGTGGAAGTGACGAGATGAAGAGATGCACGCAGACCGGAAGCAACGAGAGGTCGAGATACGAGCTCAATGGAAACTTTAAAATGAAGAACACGATCGGAGGTGGAAGGTCTACAAGGAGCGTTGATCACCATCACCTCCAGCCGGGCCGTACCCTGTGTCGCCCCCGAGCGCCGCCGTCACATGGCTTCCCTTCTACCCTATAGCCACCATCGTAGTGGCTGTTGTTGTAGACCTCCCATTGCTGTCATAGTTGCAAACTCCATCGCTACCATCCTCTTGCTCGCCATCACCTGTATGTGCAGCCGAAGACCACACCCACAGACTGTTTATGCCATTGGAAGACCAGCACCCAAAGCCAGAACTAGTCTACCAGAACGAGGAAAATGGAGTTTGCGATGGGGAACATGCCGCCGCCGCCACCGAGTAGCTGCTCCTCTTCGTGCAAGGTGGCGTCTTTCTAATTAAGGGTCCATTGCGTATTACCATAGACCAGAGCCTTCCCCACCACACCGCCATTGATGTCGTTTTTTCCCTCTGTTGCTGCAACCACCTTCGTGGCTCTCCCTCCCTTTGTCATGGATTGTCCAAAACTTATGCTAGCCACAACAACTACCCTCGCCACTGCAATATGCGCTGTAAACTGCTCAAATCGTTCCCTCCCCCACTGCCATTGCTGCTGCTGACTCCTCTGTCATGATGTCACTGTCGCGCGACTGACCGCTTGGCTTCAGCCTCCTCCAAAGCCACCTCCCGTCGAGGCCCTCCAGCCCTTTTGGCTGGTGACGCCATCCTCTCGCTTGGACTACCACCACCTTGTCTCTTCTCGTCGATTAGGGCTCCTCTTCTCCGATT
This sequence comes from Houttuynia cordata, assembly GCA_039654745.1. Classification (NCBI taxonomy): domain Eukaryota; kingdom Viridiplantae; phylum Streptophyta; class Magnoliopsida; order Piperales; family Saururaceae; genus Houttuynia; species Houttuynia cordata. The sequence continues at coordinate 38,500,040 of CM077507.1, read as the reverse complement.
TGGAGTTCCCGCAAGTTTGCACCTTTTGCCATTGGGGCTCACGATCGATTCCGGCAAACGCCCTCCTCTACTGCCACCACCACCGTTGCCGCCTCCTCCCCCTTGCTACAATCCTGCTTCACCGACGTCCTAGCAGCGCTAGGGCCTCAACGAGGAAGACGACTTGTTATGTTGGTTTGGTCCAATGTGAATCCGGGTTGGCTTGGTTCATGATCTACCCATTGGGTTGGTTCAGCCCTTTTTTAAAAAAAAAATGTCAAAGGGCCATATATTGTGTGGGCCTATTTCCTTATCCGGAGCTTTTCTCCATAAGCGGACTCTTAGCAACTCGCCTAGAGGAGCATTGGTGCCCCAACACATTTTGATGAAGTTGAGCCTCATGCATTTTTTGCCTTCGATATTAAAAAAATAAGCACCTCGAGAGGTGATGTAGAAGTGTTGGTGGAATGTTATGACCCGTCTTATTAGTTTCCTACTCTAATTAGAATTATAAATAAGTTATTATTTTCTTTCATTAATTGAATTCCTAGAACTAGACTCCTATGTTAATTAGGAGTATAATTTATAGTATGTAAATATGTAAAGAGTTTTTTTATAATTCATTATGCTTGATTAATAAAATAATTATTTTTTAATTTAAATTAATCTAGTCTCTTGCCCAGTCTCCCGTCCTACCTCCTAGTCTTATGACTCTTATCTCTCTCTTTTTAGATCATATGCCAGCCCAACATGTTGGGTAGAAAAAGTTACAGCAGCCGCGCCGAGATCATTGAATGCACCCAACATTTTAGGGATACCTCTTGTTGACTGGGCAATGCGCTTTTAATAGGGGGCAAGCAACGTGCAGCCTTAAATTGAGTGTGTAAGGTGTCCTACATAAGCTTGGCGCACACCAATGAAATCCGCTACGCAGAATGTCAGAAACAGCCCCTCCAATGTTAGAAGAGTAAATATGAAGTGCATTGGCCGAGCACAAAGCCTCCCGTCGCACTCATTAGTTTCTACCCTGTCAGCCAAGAACACGATGGCTCGCAATGCGTCAAGCGCATACCTCCTAATATATACTACGTGGCGCAAATTCTTTTTTCACCCGTGAGCCCGCCATCTGACCGCTTGCAATGCGTCAAGCGCATATTTCCCAATATATGCTACATCCTATACTGCACATATTCTTTTGTTTTATTTGGGTACAGCGCAGGAAAAAATCTAGCCAGCGATGCTAGTGCGCTGTAGCGCTGAGAGATGTCGGATTGAAGATCAGTGGCTAGACGAGCTCTTTTTTTTTTATACAATTTCCTTCTAGATAACAAGAAAAGGGGTCTTCGCTGGTGGGCGTAGACCGACACGAGCTGAAACTGGTAAGCTCTCGATCAAATACACTTCTTCAGATCAAAAGCTTTTTGACTTTTCCCCGCGTTTTCCCACTCTCCTTGCCGGCGGAACTGCCCGCTGAAGCCTTTCTCGCGGTGGAGATGGCGGAGTCGCCTGGCCGGCTCCGGACTGTCTTCTTCCTCTTCTCGTCGGCGCATTTGCTGGCGTTTCTGCTGCTGAGCTGCTTACTGGAGCTCCGATCTGTGGCCCAGAAGCTCCCTGATGAAGAAGGTCCCGAATTTTGCTTACTTTTGTCGTCTTGTTTTCTGAACAACATAGGATTTGGATTGAATTCTCAGCATTTCTGAAAATGAGTTGATTTTAGTTCTTTTTTGGAAAATCAAATAGGACTGATAATATGGGACGAAGGGAGTGTTTTAATTTGATTTCAGCTACTCCCTCCGTTCCACATTAATAGTCCTAGTTGGTTTTCAAAATTGAACTAAAATCAATAGATAGGACTATTAAAATGAATGAAGTTTATTTTTTTATTGAAATTTCACCTTTGATCAACTATCTTGAGTCAAATTATTGCTCCCTCTGTCGTGTTTTAGATGCTCCATCTGAAAAAATGTTGGTTTTTATTGGATGGTGAAAATCCCAACTAGTAGGGGAAGAAGAGGTTCAGAATCCACTTAAATTGACCATATGGAGCATCTAAAACGGGACTGTCCTCTTTCTACATGGAGCATCTAAAACAGGACGGAGGGAGGGAGTACCTTTTTCTTGCTTTCTGACCGTGAACTCAAATGTTGCAATATATATATATATATATATATATATATATATATATTAAAATGAGAAAATTTTAAATGAAATCGCTCTCATTTGGCTTATACGACGCCGGTTCAAGTTGTAGCCAATGGATCTTGATCTGACGGCTTCAAGGATGAATGATGGTTCACATTCACCTACCCACTGGGTGTAAATAAATAATCATCAGTAACATGACTTCATACTGTGCTAGTTACTGACTCACTGGAAGTCGAAAAACTAGTTATGGGCTGTTTAGTAAGTCTTATGACAAAAGGCATTATGGATAGCTTTCGCTCTTTCTTCCGAGTATCAGAATGGAGCGCGCCTGTGGAGCAAAAAATGGATTGTTGTTACTATTTAACGCAATTGTTTTTCAAAGTGAACTGGAGGGAAGAAATGGAACAAAAAATTGGTAACATAGGTAGCAATTGATTTTTCAATGTAGATAATAAAGATACATAAATATCTGATTAGTTAAGAGCCTACTGCCAGGTGCATTTTTTTTGGATGGGTAACTGCCATTAACCAAAAGGACATTACAGAGTATAGATGGCTAAAACACAAACAAAACTACCCCTAATGCATTTTAGACAAGAAGGAAAATTTATCCGTTAACTTATAAAGATGCAATAAAGAGCAAATATACTATCTAGCTTCAGCTTCACAACGTCTAAGAAGTGTGTTTGTGGGGAAGCATTCCTCAGGCAAAAATACAAGTGTTGCATGCTCTTGAAACAAAATAACTACATATAAGAATCCTCGTACATTATAAAATTTTTGCTGCCAAACAGAAAACATTCAAGAATGAATCTTCCCTTCATCCTTAAGATTCTCCTAATGTAATTTTTCCCCAGACTTGACTAAACAAGATTCATGAGTTCTGAAGGAATTCTGCCTGAATGCACCATAATGTCCCATGAAATTGTTGCCAAATCCCCTCAAATATTACTAACTATCTTGTTTTGCAGTAGGGCCAACCTTTCAACCAATGAGAATTGCCAATTACTAGATTTAGCTAGTTATAACAGAAGGGCAATGATAACTAATAACCCTGAACAAATTGATGAATTGTTATGTTCAGGTTTTCTTTGTGCAGTTGGATTGGTTTTGCTCTATTTGTTACATGTTTTATGCACTAAGTAGCACAATGAATGCTCCTGTGATCTCCAGTTGTGGCGCTTAAGCAAATAGCGACAAAGTTGAAGATGCGTTGGGATTTCAACTTGGATCCCTGCTCCGGGTCTGGGCAATGGATGAATGTGATGCAAAACGGCGTCGTCAGCAATGTCACCTGCGACTGTACTTACAACCAGTCAACAGTTTGTCACGTGAAGGACATGTAAGACTTTGGCAGTCATTAAGATGTTACCCTTTTGCTGAAGATGGTTTATATGTATTCATACTAATTTATTTGGCAAATTGTATTTCTCTCACATTATTCGTTGTTAGACTATTAAAGAGACAGAACCTAACGGGAGTGCTTCCTAAGGAATTCGCGAATCTTCAGTTTCTTGAAGACATGTAAGTTTTCCACCACTAATTTCCTTTCTATCATTTTTGAGAAAATATAGGCAATTTTTTGCAAGTTATGGTTGCTCGAGTAAGTTTTCTGTTCTATTGTACTCCATGATATCTAATAGAATGATTATTCTTTTACAAAATTTTAATGCAACGATTTCTGGTTTCTCCTTGGGAACTTGAGGACTTGTTAGCAATATGCTGGTTGAGTACTTCATCCATATCTAATGCATGGTTTTTTGGCTTTATTATGTCACAGCGATCTTAGTCTCAACTACCTCAATGGGTCCATTCCTAGGGAGTGGGCTTCTCTGCCCTTATTCCACCTGTCAGTAGCTTCTTCTCCGTCCTAGTCAAACAGGATTTAACTATAACTTGCTTGTGACATCGTTGCAATATTGACAGGTCAGTGGTGGGGAACCGCATCACTGGGACAATACCAAAAGAGTTTGGACGCATGGCCACTCTCACTTCATTGTACTTCACTGCTTTCTATTTTGTGTCACAGATTTCTTAGTTCTTAAGTGGGGTGGTATAATGAATTTGCAAATGGAACTTTGCAGGGTGGTTAATGATAACTTGCTTAGTGGACCTCTGCCAGAGGAACTTGGCAACTTGGTAAACTTGAAGGAATTGTAAGCTTTTGAAAATCTTCCACTCAAATATGTCTTTTAAATTTTAAATTTCATTTTAAATACAGTTTATTGATTTTTCTTTCTTTTTCTCTTAGTATTGCTTCGGCCAATAATTTTTCAGGCCCCTTGCCTGAGTCATACGGTAAACTGAGGAATTTGACAAACTTGTAAGTGGACTAATGTCATTTCTTTCCATGATATAAATAACAGAAAAAGAAGTGTGTTGATTTAATCTATTTTGCAGCTTGATAGATTTTTTTTTTGGTAATTATGCAGCATGATAGATGGGAACTCCATCTCTGGAAAGATGCCCAGTTTCATTGGCAACTGGAGACAGCTTGTGCGATTGTAAGATCATGCTCGTGTTTACGTAAATTATTGTTTTTTGAAGAAAGCTTGTCTGTTGTTTTAGATTGGTGTATGTGATAATTGATAGCCTTACTGCTGCAGAGACATGCAAGGCACGTCAATGGAGGGGCCAATTCCAAATGCCATCTCGTTCCTGACGAATTTACAACAACTGTTAGTCTGTGAAAGTCCCTCACTACATTCTGAGCTTTGGCTTTTTGTGTTAATATGACGGCTTTCCTTATTACTTCTTGAATAATTGTTCTTTGGATTTATGTTATGTTATTTGGCTGGTACAAATATGATGTTCAGGAGGATCTCAGATTTGAAGGGACCAACTGCTACTACATTTCCTCCGTTAGGGAGCATTACAGATATGAGGATACTGTGAGTTTAGTAGAAACAACCTCTTCCCTCTTCCTCCTTTCTCTCTGTGTATGTGTGTCACTTCATGTGTTGTTTGTGTTTCTTTCTCTTAGTGTGTGTATTTTTTCTATATCAGCATTTTGAGAAACTGCAAAATCTCTGGAGAGATCCCTCAATTCATTGGCGACAACATGAATAGACTTGGAACCCTGTAAGTTGTTTTTTCTGCAATGCTGGGTTGCATAGGGCATATGGTTTGGTAGAAAATTTAAGCAAAAATCTTAATAATCTTGAAAAACACTGATACTGTTAAACAACCAAAAACTCTCTCTTCTGTCTCCACTCTTGATTAACTAGTTCTTTCACGTTGTCAGCATCTAAGACATGATTTTGCCTACAATGAAATATGTTACCAAGAAAATTTGTGCTGTTTACTGCTCTATTTAATACCACTTCTTTGGAAGTCTCATTATATCTGTTCTGTGTTCATGGTTATCGACATTTTTTTATAATTTATGGTTATCGATATTGTGGGCCTTACCTTTGCCCTATCCTCACACTTTAGGAATAATCAGCTAATTTTGTCTATGGAAACTTTGTTGGTCTTTGCCTTTTGCTGTACCAGGTGAAAATTGTACTGTAATTGGGATACTCTCAAAATAGATACCTTGTCATAGGCCTAATAATAAATTTAGTTATGCATTTAAACCTTTTCCCCAATCGTTATCATCAAGAGCATATTTACCCTTCCACCAAAATAGATGAGAATGATGCCATCCTCATTGTGCTTCTCTTTTTGCAGAGATCTCAGCTTTAACAATTTGACTGGGAAAATTCCAGACAATCTCCAAGAACTTTCGCAAATAAACTATATGTGAGTAAATGCACTCATCTAATTTCTTATACGACTTACTTAGCAGATCTGGTGAATGACTTTGACGATTCTCTTCGCACTAGGTATCTTTCTAATAATATGCTAACGGGAGAGTTACCTGAAAGGCTGTTTCAAAGAACTGCAAGCGTGTATAATCCTCAAAGACTTCTGCAATCTCTGGAATTTGTTGTTTTTGTGTTTGTATAAGTTTCCCTTTCTTACGACGCCATTTTATGGTGCAGAGACCTATCTAATAATAATTTTACAAGTCCTCTGCCACCAACGAACTGCCAGCAAGGAAATGTGTACGGACATATGCCTCTAAGCTCTCATTTTTCTAAGACTTTGTCTTTATTTAACACTTCCCTTTTTCTTTTCAGGAATTTGGTTGGTAGTTATTCATCAGTTCAAGACAGCACGTAAGCTTCTTTCCATGCTCCTTCCTTATGGTCTCTCATTGTTTTGTTATTGACTGTGGAAATTTACAAAAGGAATCAAAGAAAATTTTATATATTTGTAGAGTTGCTGCTTGCTCGAGGAAGAACAACCCATGCTCCGGAAAGGCACAATGTAAGTTTCCGACACTCCTACCAGTATGCCTTAGGCTAAATATTATGTTTGTTGATGGCTTTTTGGAGTCTATTCGATGTTAATATAGATGTATGCAGACTATTCCCTGTTCATAAATTGTGGAGGGGCAAAGGCAATTGTCAATGATCACGAGTATGAAGAAGATTCGTCAAATAAGGGTCCTGCTAATTATGTCCCTACTAAAAGATGGGCTTATAGCAGTACAGGAAATTACATGGACGCTGATGCTGCTTATATAGCAACAAACACATCTGCCCTCAATATGAGAAATCCAGATTTGTACATGACTGCTCGTCTTGCCCCACTATCCCTCAAATACTATGGTCTTTGCTTACAGAATGGAAATTATAGTGTACAACTGCATTTTGCAGAGATAATGTTCACTGCAGACCAAACTGTTAGCAGTGTAGGGAGGCGCATCTTTGATGTTTCAATACAGGTGCTTCAATGACTTTCATAATAGTTTTTCTTTTTGTTAGATATTGGTAAATATCTTTTTTAGGTATCTTATAATTAAACTTTTATCTTTGGTGGACTCAATTATATTTGTTAGGGAAAAAAAGTTCTGCAGGACTTCAATATCGAAGATAATGCTGATGGCCCTGGTAGACCGCTAGTATTGAATTTTACCACCAACGTGACTACTAACACATTGGAGATCGACTTTTATTGGGCTGGTAAAGGGACTACCTCTGTTCCTGCAAGAGGTGTATATGGGCCTCTTGTATCAGCCATCACTGTGACACCAAGTATGTTAGATAATATGCACCAACATTTCTTATTTCTTGGTAAAAAAATTTAGTGTCATAAGTTTCTGAGCATTATATTTTGGCAGACTTTAAACCACATATTGATGGCCATAAGTTATCTGCGGCAGCCATTTCTGGAATTGTTATAGCTTCTGTCTGTTGCATTGTTGGGTTAATTTTGGTACTCCTATGGATGAGAGGTTGTTTCAGCGGAAAAGATCCAACAGAAGAAGGTAAAGTACTTGCATTGGTTTCCTTTCTGATTTTTATTCCCCTTTGTATTGTATTTTCTTAGAAGTGTCATCTATCATGGAAGTTACTTCTTTAATAGCGTGATGAATCCTTCTACATGTATTCCAAAATACATGTAAAGTACATACAAATATTTATTGACTAATCAACAAAAGGAAGTTTCAAAATAATATATTAACTCAATTCTTTTTTTGTGATAAAATAAAATAAAATTCTTAGGTCTTTTGCATGTATCTTTTGAACTTCACCAAAGTGCAAACGTGGCACGAGTTCTCATGGATGCGAATTGGTGTTGAACCAAAATTGCTAATTATCTATTGTGGTCATTGCAGAGCTCCGAAGTTTAGAATTACCAACAGGTTATTTCAGCTTGAAACAGATTAAAGCTGTCACCAACAATTTTGATCCTTCAAATAAAATAGGTGAAGGTGGGTTTGGACCCGTTTACAAGGTATACATATTGAACTTAGTCCACTTTAATCTTTCTTGACTTGGTATTGGTTGTTAGCTTCCTCCAGACTCAACTCTCAATCCTTTGATCTAGGGTATACTTCCAGATGGGGCCCTAGTCGCTATAAAACAGCTATCATCTGTGTCAAAACAGGGAAGTCGTGAGTTCATTAATGAGATAGGCATGATATCAGCTGTACAACACCCAAATCTGGTGAAATTGTATGGTTGCTGTGTGGAAAGGAATCAATTGCTAGTAATTTACGAATTCATGGAAAACAACAACCTTGCACGGGCACTTTTTGGTAAGCTTCATTCCACAAATTATTTCCCTTCACTAGCATACAACCAATTAACTAGTGGAAATTTTAATTTATCAAAAAAGGTCCTGAGGAACATCGGCTAAAACTGGACTGGACAACCAGGCGTAAGATTTGCATGGGAATTGCAAGGGGCCTGGCTCATCTCCACGATGAGTCAAGAATAAAGATCGTTCACCGAGACATCAAAGCAACCAATATTCTTCTTGACAGGGATCTTAATGCAAAGATATCTGATTTTGGATTAGCAAAACTCAATGAAGATGAGGACACCCACATCAGCACTCGAATAGCCGGGACTATGTAAGCTGTCTACCTTATTTTAGGAAAATCATAATGCTACATCCAACTCTGCATGTGGTTGGTTTCTGTTGAGCAGTGAAAAGTTGGGTTATATGAGGCCTACTTTCACTTCTCCAAAAATACGGGTGTATGGTTTTGGTTTACAGATTCTGTGTACAGTTATCAGCTTCCCTTTTTAATCTTGGAAAATGGTGACTCTCCAATGAATCCCTCCAACTCTGAAGTGGAGGGATTTGGTACCACTTCTACCCACTCTTTCAAATCCCTCCATATCAGAATTTTTGGGATTTGTTGGATGGACTAATTGGACATCTATCAAACTTTCCCTTATCTTCCTTAGGTGTGAAACTTTCTCAGGCCAGGTCTCTCCTTAAGAATTGCGGGTTGGGGCCTAAAGAAATTTTAGGCCTGCCTGCGGCCAGGCCTTAAAAAAATTCGGCCCGTCATAGGTAGGGCTTAGGCGCAAGATTCTCCCTCTTAATAGTGGTTAGTTCCATGACAAAGAAGTATGCCAAGAATTAAGATAACAATAATGAATTATCTTCCATAACCGAAAAATATGGGTATGTAATGTCTTTCCTTTAGTTTATAACGAAATGTTAGCATATCTTGAATTAGCCGTTCAACATAGTCTGATTGCTCTTGATGTTCAATGCCATTTCAGAGGATATATGGCTCCTGAATATGCTATGAGAGGTTACTTGACTGATAAAGCAGATGTGTATAGTTTTGGAGTTGTTCTACTGGAAATCGTCAGTGGGAAGAGCAACATGAACTATCAGCCTGGAGGGGAGCTCGTTAATCTTCTAGACATGGTATAGTAAATTCAGTTTGCGTGCACTGACTATAATTTCCTAGTTACTTACCATCAAGTATTCTCAGGCCTATGTCTTACATGAGAAAGGGAAGCTTCTTGAACTCGTTGATACCAACCTCGGATCAAAGTACTCTAAGGATGAGGCACTGCGAATGCTGAGTTTGGTCCTACTATGCACTAACCGCTCTCCAACAATAAGGCCAACTATGTCAGAGGTCGTAAGCATCCTTGAAAATAAAAAGACAGTTAAGGTCCCACAAGTTAGCTTGAAAAGCGAAAAGTGGAGATTTACTGAATTCAGCAAAGTATCACAGAACAGCCAAAGCAAAAGTTTGTCTGGAGATGGTCCTTGGTTTGATTCATCAGTTACTTTAAGTAGCAGAGATGAAAGCACTGGGTCAGATCCCCAAAGAACAAGGCCAAGTATGACTTAATTGACTTTAGTTGAGACTAGGGAGGGGTCTATATAGACACTCATTTATGTACATGCCCATATAATATTCCTATTTCTATTCGTTGCATTTTTTATGAGGCGTCCTGTAAACTAGTTCCCCAATGGACTCAATGGTTAATCAGTAAATATACTTAAGCTCATATCCATGAATGCTTGCACGGCTGCCAAGCAATAGTGTGCTGATTGAACGTCTCACCTGTTGAGGAGGTCCCAACTTCCTAGCCGGACCTGTGACATCTTGGATACATACTCCCTTGGTCCAAAAGAAAATAGGTACAGTTGAGCTTATTTCTCATCCGCATCCACAGAGGCCTTTTCCCACAATCCTTTGTGGGGGGGGTCACTGTGGCTTCCAGAATTCAATTCTCACATTGTACCTATCTTTTTTGGACCGAGAGCGTACTATTCAGGCATATATATGGCGTGTGTTTTTTCTTTAATTCAACTGATTTTTGGACTTTTTTTCTGATTGGGATCGATTTTTGGATTTGGAGAAGAGAAAAGCTACGTATGCTAAAAGGACCTGATGCATCCAGTGGTTTCACCAGAGACGAGGCCTTGAATCTAGGAAGCACGGATATCAGAGACATACTACTCCCTCCGAGCACTTTTTATTGATGCAATTGATTTTCAAAATAAACTAAAATTATTCATTTTGAAAATTATTTGCATCACTAAAAAGTGCTTGGAGGGAGTATAAATTACTTCATGTTTCATTAAAAGTGTGGAGGCAGTAAGCTCACCATAGGCATACGTGAGTATGACGGTGACTCATCAACATAGCATAGGGACCCTCAGTGTTTTCCTTGCCATTTAGAAAATGGGCTTACAGCAGTACTGCATTGAACGTGACAAATAACAGAAAAAACTTCATTGTGGCAAACGTATCTGCATTGAACATGGCAAATCCTGACCTATATATGACTGCCCGAGGTGCCCCAAGCTCCCTCAAATACTATGGGCTTTGTCTACGGAATGGTAATACAAGGTGCAACTTTATTTGGCTGAAATAGTGTACACCACAGGGCAATACTGCAGTAGCACTGGAAATATTTGACATCTATATCCAGGTGATTACAGAATTGGGCATACGAATACATGTCAAATATATACACATAGTGGAGGTACAGCATGAACATTGTTCTAGTTTTGGTTTTAATATTGGCCAATACCCTGAACTAATATATCCGTTGATAAATGTTTTTTGCAAGCAGACAATCATGTTAACAATAAGAACCGAACATGTTGATTCTTCAGTACCAATTTACAGTTTTATGGAATCTGTATATTGGGCTTAATATTTGAGTGTACAAGGCTCAATACGCAACTTTTGCAAATTTAGAAGACAAATATGTTTTTCCTTTTATCACTTCGATAATATTTAAGGAATGACATACCCCTCTGTCCGGAATTAGTATTAACATTTGGCTTTTCAAAATGAACTGATAGTAATATTTGGTTTTCCAAGATGAACCAAAATCACTTCATTTTGGAAAACCAAATGTTAATACTAACTACCCACGGAGGGAGTTATACACTACAGAACAGAACGTGACAGTTGGAGCATTCTTTCATACCATCCTCTATGTTCCATTTGTGTCTGTTGCATTGAGAATATTCGTCTTGATCTATAACAACCTTGTGGTTGATCCTCAAAAACTTCTATTCTGTCTCTGTAAATGTCACCAAAATCAAATTCCTACATGTAAGGCGTTATTATGAATCCCTTGTTCATAATGTACAATTACTTCAGGGTGCACTAGTTGCGAAAAACTTCAATATTGCAGAAAAATCTGGTGGAGCTGGTAAAGAACTTATCATGAATTATGCGGCAAAGGTGACAAAAAATCGTTGGAGATACACTTATACAGGAAAAGGGACTACTGCTATCCCAGAAATAGGTGTCTGTGAACCCCTTATACCATCCATTACAGTGACACCTTGTAAGATTATGCCAAAGTTTTGCTTTTCATTTTTTTCTTTATACCTATTGCTGTATTAATTTGAGAAGTTGATCCCTGCTACTAAAGGCATGATAATCTTTTTTATGAACATACTGAACATTAAATGTTTCTTCGTCTTAGATTATGTTGATTCGTGGAGAAGCAGAAGCCGTGGTCGGAGTGGACCGGTGGCCGCGCAATTGATGAAAAATCGAATCTTTTCAATTTATTTCTCCTTACACATGCATATAAATAGACAAATATACATGATATGTAATTCAATCAATTAATCAATCTAGATTAAATGTAAATCGGGCTGAAATCAACACAACTCTGGATGTTGATCCTTAGATCGCTTGCCTTCTTCTTCATCAACACCCAATCACATATATATTCAATATATGTACGGGTTAAAAGAAGAATACCTTAATTATTCATGTATGTGGGAGATCACCTTATATGTCCCCCAAGTATGGTCAATGAATTAGCATTAAGGATAGCGGCTTTGCCTTGTCTCTTGAGCATCAACACCGTTAGCCGGCCTCGGCGAAGTCAATGCGCTTTCCGAGGTAGCCTTGCATATTAGAAGCATTTTGGGTGAGAGATGGGAGTGGTTAGGTAGAGAGAGACACCAAAACCATGCCCAAACTCCAAAGGGAGAAGCAAAACTACTTTCCAACGTGAGAGTGAATTGGGAGAAAGGTGGTGGACTGATTTCCCAATCATTGGCATATACCCAATGAGTCTTCCATCATGAGGTCCTAGTGTCCTCATAATGCCAATTCCTATTAATTCATTATGAATAATATTAGATGTCTCCTACAAAGGGCATTGGCATTGAGCCCATGGAGGTCTATCCCACTGCACATGATTATGCCCGCGACGTTGGTCCTACTATGCATGTAATTAGATGTGGGTCCCACAAAATAGTACGCATAAATAACACGTGATGGTGGTGACCACCCCCACTGACCTTGGACACTATGAACCCCTATGGCTCATCCCGAGCCACTGATCATATGAGCCGAACCCATGTGTTGATCCAACATCGTCACCGGCTTGCTACTGGCCGGAGCTATGGTTGGTATTATAGTTTCTTATGTTGCTATCGTTTCCATCACATTAGTGGTACTGGATTGTAGGTTGCTTTGGTGGAAATGCAGCAGAGGATGCAGGTAATACAAACCACCTTTTTTTGAGATAAGATTGTGTACCAGAAGTGTGTACGAATAGTATCCTGTCTGAAAACTACAATTAGTTAAAAAAACAGAAATGGATACATAATATTTGGAAAATGATATTTGTACAGCAGATTCCTACACATTTTTGATATTTTCTTTCTTAATGCATAATATTTTGATGTTTTCTTTCTTGTGTAGTATGGCATGAAACTGGGACTCTAGAGCTCATGACATTGGTAACTTATCTTAAATGCACCTCCCTGATTTCTTTACTATTGGCAGGAGTAGAACTCAAATACAGAGACCCGAGGCTAAGCTACTTCACTATGGAATAATGGAAGAGATTAAGGTTGCCACAGACAAATTTAGTGCTAAAAATAAGACAGGTGAAGGTGGGTTTGGGCCAGTTTATAAAATAAACTACAACAAGCTTAACTCTTTGTTAATACTCCCTCCATCCTAAAATAAATGGTCGATCCTATAAAAGGGTTAGTGTAGTTTACACTAGCCCTTACAATAACCTGTTTTTTATGATGGAGCATCTACTTCAGGACGGAGGGAGTAGTTTGCTTAAGATTACTCTTCAGTACTGTATTTCTTAGCAATATCCTACTCATGATCCTAATTTCCTAGGGTAAACTAAAAGATGGCACAGTAATAGCTGTGAAGCAACTCTCTTCAAAGTCAAAGCAAGGAAACCGCGAGTTCATAAACGAGATAGGCATGATATCCACAATACAGCACCCGAACCTTGTGACGCTTTCTGGATGCTGTGTGGAAGGAAACGAGTTGATGGTGATAGATGAATACTTCGGGAATAATTGTATCTATCGGGCATTGTTCGGTGACCACATTGCTTCCCTTTTCCTGTTCGTATTCTTATTCATACAGTAGCTAAGTTTTAAAACTTGTGCTTGTTGAACTATGATTTTTGGTTTCCATGGTTTGGGAAAATATCTAAGTTGTTAGGTAATGAAGAGATGAGGCTACACATTGACTGGACAACGAGATATAACATTTGTATGGGGATAGCCGGGGAATTAGCATATCTTCATGAAGAAACTCTACTGAAAATCGTTCATAGCGACATAAAAGCAACTAACATTCTCTTGGATAAAGATCTAAAGAAACTTGAAGCATGAGATCTCCATACAGATAAGAGTGATCCAATGACCGGAGGAACATAAACCACCCAGGAAAAGTGTATTGCGAGCCCCCCCAATCCTCCGGCGAGCGGCTAGGGCATCGCGATCTTCCCCTTTTTTGTCTCTGGATCCGGCCGTTTGACCTCTTCAGCTCCGGCTCTCTCCTCCAGCATTTGGAATCAGTCAACAGCAATACCGATGTTTGAGGGTTGCCCCCTCCTCCCATGGCTGCCTCCAACTCTGCGAGCTCCGGGTCAAAAGACTGGTGTTCGAGTGTGAAAGAAGGCAGAGAAGCTGAAGCTGGATGTTGAGGAGGTGACGGACGACTCCGGCGACCCCAGCAACCCCGCCCCGCCTCGGCCGGCCGTCGCGACCTCGACGCCGCCGCCGCCTCCGTCCCTTGCCCTTCGCCCCCTCCCCTTCTTCTCCTTTCTCTCCTCTTCCCCACCATCCCCCCCCCTTTTCCCCTCCCCACAGTAGCCAAAGGCGCCGCCTTTGGCACTGTTCTCCGGTCCCGGTTACTCCCGCCACCACCCCGGCCCCTCCCACCTTCACCCCGACCTGTCTACCACCGCAGCAGCCTCAGCCTCGCCAAAGCTCCTTGCCTTTAACATTGCCCACGCCACCTGCTCGATAAAATACCGAAGTGAGACCCCCCCTCTTCCTGAACCGACGACTCCAGCAACCCCAGCCGGCAGTCGTGACCTCGACGACGACGCCGCCTCCTCCGTCCCTCGCCCTTCGCCCCGACCAGTCTACCACCGCAGCAGCCTCAGCCTCGTTAAACCTCCTTGCCTTTACCACTGCCCACGCCACCTGCTCGATAACATGCCGAAGTGAGATCCTGTGCGATTTTCTCCCCTCGACTTGATCAGCTAGGCCATGGCCTCCTCCATCAGGCCCCCGGGCTTCTCCTCCCCCCCGCATCCCAACCCCCCCCTCCCTTCCACCTCAACCTTTCCCCCTTCCTTTGGGCCCTGGAGTAATTGCCACATCCTCCACGGCAGCGCCTGTCTCCCCCCCTTGGGCAAGCCTCTTCAGAGGTGCCTCTGAGGCATCCAACTCACTCACCTTCCACCCGGAGCTGAAGGGGCTGACATCAGTTAGAATCCCGCAAGAGATTGTTGACAGGGAGGCATTAAGATGGAAAAACACGCTTGTTGGATATGCCATGGGGAAACGTCCGTCTTTTATGTGGTTCAAGGAGTATGCCTCCAAGATTTGGAAGTCGGTTGGGTCGTTTGAAATGCAATCCTTGACAGGCGGATTCTTCATGTTCAAATTCACCTCTCCGGAGGATTGTGAGCGAATCTTGAATTCCATGTGGACAGTCGGTGGTAGGCCCCTGATCTTACGCAAATGGCACCCAGGCATGCGTCCGGTTCGAGAGTTGGTGAAATCGGTCCCGATTTGGGTTCGCTTCCCTGATCTTCCGCCCCAGTACTTTGCAAAGGAAAGTCTGAGCATGGTGTCTAGCTTTGTGGGTCACCCCCTATTTTCTGACAGAGCTACAACCGACCGAACTCGCCTAGAATATGCCAGAGCCTACATTGAAATAGATTCGGATTTCAAGTTCCCCTCCATCGTCCATGTGGCCACTGGGGACGGGACCTTCTTCCCACAACCCGTGGAGTACGAATGGAAGCCTCGCATTTGTTCCAAATGTAAGTGTTTCGACCATACCACTAACTCTTGTACATCAAAAGAAATTTGGATTGAGACACTACACCACCCATTACTGGATGTTGAAGTGGGCAGAAACACTATGGGTTTGACAGCTACAGAGAATGCCTTGCCTGTCGCAGCTTCCCCTAAGCCTGTCACAGTAAGTCCCACTTCTCATGTGGCCCAAAGTGTTGGGATTAATGCCATACCGAATCCAGAACTGGAGCCCCCCAAGTCCTCCTCCCCTGAGAACATCCGTCTGGTCGACTGCCCCTAATCCCAAGTAAATGTCCTGTGGCCCAGAATAACACTACCAAGAAACAGAAGGCGAAAACTAAAGTGGGGGCGACTGCCCCTAATCCCAAGTAAATGTCCATCTGTAGCTGGAATATCCGTGGTCTGGGCCACGGAAGTAAGAGGTCGGCGGTGCTAGACCTTGTCAAGAATGAAGCTGTGTTCCTGTTGACGTTATGTGAAACTAAAGTCAAGAGAAGACAGGTGGATCGTATTAGCAGAAAAGTTATTATGGGATGGGAGTCATTTAATAATCTGAATTCCGATGAATAAGGAAGGATCCTGGTTTTCTGGAATCCTAATATTGCTACTGTTCAGAAGGTGTAGGAGACCCCCCAGACGCTTCATTGCCGTGTCACGTGTTCCTCAGGTGAATCCTTTCATTTCACAGCAGTCTATGGTTCTAATGATGCCCAGGAGAGGAAAAAGTTGTGGTATACCCTCTGCAATCTCAGTAATACAATAAGTGACCCTTGGATAGTGATGGGCGACTTTAATGCTATTCGTCATGAGTCGGAAAGAATGGGAAGAGGTACTGCGCCTCAAGCCGACATCAGAGCTTTTAATGACTGCATCTTACAGGCTGGATTGCAGGAAATTCCATCCTCTCTATCCTTCACATGGAGCAATAATCAATCGAGTAACAACCTCACTCTTTGTCGAATTGATAGAGTTTTTGCTAATCCTGATTGGTTCATCAGATACCCCACCTCCAGACTCTATTGTCCTCCTCCAGGTTTATCGGACCATAACCCCATTATTTTCAGAATGTCCCATCCTTTCCCAAAAGGTCCGATACCATTCAAGTTTTTTGACATGTGGAAGCAAGATGCAAGCATACGAGAGGTTATCTCTAAAGCCTGGGAGACGCCCATTCAAGGTCAGCCCCTGTTTATGCTTTTCAAAAAATTGCAGGCATGTAAGGAAGCTCTTAAAAGGTGGAATAGATATCACTTTGGGGATGTTAATGCCAGATATAGAGCAGCGGTACTTGATCTCCATTCCATACAAACCGCACTGCAAAATCAACCCCTTGATGATGCTTTGAGGAGGTGTGCTAACTCGGTGCGGCAAAAAGTTTGTGAAGAGGATGGTATTAGAGAACAATTCTTTCGGCAGAAATTGAGAATTAAGTGGCTCCAAGAGGGAGACAAATGTTCTAAGTTCTTTCATGCCTCTGTCGCATCCCACAGTGTTCGGAACACCATTCATGAGATATTTGATGATCTGGGCACGAAGCTGGAATCCCCACAGGACATAGGAGCCAAAGCAGAACTGTTTTACAAAAACCTTTTCACTCCTACCTCGACAACTACTTAGGTACCAATCCCCTTCTCGCAGATTCTAACTCCGGATCAAGCTGCCTTCTTGTCTAGTGAGGTAACTGATGATGAGATCAAAGGGGTAGTTTTCCAGGCGCCTAATGGAAAGGCTCCAGGTCCGGATGGATTTCATAAAGAATTCTTCACTCACTTTTGGGACATTATTGGTCCGGACTTCCTATCGGCAGTTCGAGACTTCTTCAAGCGAGGGCACATGCTCAGGGCCATAAATCACACTTTCCTAACTCTCATCCCTAAAAAGGCGAGTTCAAAGAGCTTCGAGGAATTCAGACCGATTGCCCTATGCAATTTTATCTACAAAACTATCTCAAAGCTTATGGCAAACAGGCTGGCTGTAGTGCTCCCACTTCTTATTAGTCTCAATCAATCGGCCTTTGTGAAGGGGAGAAGCATTAGTGAGAACATTCTGCTGGCTCATGAACTCGTCCGCAACATGCATCGTCATGGGTGTCAGAAAAGGCTCTGTGTAAAAGTTGATCTGAGGAAGGCCTATGATAAGGTGAGATGGGACTACATTTTCCATGTCCTGGAGTCTCTTGGGTTCGACAACAAATGGATCCACTGGACCCGGCAGTGTATTTGCACTCCCACTTTCAGCGTCCTCATCAATGGGTCAAATTATAGGCACTTCTCCAGCGCTAGTGGCCTTCGGCAGGAATGCCCATTATCGCCTCTCTTATTTTTATTATGCATGGAAGGACTTTCAGCCATGTTGAATCAGGCCTCATTGAATGGTCATCTTAAGGTCCCAACCATTGAGGGAGGTATGCCTATCTCACATCTCCTATTTGCTGATGATGTTCTGTTGTTCTCCAAGGAGGATGTTCAATCGGCAGTGTGTATTCGGGAAATTCTCTCAGATTTTGCAGATATGTCGGGTCTCCAGGCAAATATTAGCAAGAGCTCTATATTTTTCTCTGCAGGGTGCCAACACAAATCTACCATCCTAGAAATGCTCGGATTTCAAGAAGGGTGCTTTCCGATTACCTATTTAGGTATGCCTCTGTCCTCTAAGCGTATTTCCTATTCGGCCTGTAAGCCTCTTCTTGACAGGATATATGGACGGGTAAATGGGTGGAAAACTGCACTCCTATCATATGCTGGAAGACTACAATTGATTAAATCGGTTATTGGTGGATTGAATGTATTTTGGACATCCTGCTTCAAACTCCCCAAAAAAGTCTGCCACAAAGTGGAGAGTATCATGGCTACGTTCCTGTGGAAAGGTTCCACCCAATCCAATGGATTTCACAATTGTTCCTGGCGGAAGCTTTGTCGCCCCCTGAAAGAAGGAGGTCTTGGGGTTAGACGTATTCAAGACATCAACAACGCAAATCTCGCCAAACTCTTTTGGAGATGTCTCACCTGTAAAGAATCTCTCTGGTGTCTTTGGGTTCATGGGGTGTATCTCAACACAAACTCCATCTGGACGACTAGGGCGCACAATTGCTCCTATGCCTGGCAATCCATCCTTCAATTACAATCATTCATGCAGGAGAGAGTTGTTGTCAACATTGGGAATGGGTGCACAATAAGGATGTGGGTGGACCCATGGAGCGGCCCCTTAGCTCTAGTTCGGAAATTTGGTAACATAACCGTTCTGGAATTGGGAGGCAACACAAAGGAAACAGTAGCAGATTATCTTAAGTCTGGAAATCTTCAAAATGAATGCATACTCTCAAGAAGAGGTGATCTTGCCAAGAAAGAAATCCTAGACAAAATGCCGGAGTTTACTGAATCGGAGGATTCCTATGGGTGGCTCAACCAATCTGGGAAGTTCACCTTTAAGAGTGCCTGGGATGCTTTTAGAGCGAAATCCAGGAAGGTGTCGTGGTATGACCTTATTTGGTTTAAACATCGGGTGAACCGACACTCCTTTTGCGCTTGGATGGCTCTCAATGAAGGGCTCCTCACTCTGGACAACCTGAAGAGAAGAGGGATATCCCTAGTTAACAGGTGTGTTCTGTGTAGGAAAAACGAAGAATCTACCAGACACCTAATGTTTGAATGCATATATGCTAAGGTGGTATGGCGAATATTCCTCCGTAAGTGTAATATTCATCATACAATTGGGGGGTGCTTCATGGAATTGGAATGGCTGACTCAGTTGATCAGGAACAATAAACACACAGGGTATATTATCCAAGCTGGTTTCACAAGCTTTATTTCTATGATATGGGAAGAGCGGAACAGGCGAATCTTTGAAGACCAAAAGCTCGAGACATATATTTTAGGCCAAAACCTTATCCACAAAGTAAAGGAGATTCTCAACGCCTTTCATCTTAAGGATATTTGCCTCACGCACTGCCCTTTCTTGCATACCTTTTGGGATGAGCACAACCCCTGTCCATAGAGATTGAAAGGATCTCGAAG
The DNA here is from genome assembly GCA_039654745.1 of Houttuynia cordata. Lineage (NCBI taxonomy): Eukaryota > Viridiplantae > Streptophyta > Magnoliopsida > Piperales > Saururaceae > Houttuynia > Houttuynia cordata. Next base: position 38,480,292 of record CM077507.1, on the reverse strand, counting down.
AATGATGGGACGGACTCTTGCACTGGTTTTGTCAAATAGGAGACTCAGGCGATCGATCGGCATCTTCCGATCGATGGCATTCCCCGGAAAGCAGAGAAACTGAGGTTAAGATCGATTGCGATAATCCGATCGATCACTTCGCGCTCGATCGGCCGTGTCTCGCGATTGATCAGCGGGATTAGCACTTTGTTCAGTATTTTTTTTGTATTTTCTTGAGGGGTCCACACCTCATGTGTTGTCGTGTTGAGGTGAGGTTGTACTCACTTGGCTTCTTTAATACAATTTTTTAATTATCAAAAAAAAAATGCAAAGATATCACTTCGGTCTCGCTAAACTAGACGACCTTCAGAAGACTCATATCAGCACCCGGATAGCTGGAACTGTGTGAGCCCTTCACACCCATTCTCAATTTTCAGAATAACTGCAGCATAGATATGTACTATTGGTCAGATAATCAAGTTTTCTAAAAGCTTGAGCCGGTAGGAAACAGATGTAAGCTATTTTATATTACCCCCACCTCTCCCCCCATTCCTCCATGTTTAAGCATCTATCAAGTGTAGCACGTGGAACACAAATAGGGTACAAATAGTGTTCCAATACCATGTTAAATAACCAAGTTTCTGAAGGCTCGAGCTGGTAGGAAAGAGATATCTTATTTACTTATTTTAGATTTGAACACTAATGACGGTTGGAAAGAGATATCTTATTGACTATTGACGTCTTTGGTCTTAAAGTAGGAAATGGGTTCGTGAAGACGATAGTCAAAGCTAGTATTATCAATTAATGCTTCTTCCTGTGAGCATTCTGAGCCGAGTCCAGGGTCAATAAGTTCATGAAAATGCCCCTCCTCATGAAGGATGTGTGCCTGCAAAAAGTAGAGTCATGTACTCAAAAGCATTCATAAAATTTTCAATGGAGTGCATAATATAAAGGTGAAATTTAGATTATTTACCTAGTCAAGAAGATAAATAAAATCCTTTCTGGAATATGTTTTGCATTGCTCTCCACTAACCATTTCGAAAATTACAACCCCAAAGCTATACACATCTGCTTTGTCTGTTAAGTTTGAGGAAGAGACCAGTGTAATAACCCAAATTATTAACAAAGAATTTTGATGGTTATTAAACATGGGCTTCATTTAGTGGACTTAAGTAATGAGTATTTATATGTTATTGGAACTTATCGGAGAAGTAAATGCACGGGCCAAGTCACAAGTGAATTGAGAATGTCCTCAGTACACAAAGAGAACCATAATTTTTTTATAATACCTCCCAATATACTATAAAATTATATATGAAAAATATACCATTTTGAAGATATCAAAAATAAAAAATCAAAATACTAAGTTTGTACAATTCCAAGTTTGGGATCAAAAGTTATGGTCGTTCCAAGATTTGCAAGCAATAATGGCATATTGGTAATTTTTGTCACCCACAGTTTGAGTTTCCTTTGAAGATTATAAAAGGGGTCTTCTTAGGGCTTTGTACACGAAATTTGGAAACTTTAGAGGCTCATGGACAACAAGAAAGAGATAGTGGCTAGGGCTTGGCAAACCAACAAAGAAAGCTTAAATTGTCAGCTTCAACTCTTTTCATTCAACCTCAATTTAAATATTAACTTTTAGCATTAAAGCTTGCTAGTATGATGGAGTATGATATATCGTTTCATGTTTAGCGATCTATGCATATTTATTGAATTGAATCACATGTTTAAATGATTAACACCTTTTTTAGAATTAAGAATTCGACTTATTTATCTTAGGTTTATGATATTTATGTCATATGAAGAGGTGACGCTAAGCTTTAAGATCATGGAAGAACAAGGTAAGTCTCTGTTAGACACAGGTTATGAATTTGATCATAGTTATAGTCTTGAAATTATGATTAAGGAAGGAATAGAATCATGTTTGTCTTATTGAATTAGATATAAGATTCATGAAGAAGATTGGATAAGTAGAATGTTTTGATGATCATGTTTGTCTTGAATTGGTATTTAAATAAAGGAATGATGAAATAGAGAAGGGAAATTATGTCACAGTAAGTTATATTTTCTATTTGAATCTGTGACAAGTGGTCAACAACAAGTCAGTTGTCATAGAGAGTTGTCGATGAACTGAATAATATAGTTTATTAAATATTGAGAAGAAGTATGTTCACTTTGGAAGTAGAATTGAATTTTAAGTGGAAGAAGTAGAATGGTTAATAGAATTCAAAATTTCGTTTGTAAGATCCTACTACAAGTGTCCAATGACAAGACAATTGTTGTTGAACATCTTTTCGGCAAAATGTGACAGTAAGCAGAAAGAAATAGCATAGATGGAAACAAGTTGTACATGTTATGCCTTTAAGGAAATAGACATTGGAATAATATGAATTGAAGAATAAATTATGGAACGTAAAAATTTATCTAATCACCAATTACTATTCATTGACAAGAGTACTTGTCATTGATGGATTGTCGATGAATATGATAGAATTCAGAAAATTGTGTACCTTTTATAGTTATAATGACAACTAGAAATGAATGAAAGATTAGAAAAGTATCCTTTGTATATTGATGCTATAATTTAATATATGATCTCAAATTATTAATAGAGGATCGAGACCTTAATGCGGTAGAAGTGTGTAGTATAGAACTAAGAAGAGTCTAAGTATTAGACATAACATGTAGAAAGACATGTGTCATTGAGTAGAAAGAATGTAGTAACAAAAAGGGTTACAACAAAATGTAGTAAACGTGAAGTCTTAAGTTAAGGTGAGAATAAGAGTTGATCACCCATGGTTCAAGACTAGAACAAAGAAGTATGACCTTCATTCTTAGTGTTCATTCAGAAAGTAAAGGATGGAATTGGAAGAAGAATCCATGTGGCACAAGAGAAATCGTGCTAGATGGAAGGCATAAGCCCTGTATCAAGGTTGGTCGTCTTGAGGGTTTTGACCTACAAGAGATCAAGAATGCATGCAGAGTTATGATGAAGTTCATGGGGCCCATAACTCAAATCGCAGGGGACTATGAATTCTTTTCGGGACTCTCTGTCAGGCGTGGTTGAAGGAAGTTGAATGAAGAAAGTAAAAACATCATGGTAACTTACACATGAGAATAGATCTTGAAAGAATATAACATAAACAATTCCACAAGAGAATAGATCCTATGAGGAACACCTTGATTGTAAACCGAGGTATAGGGTAGAGCACCTTGAAGTATGAAGAATGTAAGTAGAAGAGGTAAAAAAAGAGTCTCCGAAACCTCAAGAAATATTAGAACACCCACGCACTCCTAGGAGAGGTCTAGGTGCCAAAGAATGTGCTGTAGGCGATTTTGTGGTTCTAATTAAATGAATGGATTGAATATTATTGTGTTGATATTAATAAAGATATCACTTGTAATGAATGATTGCACTATTGTTGGCCAATCCTACTGGGTATGTAAATACTCAATAAAAATATTTTAAACAATTTGCAGATGACTTGGGAATTGAAAATGTGATAAACAAGGATGCTTGATAGATTTGTAGAATGTAATTTATTTTTATTATTTAATGTAAGCTCATGAGAGTCTTTGTAACTTTAATTATTATCATTCTAGTTGAGACATTGTGGATGCTTGCATGGATTGGATACGGGCTGGCTATTTCGTTTGGCCAAATTATAAATTATTATGAACTCCAATGTATTTTAAAAGGATTGAAAGACCATTGAACAACCTAGGAGCATGTTTTCCCATATTTATTTAAATGACGAATCTGATGTAGGATATGCAGTCAAATCCGAAAAAAATTCTTTTTTTGCTTATCTATATAAAAGCATTTAAATATTAAACTCACCCTCTCCAATTTCACATTTTGGACACCTAAAACTTGAGGACTCTTGGGAGACTAGGGTTTCTAAGGGAGAAGAAGAAGGAGAAATGAAGATTTGGCTTCAAATTGTTTGGATCTGAGGTAGGAAAGCTAATTACTGAGTAGTAGAGTCGATATCCCCTTATGATTGGCAATATGGATAGTTGTGGATAGATTGACCAAATCAACCAATTTTTTCCAATTCGGTGGATGCAGAGTCTTAACAACTTAGCCGAATTATATGTCAGGGGAATTGTCAAATTGCATGAACCCCAATGGCTATTGTATTGGGAAGAAATCCTAAATTTACTTCTAAGTATTAAAGTCAATTCAAAATGCCTTGGGAACAAAGCTGAACTATAGCACAACTTATCATCCTCAAACATACGGGCAATTTGAAAGGACAGTTCATACACTTGAGGACATGCTTAGAGCATGCACATTGGAATGGAGGGGGACTTAGGATGACTTCCTACCCTTGGTGGAATTTGGTTATAGCAATAGCTATCATGCAAGCATTGAAATGACGTAGAGACATCCTAAGGGAGAAAGAACAGAATCGTGCTCGGTTGGGAATGGAAGTTGTTGAATAGGGATTCATGATTTAGATAAGAACGAGGTTGGAGTTGGAAGTCGTCTCAATTTGAAAAGGATCCAATTTTGCACAAGATTTTTCATCTTTGGACGGGAAAGTTATAGTCTTAGAGCTGGAAACTGATAGGATTGCTTATAAAAGAAGAACAGAAAAGAGGGGAGAGAGAAGGAAAAAATTGTTTCTTTTTTTAGTTTGCTATAACAAAAAACCAAGTCTAGTTACGAAAGACAATTAGCAATTACTGTGATGAGTGTGAATAAATAGTGAACAATGTCGTGTGAATAGTGTTGCGTGGAAGTTCCAAATTTTGATTTTTTATACGCCAATGAACAAAGTTTTTCTTTTCCCTTTTCTATTTTTAGGTAATTAAATTGTTCCAAAGTATGATGAAGCCCTAAACTAGTGATGCTACTCTCAGTGATTTTATTTGAGTATGATTTGATCTATTTCATATGTGTGTTGATGGAAACTTCATGATGTTCTCCTTGTGCTTTAACATAGGCTTGTGTGAATTATTTATGAAGTTTAATCCAAGAGAATTTTAATTTCTAACAATGAAGAAAGTTTAACTAGGAATTTATGCATGAATATTAAGAATTTTGTTAACTCTATGTCAAATCAAGGATAGAGTAATTTTAATTATTTTTTGTTGAATGAACTACATATGTCCAACCAAGAATATTTATTACATTTAATTTTAACTCGTGTATCTTACCAAAAACACGCAAGTTTTCTTGTCATATAAAAAATGTTTGCTAATGATAACAAAAACTAATAATACTTGTTTAGTGGTAGGTTCAATGTTTTGGAATATTATCATTACTTGTTTCCTTAGTTTTAATTAATTGTCTAAAGTTCCGTTTTGTCGAATTAGTTAGGTAAAGTTTAGAATTACGTTAAATTTCAACTGTCTCTACGGGATCGACCTTGTAGCCGCTATCTGCTCAAATTCGTGCGCTTGCGAGTAAAATAGATTAAAAATTCACATTAAGGTGGGAATTATAATTTTAAGAAGGAGATAAAATTTACTTCAAAGTATCACCTTTGAAGGGAGTGGCAAGGGTGAGAGTAAAAGGGGTGTTGAGTTCAAGGTATGTAAGATCGTTCAAGATCATTGAACGAATTTGACTTCATGTGTATAGGTTGGAATTGCCACATAATTTGGAAGAAATCATTACCTATGGTTCGATTTGTGTGGAGGAATAAGAATGTCGAATCTGAAACTTGGGAAGCAGATGAAAGTATGCGGAATTCACGTTCTGAGTTGTTTGGATCGTCAGGGCAAGATTCATTTTAAGGGAGGAAGGATGTAAAGCCCACAAAATATAAGTATTTGGAATAAGCCTAAAAATTCAGTTATACATTTCTCCGGCACATGCTTATGACACTTGGGTTGTTGTTGGACGACTTGTCACCGGATACGCAATTAAATCCGGAATGGATTCTTTTCATGTTTATCCATATGGAAGGGTATAAATATGAGACTAACCCTCTTCAATTTCACATTTTGGACACCCAAAACTCAAAGGACTCGAAGGAGACTAGGGTTGAGGAGGGGGAAGAAGGAGAAAAGAAAGATTTGGCTTCAATTTGCTGAAATTTGAGGTAGAAAAGCTAATTACCAAATAGTAGAGTTGATATTTCTTTGTGATTGGTCTTGGGTTTCACTTGCATAAATTGCAATTGTTGCATGTTTGAAGGGTCGCATGCTTCATGTTGATTTTACATTGATTAATAAATATTGTTTGCTTATTATTGGTTATATTTCTTAGTATTAAATATGCCATGTGAATAATCTGTTGGTATGCTCAACGATCGGGAAAGAGCAAGGTAAGTCTCCTTTTACCCAAAGATGTAATTTTGGATATGGATGAAGGCATGAAAAGTGTATATATGAAAATTGGATCATGTTTATCCTTGGAATTAAGATGCATGATTTATGGAGATATAATGATGATTAGATTGCTAGACATGCTTTGATTATCTTATGTGGAATGTAGATGTAATGCATGTTTCGATGGAGATCTAGGGTTTTGTTTAAATGAGATTCTGCTCTTTGTCGGAGTCAGCGATAAGTCCTACCAATAAGTTATGCATCATAGGGCTACTTGTCGCTTAACATGATACAATAGTTGTTAAAATACAATTGTAGAAGTAGCTAAACCAGTAAGAAAAATGTTTGATGGTTGGAAGATTAGTAATAGTAGTTGAATCCATAAAAATATCTAAGTTCAACAACAACCCACCCAACAACAAGTCATGTGTCATTGGATGACTTGTTAGTGTAACTCTCGGTTAATAGAAATGAAGAAGTATAGAAAGAATGAAACTTAGGTTGAACATAGATTAACCTGAGAGGTAGCATTAGTGTGTTGTCTGATAACCAATGCGATGAGGATGACAAACTAAATAATTAGACATTAATAATGATGTCATAATCCACATTAAGGGTGAATAATTTGATTAGGTAATTGAGAGCTAAAATCTACATGCTGTAAGAGCAACAATGCTAGTGGGAAGGCACAAAGCACGTATCAAGGTTGGCTATCTTGAGGGCTTCAATCCACAAGAAATCAATAATGCATTCAAAGTTATAGCGAAGTCCATGGTGCTTGTAACTCAAGCTGGTGGGAACCATGAATTCTCCTTGGTATCTTCTACCATGCGTGGCTTATAGAGATTGAAAACAATGTAAAAAGAATACTACTTGACTCCACAAGTGACAAGACCTATAAGAAATTACCCGCTAGTTGAAAACTAAGGCCCAAGGTAGCAACTAGTAAGAACTAGTGAAGTTGAGAAAAATTATAGTGTGAAATATAATTAATGAGTTGTTATGTTATATTAGCTATACTCATGTTATATTATTATTTTGTCTGCATTAATCTTCTGGTAGTAGCCTTTCCTACTGAGTTCCCCGTACTAAGCTATTTTCTCCTACAGAAACTGAAGAGTAGGAGTTAAGCGGGCATGGGTGATAGCGTAAGTCTAGAAGCAGGGAGCGGGATAAAATGCAAGTTTATTTCATTGATGACATAAGCAAGTGTGTGTGCCAAATTAATTTTTTTATTGTAATAACTATTAATTTATTGTGGATTGTGGCATACATCAACCCATGGATCTTGTTTATTTGTGATTTAATCACATTATAGTGGTTGGTTTCAATTATTAATTTTTAAAAAAATTGATACTAGAAAGTAATGCCTTAACATTCATAAAAATATTTTTGAAAGATGATGGGCTCGAGCTTTGGCTCAAGAATTCTTGTTTTGAATGATGAATTTTAAAGTCTTCCGTCAGTAAAATTTTACTCTAATTTACATGCATTTTGTGTATTCAAATTGCAACATTATAGATTTGGCATCAGAGCTAAAGGGTTGATCTATATATCTCCATGGTAACTAGTAGTTGTTGCATAAAGATGTTTTGATAGAGTTGAATTGATAGAATCTTACTATTGAGTCTTTATTATAGTCTTAAATGACTCATAGTAAGAAAAAAGACCACGTCTTCAAGTGCCAAAAACTTGATGGTAATGACAATGTGGGGGGACAAGCCGTAGGAGCGTGGTGCTAGAATAACGCTGAGAAGAAGTGGTTGTGGAGGATGTGCCGTTTGAACGACCAGGGTTAGGATCAATACCAAGAGAATGAGGAACCTAATCCTGAGAATGTGGGAAATGAGAATAGAGCAACCAATGATGGTTTTGGAACATCGTCAATTAGGATTTCGAGGAATCAATTTGCAGAGATTTGGATGAAGATGTACTTAAGTCTATTGTTACAATTATGAGAATTCAGGTTGAGACTCTACAAAGCTCGATCAGTTAAGGATCAGGAACGGGAAGATGTCCAGCTAGATTCGCAACCCAGCAAGCCAAGAGTAAGGCAGTCAAAGATAGGGAAACACAAGTGAACAAACATGGACAATTGCTTGAGCACTTTAAGAAACTGACATCGGAATTTAAGGGCTTAGGCAAAGGATTTTGGAATGTGAGCATTCGTTCAAATCTCTGAATACAAAACCAGAAACTAAGGTGAAGTACGCTTCATTTCTATTCGTCAGCGAGGTCAATACTGGTGGGAAAATATGAAGAATAATATCTTCAAGGACAAGGCTGTGGTTACTTGGGAAGAGTTTTTGAAGGATTTTAATGAAAGGGACTTCCCAAATCATATTTAGTTGCACAAAGAAGAGGAATTCACTCATACTTAACAAGGGAAGCTGCTAAGTGTCGAGTATTATCACAAGTTTTCTAGGTTCCTGCGTTTTGCCAAAAAGAGTTTCCAGTGGGAAAAAATACAAGTGAGGCATTTCATTTGGAGTTTATCAATTGAGATCAAAAGTTTTGGCATGAAACCTAAGACCATGACAGAGGTTACTCAAGCTTCGAATCAAGAGAAAAAAATATCATAAGGCAATGAAAACTAAGAGGGCAAGGGAGGTTAAACCTTCGCCAAACAACTATAATAAAAGGGACTACCAAGAAGAGGGCTCGAATGGTAAGCAAGGCCTAAAAAGGAAAGCAAGCAAAAGGTGGAGGTTTTGGTGATAAAGGAGGACAAAACATTATTGGAACAATCTATGCATACAAAAAATGTGGTAAATCCTATTATGGCAAGGACTGTGAGGGAAATTTAGTGGAATGCTGAAATTGCAAAGGAATGGGGTACTAAATAAGGATTTGCACGAATCAAAAGAAAGATAGAAAGAAAAGCCGGGACGCATAAGAAGGATGACAAAGGAAAGACAATGGTCTTTTCCTTAGCATTCAAGGGGGCAAACGAGAATGCTATCATTGAAGGAATAGTACTTATCCTCAATTCCTATGCTAGAGTGTTGTTTGATTCCAGATAGTAAGACTTTTGTGTCAACTATTTTTACATTTAGTATTGATTTTACTAAAATCTGAATTAAGTGAACCACTTATTATTACTACACCTCTAGGAAATAAAGAGGAGTCTAGATATTGTCTTAAGGGCATACTTATAACTGATGAAGTATACATGTTTTAATTCCAATTCTTATAATATTAAGTGTTTGAGTAGTTGTTTTCAATTTTGTTAATAAATTTTATGGTTTTTGTTGGATATCAAAGGTCTTAAGAAAGTCAGAAAAAACTCAAGATTTGCATATAGAGATGCACAATAGCTATGGTAGATCAAATATAACTCCATCCACATATCTTGAATTTGAATGAAACCAATTGCATAAGAAATTTCAAGAAGTTAGCTTTCCAACGTAATAAATGGCTTGTCAATTCGAGTTTGAAGAAGGAAGTTACGCCTGTTGAAAAAGTGATGCGCAATGCAAAAAAGGCTCAACTGATCAATCAGAAATCAATGACGATCGATAGATGCTAGAATGCATAAGCAGATCACATACCCGCCTGGACGGCTAGATGAAGCGGACACACAACAATTGATCGATCGCAGTCTAATGGTGATCGATCTATCTTGGAGACCTATTTAAGTAAACCGTAGAGCATGAAATAGGGGCTCCTAATCCTAGTTTTCAATGAAGAACATTAACAACTCGTGAACCTCTTCAATCATAGCAAGTAATTTCTTCAAGCTTGAGAACTGGATGAAGCCCTAGATGAGTAGCTTATTTTTTGTACTTCTATCATGAATGCTTCAATTGTATTCAACAATTGCATAATAGAGATTTCTTATAAAGAATTTTTTTATTGGTCTTAATTCAATTCTATGTTAATTCTATTCATCTTGTAGAGGATAAGTTGATCTGATTTGATATTCTCGTCAAATTTAGTACTTATAGTCTAGAGGAGATGGTTATGCAATAGTATTCATGTTTATGTGATTTATGTTGGATGTGCTTTGCTAAATGAGACACGTCATGCATATGACCGTAGATTAATATAGATGATTTATACCGATCAAAGACAGTTTATGCCATGATTTATTTGCTAATTTATGAAAGTTGTCCTAGCTTGTAGTTAAAGATATTTTGTTCTACACACTCATAATCTATAATGAATCAATGTACGAGAATAAGTTAGGATTCTAGTAGTGAATTCATGTTCTTAGGCTAGTGCTCAATTGATTACTTTAACCTTTTTAATTTGCAATGTTTAAATTAAAACAAACTATTTCTTTCAAATTTGGTAGATAATTCAATTATGTCCCTGAGGTTCAACAACCCTTCATACTCATCCTTGTACAATCAATAAGAATTTGTGAAGTTGAGGAAAGTATGAGTATGGAATAAAATTAATGAGTTGTTGTGCTAGATTAGCTATCTTCATTAGTCATTTGGTAGTAGCTTTTCCTATTGAGTTCTATGTATTCAACTATTTTATTCTATAGGTTCTGAAGAGTAAGAGTTAAGCAAGGAGTGGCGATAACGTGAGGTTGAAGCAGGATAGAATGCAAGTTTCCTTAGTACATATCTTTAATTTCAGTGATGACATAGGCACGTGTGTATGTCAAAATGATCTTTTTATTGTAATAATTATTAGTTTACTGTTGATTCAACATGCATCGATCCATAGATCTTATTTATTCATGATTTAATCAAATTATAGTAGTTGACTTCAATTATTGATATATTAAAAAATTGACACCAGAAAGTAATGTCCCAACGATCATAATAATATTATTGAAAGATGATGCGCTCAAGCTTCGACTCAAGAATTTATGTTTTTGAATGATGAATTTTAAAGTCTTCCACTAACAAAGTTTTACTCTGATTTACATGCATTTTGTGTATTCAAATTGGAGTGTTACACTAAGAGATGGTTGGAAGTTTCAAAGTAGTCTATGACAAAGTATTTCCATGTCTGGACTATCCATGGATGATGCTTCAATTTATCTCAGTGCAAGAGAAGATAATTTTTGTGGCAGTTCCCCCATAAGTAATCTTCTTCCCTATCGTGTCACACAAGCATAGTGGGAAGAGGAAATTCAGCTTTTTATCGACTCCAACTTAGGAGAAATTATTCAGAACTCCTGCCCGGCTACGATGGATTTACTCCCACTTTACTGGAGTTGTCAATCTCTAGGATCGACAACGCATAGCAAATAACTGGGCTCTTTGCTGGAAACTGTTTCCTGCTCTTGAGATTGATGGCTCTACTGAAGGGGGAGTAAAATATGCATTATGGTCTGCCCACATGATTGAATAATTTATCCCAAGAAGATTGACTCACTGGGATTCTATAAATAATCAATATCTAAAGATTTGGCTTCTCTTGTCGATTGTTGATTGTCACTACATCATTATACTATATCTTTGGCCACTGTAGATTCTGCGAATATGATGTATAAGCTAAAGAGTGATGTTAACTATTGAAGAGACTTAAAAAAGTCCTTGACCGCGCTAGGATTCAAATTCAAACTTGGGCTTGAATCTTGATGAACCTACACACTTCACATTGCACTTCCATCGTGATAAAAAGATAATGAAGGCAGAAAATGCAGTCTTTCTCCTCCCTTCCATGGAATGTTGTATGGGCAATACATCAATATCAGCCTTCAACCGATAAAACGATATTGTGTAATCTCAATTTTTGATTTTTTTAAATATCGCTGATATATCATTTTGGTCCAATATATTGGTAATTTTAAAAACAAATTTTTTTTAAAATATTTTTTAAAATAACTTTCTCGTTTGTTTCCCATCCTATGCCAAGTAGAAGGATACAAGTTTAAAATGCAAACACATATTTTGAATTATATCATATTTTTATGCATATTTTAAAATTTATGTTTGTCTAAATTAGTATCACTCATTTTAGAAGTTATATTGTAAAAATACATGGTAAAAACTAGTTTTAGACCACCAATATTTTTTATACAATATCTCCGAAATTTTGTCTCTTTAGTTGACTGATATTTTACTGATATCTGATACGTTGTTCCTTGCTCCATTCTGTTATCTCTGGTGGGTGATTTTGATCGCAACTTTCCTGTTTCCTTATCTTTGCTCTGATCTTCTTAAAAATCCTCCATTTCGTTAACAATTCCTCTTTCTTCATTCCTATATCCTTGACCATCGCCAACCTCAAAGGCTCCCTTTCTATTCTTGTTGCCTTCCCCTAGTTCAACCACATTGCACTATGTGTGCCTGGAGCAAATAGTTGATGGAGACACCACTGACAAAGCCCTTATTGGTGGAGTAGTCATTCTTTCTTAAACAAGAATTCCTCTGACCATAATAGCAAAAACCCTGCTATCAACAGTATTCTTGTCTTGACAGCAGGAACACTGCCTTAACAGGACTCCTTAGTAATTGTGTAATATCTTGTAAACATTCTAATTTCTAACTAAGTTTTCTCTGTAGGCAATATATACCATCTAAGCTTATAAAAACTCAAGTTCCAAACCATCTTATTGTAATTTCTAGAATTGGTCTTTTTACCTCTTGCTTAACAAATCCTCCTAATATTTAGTCCCTGATACAAAATAGGTAGAAGAAGTTTATTTTCTACTTGAGTAGGTAGAACAAGTTTAAGAGGTTGCTAGAAGCATGCTGCTAGTCTATACAATATAGCTCTGCCCTGCAACTGTACTAAGACATCCTAGTTGGATTACAGTTAATTTACTCCTAACATAAGCTTTTGGGTTTATGACCTGAAATAATAATAGGGAAAAGTTCAAATGAGAGTGAGCCTGAGTAATCTTGAGCCATCAAATCTTGTTCTAAATGCGCTGTGAGCCTGGTCAAAATCTGATGGCTCAAGATGACTCGGCTCATGCAAGCTGCATGAGATTTCTCATGTAAACCATATTCATAATAATAATATAATGTTAGAAGCTATTCATATGTAAAAATTCTCCCACCTCTTCGACATCTCTATTTTTTTGGCGACCGAGATTGGTACTGAGACCAAGATTGCAAACCTTGTAAAACCATGTAGAAAAGACCCCCTTGTGAAGGGACACAGAATCCCTTCCAAGTAACCATTTTGGACAAGCAAAACCAATGAAGAGATACAATTGTCAAGCACGTGGTCGATGCCACACAATCTGTGATCATTGGACACAATGATATCTGACAGAGCCTTTGTGAATACATTGCACACCGACGTTTGGATAGAGAAGTAGAAATCAATTCTCTATCATTCTTGAAGGATTGTACAAAAGTGTGCTTGGAGAGAAGATTGGCAAAGAAATGAATCACATGAATGCCCAATTTCATGAGTTTGTTTGGATAGAGAATTGGCAAAGAAATGAAAATTCACATGAATATACAATTATAACCCAACTTCTCCTGATGAAGTTGGTCAAGAGGAACTTCCCTTCAATTCAATCGCCGTCAGAAGGGGAAATTACCTATCTGACCTCTCACCAATTCTCTTCCTCCTGATATATTTCACGAAAATTTCAATTCCAATTCTTCATCCTTCACTATTTAAACATCTTAGTGATCGATTGCAAACTTTTATGGGGAATATGTTTAAAACAGAGAATTTGCGATAGATGGGACTTCACGTCAGATTAGAGATTCATTTTTATGATTAGAACACAACATTATCGACATGACACTGTAACATAAGTATTTAAAACCCAAATTTGACCCTCTTAATGTTTGATTTTGTCATGTTTTGCCTTGTGGAAATTAAAGTTGGTGAAAGAGCTTTCCAACGCCACCTATTATGCGCGATTTGGAGTTCAGAGTAAATAGATATGAGAAATTGAATTTTGATTGAACGTGACTGCGATCGATCGCCATAAGAACCGATCGATCGGCAAGCTGAACCGATCGACGCCTTATCAAAATGATCGATCGTAGTTACTGTGATTTGTGAATGTTTTGTTTCGCGTAAAGCGATCGATCGGCTTTAACGCGGTAGTGTAAAACAACACATACGACGATCGATCGCCGGTTGTGATTTTACGATTTCTAGTGTGTTTTGGGGGTGGATTTGCTTGGGAAAGATACCAAATCCCAATTGGACTTGTTTTGCACTTCTCTAAAAGGATTGTGAAGCCTTCCCATTGGTTAAAAGTGTCCATGATTTGGAATATTAGTTTAAGAATGGATTCTCCCCCAACTCTATATAAACACTAGAGAATTGGCTTGTGCTAACCCTAGAACATCCAGAGATCTTTCCCTCTCTCCTTCCCACGTTCACCCATCTCCTTGGAGGCTTGTTCTTGTGGGAGTTTGCGAGAGCTTGGAGCGGCAGCTTTGAAAGAAGCGGAAGAGACGAGTAACGCGTAGAAAGGCGAAATCTTTGGAGGATTAAGTAGGATGGTTTTTCCCTCTTCTCTCTTCTGATTATATGCTTTTGACAAGTGTTTTGATTCAACACCTTAGTTATTATTTGGATTCTTGTGAGAATGAATTGTGTCTTTATTTCCATGTGTAGTGCATCATAAATCATATGTGCATTCATATTTCACTTCTAGATGGGAATTCGCACATAAAGTTTAATGCTTTATTAATTTTACAGAGACTAAAAGTTCTGGTATTGTTTGATTGATTATTACCCATGTTGAGGTTGTGCCTTCAGGGTGTGTTTTGCATTAATTGTCTTGTTGGGATGTATTAATGTATAAAAACGGTGGTATATATAAGAGAACACAAGAAAGGAGTAAACTTTAATAATTCCAGATAATCCTAGGTTCTGTAATTGTTCTAGGAGGGGATTATATAGTCTGTTAATGATTTATTATTATTTATAATGTGTTATTAAGTAAGATAATCAAGTTTAATTATAATTCTTAATCTCGGCCAGAACTTTTTCTATACTGACAGTCGGTAGTAAATAATTCATAACTAATTCAAATAAAATCGGAAAAATATAAAATCAGTAGGGTTAGAAACTAGACTCACGAGGTATTATAAAAAAAATGTACAGAGCACAATAGCTATCGGAAGAGGACTATTGTGCAGGAGACAGTGAGCTGAATCTGAGAGAAAATACTAAGTATACAAATAACATCATGTAATATGATATGATAATGATTAATATGTCAATACTAGTAATCAAACTATATACTTATGGAATATCATAGTAAGAATTGGGTTAGAAGTAATCTAATTAGGAGGGATAATTCTTTGTCCAGAACATTCATAACTATCTATTTTAAAAGCGTTGATGTCGGTTTAATATTCTACTTGGAATTCAAATCATCTAAGATTCTTTGATTTCTTATCTCTGATATTTGTATTATAAAACTCTAATGAGTAGAGGAATTCCTATCTAGGGCTGAGCATGAAAGGTATGTATTGATTCTATGCTACTCCAATGAGTGAGTTATGTGTTGATCAAATACTTTGATACTTCTATCCATACTCCATGAGAGAGTCTATTCTGTTATGAAATACCTTATGATCGTAGAGTTTTGTGACCTCTATTCTTTTGAGATATTGCTCATATTGATTATATGATTGTTTCTTCCACTGGAGACCTTGCGAGACTCTCCCCATGGTGGTTTCACAGTATGCTCAACTAAGCCATTGCCAGATCTTGCGAGGTCACTTATAATTATGAAATTGCGATTCCATACTGCCTGAAGGGAGGCACTATACGTACGTTAGATTGTGGACATTACGGAAGGTCCTCAGTCTCCGCCCATCGTGTCCGTAAGCACTGGTGGGGCTAGCATCCTGGACGCATGGCAGGGTTCCAAAGAGAGGACCCCTAGGGTGGTTCTGGTATATTATTTTAGTCACTTGCTAGTGACCAGGTTAGCGAGCAGAAATTGTAACTCCTTTTACTTTAAATGTCTGGAGCCTTTGATATGATTGTTATTATCTCCTTACACATATGTTTGTTCGGAGCCTTATTGATGCTTTCCTATACTTGCGAGTTGGAATTGTTGTTGATTAACCTTGCAGGTGTATAGACCTCAACTAAGTTCAAATGTTGTGGAATGTCTATAACCTTGTTATTTTTATTCTCTTCATACTGCTTGTTTTAATTCAGTGGGTTTTTACATCTTACTGAGTGTTTCTATGAAATACTCATGCATCCTCTGATGCAGGCGCAAATGAAAAGTGAGATGCGCAAATGAAAAGTGAGATCAGGAAGTGCAGTAGTGGAATGGTGGATTGAAGGGGCCGAGAAGAGTTTAAAGATTATTTAGTTATTTACTTTAATTTTATTGATGCTTATGACATTATTGGCAATTGTGTGCCATAGACTTATAAGTTTATTTCATTTGACTTTCTTAAAGGGATTATTATTAAGTAAATTCATTTCATAGTATTCATTGATGTCTATTATTGTATTACACTGATTGTTGGCATAATCAGTTACACATCTTTTTGAGATGATTGTAATTTGTTGGAAAATCGACTGTTCGGTCGCGTGCCCGAGATCTCTACTTCGAAATGTATCTCATTGATTGGCTTCCGCACTCCGATCGAGGTATGAGATTTTAGGGCATGACAGACACACTAGTAAAATTCTAAATATTCCTCCAATAATTTCTATATTTCTCGAAACTTTTTGTAATCGAGTATTTTAATTCTAAGAATATATTGGATGTCAGGTTAATAGTTTGATTTTGTTTTTGAAATTGAACTTATTCATTTTGGAAAACCAAATGGAACTATTAAGCACTATAACAATTCCCATGCAATCAAGTACAAAGAAAGAATTGTATAAAACAAACTACAAACGAAGAAGATACTACTTCTTAGCCGGCGGACCCATCATGATCCATCAAATGGAAGGATTTGCAGTCTGACTCTCTAAAAAGCCTGAAAAATGCTCAAATTTTGCTCTCAAATACATTGAATACAGGGATGTGGAATCATGGGAAATGGAATTGAGAGGTGGCGGGGTCAGAAATAGGGATGTGGCTTCTGTAATTCTAGAACGTGGAAGCAGCTTCTGTAATTCTGTTTGATTCATCTCTTTTAGAATAAGTCAACATTCTCCGCACGTTTATGTTGTCTCTCCTCCTTTTCCATGGGAGGGAAAAACTCACACCATGGATTGGGAGCCATCATTGTCAATCAAGAAGTGTCTTTCTGGACATACGAGATTGATCTTCTGGTTGTTGGGTCTTATGGGTTGTCTCTACCTGACGAATTCCTACATTGTTTCTTTGATCCAATATATGGTTCCTCAATATGGTGCAGCTCAGAAGAAAATTTCAGATCTGTCTAAGGTACAAAATTTATAAATTCTATCTAAGATCAATGAATTGATTCAGTCTGTTACTAGAACATAATACTAAGTTGTTCAAATGCGCATATTCTTGCGTCATCCAGGAAGTACCCATCATTACAGAGAGAGACAGATCTAATTCATTTTCTCTGTTTTAATCTTTCATTCTCTTTTGCACTTAAATGAAATGTACTTGGCAAATAAAAAAACTACGAAGTTGCGGATGCCACTGAAAACTTTGGTTCTTACTGTCCATTACAGGATGAGAAATTTCAATCTCTTGCTGAAAGGTCACAAATATTGATGTACAGTCGGCTTTTAGACATGGCGTCCCTTGCTCTTGCTGCGGTGCGTTTGTATAAGCAAAGGTTACTTAAAATGCTTTGCAATAAATCGACTGTTGTAGCTCAGTCTTATGAATGTATCTCTTCTTTCTGATTGTGAATAGGACAGGATCAGAACAGAGGTGATTCATTCAGATTGTGGGAGGAACCCTATGAGAAGGCAGCTTCAGCTTGGAAACCATGTGCAGATAAACATGATAATTTGCGCAAATGTAATTCTTTCAAGTATATAATCCCCAATTAGTTTTCCTCTTGAATTGCCTTATGCTGATATTTCGTGGATATTTTAGCAGCAAATGGCACAAATAGCAATGGCTATATTTTGGTCAGCGCAAATGGAGGACTCAATCAGCAAAGAGTGGCCGTAAGTCCCCAAAACCGTTTAGGATGCATTTCTCAGACAGATACAATAAGCAGAACATTAAAAAAGCTCATTATATGTAGATCATAAATTGTTAATCACTGCAGGTTTGTAATGCTGTGGCTGTTGCATCACTTCTTAATGCTACTCTTGTTATCCCCAAATTTCTCTACAGCCCTGTGTGGAAGGATACCAGGTCTGCCACTTGCCTAGTTTGAACTTAATATAAACATCAATTACCCAAAAAAAAAACTTAATAAACATCTTTTGTATTTAAGGGAAATCGGGATCAGGCAGAATGCAGAGGGAATATTAACAAGATGATAGCTACCCAATTGCTGTTTTTGAATTGTATGATATTGCCATACAATTAAGACACTGTACTAGCCAAATGCTAATATCTTTTGATTTCTCTACCTTATTGCTATGATCTGTATTCTGTCTCTACCTAATCACAATGTCTCCCTTTTTATTTAATTAAATTCTTGCTGAGCCTGCAGCCAGTTTGGTGATATTTACCAAGAAGACCATTTCATGAGCGTTTTGAAACATGACCTCAACATTGCAAAGGAGTTGCCTTCTCACCTTAAAAATCTAGATCTTGAGGCAATTGGTAGTCTGGTACTTTACTTCCTTCTCAGCACATTCTGGTAAAACATAGCATGATTATGGTTCTTATCCTCACATTTGCTTTCTGGAAGATCACTGATGAAAATATCATGAAGGAGGCAAAACCCCTTGACTTTGTTAAGAAAGTCCTCCCTATCATCCAACGCAATGGCATTGTTCACTTCCTTGGATTTGGCAATAGACTAGCCTCTGATCCAGTGCCCTTCGCATTGCAGGTAAATTCATAGAGCTACCAAAGCTTGGCCTATTATGCAACAACTAATTGTGCATTTTTCCTAATTATAAGAAATAACGCAGAAACTAAGATGTAAATGTAACTTCCATGCTCTGAAGTTTGTACCAAAAGTTCAAAAAGTTGGCTCTTTATTTGTCCAAAGGATTCGAAATTACAGTGCAAGTAAGAGTATGCTGGACAAGAAAATTCTGGGGAGATTCATGCCTAGTATACCCTTGGAACTTCATGACAAAGCAAGAAATTCATACAAGTACCTTGCATTACATTTGAGGTTTGAGATGGACATGGTGGCCTATTCCATGTGTGATTTTGGCGGAGGACAGACAGAGATGAAAGAACTTCAAGCCTATAGAGAACTCAACTTCCCGCTTCTACTTGCTCGCATGAGGGACACCAAGTAAGTTTTGTGTGTGCAAATTAAAATCATCCATTTTTCTCAAATTTCTCGAGCAAGCGTCTTAATTCTGCAGGCTACACTGACATATTTCTGATAAAGAAATGTTCACGTTCTCTTCCACTACTTTGAAAATGGCTGCAGAATACTGTCTCCTGCAGAGCTCAGGGAGTTGGGGAGATGCCCATTGACACCTGAAGAGGCAGCACTGATACTCTCTGCACTTGGGTATAAGCGTGATACATATATCTATCTTGCAGGTTCCCGTATATATGGAGGACAATCTAGTTTATCACCCTTTACTAACCTTTACCATAATTTGGTCACAAAGGAGAATCTACTCACAAAAGACGAAATTGCACCATTTAGAAATTTCTCCTCTCAGGTGATCTTTCTTTCAATCATATCCCAGTTATTTCATCTGCTTATTTGTTCATTAATTAACTAATGTAAGTAGTAGTTTCTTCTAATATAACCTTGAGAATATGTTATCAATTCAGATGGCAGCATTAGATTTCATCGCTTGTGCAACTGCCGATGTATTTGCAATGACCGATACAGGTAGCCAGTTTTCCACACTTGTAGCTGGTTACAGAACTTATTATGGTGCTGGTCGAGCTCCAACACTCAGACCAAATAAGAAAAGATTTGCTAAAACTTTGTCAAAGAATGGCACCATTGAGTGGAGAGAATTTAAGGACAAAGTGAGGAAGATGATTGAAGAAGGCCAGAGAGTTCAAGCCAGGAGTGTGGGTCGAAGCATCTACAGGAGACCAAGGTGCCCAGAGTGCATGTGTAAGTCATAGCTTTGTATACAAATTGCATGAAAGTGAAATGATATTGTTTCACTCTTTTGGTTTGTCCAAATATTTAGAACAATCAGAAACATTGTTTGAGGAATTGCAGTCATATACATAAAAATTGATGCCATTATCATTGAGTTAGGACTTAGGAATAGTACCTCTATATGTGAAATTGCTAGACCAAAAATACCAATGCAAGTGATTCAAATTTGTGCAACCTGCTCTTTGTTGAGATCCACTCCACATTTATCAACTATGAGAAATAAAATAAACTTACCTGTGATGGAGGGAAAAATTGGTTGAGCTTGAATGGCACCATAAAAAAACTCCTTTTTGAACTATCTCACTTGAGTCTCTAAAACTTTGCTCTCTGTGGCAAAATCTTTTAAATCGAAGTGTATCATATAGAAAAACAGTCACTGGTCGAGGCAATCGACAGAGGGAGGAGGAAGTTTGTGTTCAGACGATCATTAAACTGCAGATGAGGCTGCGAGTATATCAACATACTTCAATCTTTACATGTATGTCAAAACATGAATTGACATACATGAAGGAAATTCTGTAAGAAATAATGAGATGGTAATTAGTTGACATAAGCCATCATTCCTGAAGTTTTATTTAGAATAATCACTAGTCAACGGAATGCCAGCCGTTTGATTTGCAGCAACTACTGTAAATCAATATGCTCTTTCAAAACCTGTGGGTATGAATTGATAGGATGCTGGAGTATTAAGTAGTGGAATTAAACAAGTATTTCACACCCGCCCCATTCTGTGAACCACAATTAAGAAAATGATGAAATGGTGAATGGTAGTAGTTGATGTCTAACAGGATACTTCAATAGGATGCTTAAAAAATCCATTGGAGCCCAATGGGTAACTTCAAAATGAATTTTAAATATTTTATCAACTAAAATGAGATCCTTTTTCTTTGATTAGGAGTATAGGTGAGTCAAAACAAATAAACAACGAATAAAAAGGCAAATGGCAGACCCTTTTCCTTCTGCTATTTATACCAGAAGTTTAGGGGTCTGCCATTCCACATAGGAAATGGCAGCCACCATATGTTGAATGGGAGACCCATTGGACTGCATTGTGAAAATGGGGTCTGCTCCTATGGTTTCTACCATTTCTTTCCTTTAGGGTTGCCAACTAGGATTTGGCATACCTTATTGGAGATTAAGTTCCTCAGTAGCATGTCACCTGTGGCAAAAGGGAAATATATATAAAAAAACATTAAAAAAAATTACCAAATTGCCGCACTGTAGCAAATATTTCCCAAACTGGTGTTCTGACAAGCCACGCAGGCGCCAGCAGCCGCGCTGGCGCCTGCGTGGCCTTTTTTTTTTTAACCGGCCCGAAAGGCGTCGGTTGAACCGACGCCTTTGGTTATAAGAGAAAGGCGTCGGTTGAACCGGCGCCTTTCTTTATAACAGAAAGGCGTCGGTTGAACCGGCGCCTTTCTCTTATAACCGAAAGGCAGTTTTTTTTTCACCGTGTTTGAAAGGCGTCGGTTTTTCGTTTATAACGTGAACCGACGCCTTCGTTTATAACGGAAAGGCGTCGGTTGAACCGACGTCTTTCTCTTACTACAGATAAAAGAAAGGCGTCGGTTGAACCGACGCTTCTCTTTACAACAGAAAGGCGTCGGTTCAACCAGCGCCTTTCTCTTATAACATAAAGGCGTCGGTTGAACCGACGCCTTTCCGTAAGTTTTTTTTTCCGCCGTGTGTGAAAGGCGTCGGTTTCCACTTAATTCAAATCACTTTATCCTTTGGACGAAATCTACAATTTTTCACAACCTAATAATACACACACATCACAACCTGACAATACAACATGATAACAAGATAAATTTTTTCTGATAATACAACAGACATGACACAAAATATATACAAAATATATTACACCACATCAAACTATTACAAATGTATTTATAAAATTACAAGAAGTGTTTATTCAATTCTCCTCAACCTATTCCTACCCCGTCCTCGTTCTCGAACTGGAATATCCTCAGGCTCAACGTCAGGTAAAGCATCTGAAGACGAAGTTGCCTGACGTTGAGCACGAAGTGCACGCTGTCGCCGAGTATATACTTTCGAAGAAAGAGGCCTCTCAACTTGCTCCAGCGGGGCATCTGGAACAACAGGTGATGGGGTAAAACTTCTCGTGTCAGCTGATGATGTCAGAATGTCGGGTTCTGGAACAACCTCCAATCCTGGAATCTCAGTAACAACTGGCCGAAGCAATGGCAAACTCGAAAGAACATGTCCAGAGCGATCGTGTAGCATCTGACAGGCCGCTAGCAAGCTCTCATATGATCGGTCCACCAAAGCTCCCTCCGTCTGATCAAATGTATGTCGTGCAAGAGTAAGCTAGAAAGAAAAACACAGGTATGTTATCTACTCACTACAAAACACTAGTGAATAAAATCAAATATGAAGTTAATGATACTCACCAATGCCCGCTCACTGTCACCTCTTGGTTGATATAACATCTCCGGCTCATGCATGGGTGGCATGATAAGTCTCCTAGTGATGCTCAAATACCATCTCATGTATGCATCTCGCTCAGTCATAGCAGGCTCCCCTTGAACGAGAGTGATCGTCCGGTCGTCCCATCTAGTAATGTAGGCCGCATGATGCGACCTCCAATCAAAACTACCTCGGCCTCGGCGCGATACTCGTTCAGTGAACTCAACCAGAAGAGGGGGGAAAACTTGTTCTAATCCAAATTGTAACATGACCCGATCGGGAACATGCATCTCGACGATGTCCACACATATAAGCGGCGTCCTAGATAGCCACACATGCGCTCCATCCGTACAAATTCTAGGTAACTATGCTAACACATCATCATGATATGGTTGCCATATTACCTACACAACATCATCAAATACCTTTAATAAATAACACATACCGAACTCCTAACGGTGATAAACCGTCTAGTGGAGTGCTCCTAATGTTTGGACGACCGACATGCAATCTCTCCCACGACCATAACTGTTTGCCACATACACACCCAACATGAATCAAATGTTATACTTATGAAAAATATACTAGTCAAAGATAATTGATGGTTTACCTGGACAAGGGTGACGCACCCGGCAATCCCTGATGTGCTTGATTGACAAGCTTTTCCCAACTCTCTGTACAGGTAAGCGAGGGTGGCACTGCCCCATGCATACTGTCCCACACTGTACAAATCCTCTAACAAGAGGAGATACATGGGGTGTACATGACTGCTGCTGCTATCGGCAAATATAGTGCTACCAAGTAAATAGAGTAAATAAGCCCTTGCATGTTGCTCGACCTCAATTTCGGTGGCATCCTCCGGTAGCGGACTGAACTGCTCTCTCAACCACAATAAACTGACCCTAGTTCGTCCTTTCAATGATTCGCGTGGAGGTACCCGTCCAAGAAGGTGCAAGTACACTTCATTCCAATCAATTCCCATAGTCGAGCAACACACAGCAATGCCATCAACTCGGAGTCCGAGAAGTACTACAACATCCTGTATGTGATTGTCATCTCCCCCAAATGCAAGTGAAATGTCTGTGTCTCCCTCCGCCATCTCTCAACTAGGGCGGTGATGAGAGCCCTATCAATCCTGATGTACTGTAATCGTATGAAGTGCTCAAATCCAGCCATCTCAATGTACGGCAAAATGCGCGCATCAACTAGCCAATGACGCACATTTTGCCCGTGCTCGGTGCATTCAATGCACCCGGGATCCTATACAATTTACATGGATGGAAAATTGTTAAATATATGTAATATCTAAAACTAAGGAGATAATGATTATGCACATACCTCTCCCCTCCAGATGCCATCAGATCTGTGCGTGCTCTGCTCTGTCAGGACGGCGGGATCAATCGGTCCTGGATCCATAATATCTACAAAGAAACGAACAATTAATCATAACTTCAAAGAATGTGTAAAACAAGTTAAGTTACATATTAAGATCATTGTCTGCAAGTACCAATCAGCAGAAGGTGTGTTTTGGCAATGACGCCTGTTATGACCAACTTGGTTGCAATTCCCACAATGGTAGTGAGCTCGACCATCTACTCTCATGCCCGCACTATCCATCGCATTATGTATTCTCCTACTGCGTGGATGACTGGGTTTTCGTGTTACCCTTGGGGGCTTCACCACATACTCAGGTGACTTTTCCTCCCAAGATCGTCGATCTGGAGGCGGATAGAATTCGGCTGCATATACCTTTCTATATGCATCAGATGTATACCAATATCCAACTAAATCGCCGATGGGTCTTCTTCGCCTCGATTGGACAACAATTAGATGACAACATGGGTGTTTTGTACACTTGAGGGTAATTGCAAGAACATGTATGATCGCTTACATCCACCGCATATTTTCTACCACGCATTGTTTTCACTTCATACAAGTGAGAATTGATTTGGTCATCCCACATGCTGCCAATCAGGCGCGTTTGTTCTTTAATCTTCCATTCAATAGTAGGGGTGTATGGGGTTGTCATAGCCAACCCAGCCGAATGTCGCTTCACAAAGAATTTGACAATCCTGTAGAATGTGGCCGACAGTAAGGCTTGCACAGGTAATGATCGAGCCCCCTTCAACACGCTATTTAGACTTTCAGCATATTTGTTGTGGTCATTCCAAATCTTCTAAAACCATCATGAGCAAGCGACCACAATTGAGGTGATATCCACTTTCCTCACTGAGTAGCCATTTTGCCTCTTGACTTTCTGCACCGATAAGTTTCATCTTTTCATCAAACTCGTCTACAGTAAGCACATATGCAGCTTCCCCTATCAACTTCGTCAATACATCATTTTTAAACTTCTTATGAAAATTTGCCTTGATGTGTCGGATACAATATCGGTGACGAAAATGCGGCTGTGGAAACACCTCTGGCACAGCCTTTTGCAACCCTTTATGTCGATCGGATATGATAGTGATACATATCCTATCAAGGATAACATGCTCCTTCAACATACGTAAAAACCATCTCCAGTTAGGATAATCCTCACCCGAAACAAGGGCAAATGTAAGAGGGAACAAACCCTTGTGCCCGTCGTTTGCAGTCGCCGCCAAAAGAGCTCCTCCATACTTACCAGATAGGAAAGTAGCATCAACACTTATGACGGGGAGACAATGTTTAAAACCCTCGATACATGGCCCAAATGCCCAAAACGCCTTCTCAAACCGTCGATATGTAGCATCTTCCATTTCGGTCGTCACCAACCTACACACGGTTCTCGGATTGGCATTAACTATTGCCTCCATGTACATTGGCAACAATCGATAGGACTCAACCCAATCACCATACATTGCTTTAATGGCCATATTCCTTGCCGCCCATGCTTTTTTGTATGAAATATCAACATGAAAAATCTCCTTAATCCTCTCTTGAATAAGCACTGGTGGGATATCTACTTCTGCTCTAATAGAGGGTAATATATGCCGATAGACAAACGCCGCAGTACATTGTCTATGACCTGTGTCTAGCTCGCATTTCTACAAGTGTGTTCGCCAGCATATGTCTTCACTTTAAAATCATTACTCCCCTTCCTCAATGATGCATGTACTCTCCATTGGCAGTCAGGGTATTGACATCTTGCTGTGTACTGCATTGGATTTGTACGCAACACTTTATAGCGAACATTATGCGCTATTGAAACTCCCTCAATGCGTGTACAAATTCATCTTTATTGTGAAATATTTTCCCCACATATATTGCTTCCCTCATGATATGTCTCCTCATGCAAACCCCGATTTATTGCCCCATCTATTTCTTCATCAGTTAGTCGCGCCCACGTGGGCTCCTCCTCGTAAGGCAATTCCTCCTCAAAATCATCCAAGTTATCCGTAGCAATTGCGATATCCACCAAATCATCTCCCTCATTTTGACCATCTCTTGCACACTATCCTCTCCTCGTACATCTTCAACATTAACCTCAGGTGAATTAGGCACCCACTCATCATTTTCCCCATCCTCTTCCTCATTAATATTTCCCTCTTGCCAACCACTTGAACCAGGGTAAGTATAGGGGTTACGAAATGATGTTTGTGTGTCAAACCATTCACCACCTCGTGCCATGCCAAGATTCATCGCTTCATGAGCTTGAGATGTGTGCCTAAATTATTCAAAACAAAACTTATATCATAAATAAACAATTCACTTAATCGTAAGTTGAATGGTGAAACTACATTTTGTAAATAAACTTACCTCCAACTCGGCGAAAGTTGAGGTTTGTTGCACGCTAGTGATATAGACAAATCATCTTCTTCATTATCTTCCACACGCCTTCCTCTAGAATTTTCACTCGACCTATTTCTGCGAGCACTCCTACTTCATGCCTTCGCCGTCATTTACATACCTAGGCATGTGCGCCTCTTTTTCTATAAATAGCTCGAAGCTAAACACACGAGGCGCAAAATAGAGCATGACATGCATAGAATTATCATCATCAATTGGTATTACGGTAGTCCTTGTTCCCAAAACAGGCATCTTGTACTTCATTACGAATTTTCCACAATCTTTGATCCCATCCCAATTTATTGACCACTTGCATCTCTAGTTCATCGTAAGTACTTGGCTTATTAATCAATAATCCTACGCTTTCACCACCTTCGTATTCACCTCTATCAATTCTACCACCATACATTAACACAAACGGAACCATTTCTCCCGCCATCTTTTCCTCACAAAACAATTAACAAACACTAGCTAATTATTTTCAAACCATACAAAAGCTAAATCAATACATCAATATGTATTTTAAACGGATATTAAACGTATATTACCGGTGAGACGGAGCGACGAGACAGTGGCGAGGCGGGGTGACGACTGGCCGAGGCGTCGGTGGAGAGAACGGCGGTGGCGGCGTCGGCGGGGCGAGAATGGCGGTGGCGAGAACGGCGGCGGCGGCGAGAGAGGGGACGAGAACGACGGAGGCCGAGGCGAGAGAGGGGGAGGAGAACGACGGCGACGGCGACCAACGGCGGCGGCGGCGGCGTTAGGGATGGGTGGGGAGGAGACCGAGCCCGCGCGGGCTATATACGAAATGAAAGGCGTCGGAGTGGTGGATTTTTTTTTATGTTTTTTTATATAAATTTCCCGTAGCAAAATCAAGAAATAATAGCGCTGTGATAACAATAGAGATGGGATTTGAGAGGGATCTTTTAATCTAGCAAGGGCCCATTACATGTTCTATCTTGGGTAACTAATCTAATCAATTCAAAATCCTTCCTTGCTGTGACCCTAAACTGACTTGTGGAGCTTATTCACGTCCCTAATTTAGGGATCCTACCTTACCCTTGTGTGTTTGTGACCCTTGGATCATTGGGAAATCAAGGGTGTAGATGATGGAAGTTAGAATTTAAGTTTTCTATTTAAACCCTTCATGAGAGGGACCGGCACCCCTTTTGAACCATTGGGACTCATGCCAGCCCTTGAAAGCAGTCGTCCCTACCCCTTTTCCACTTCGCCCAGAGGTCTTGAAGTTTTTGGAGTGGTGGTTGTTAAGCTTTCGCAAGGAGGAGGTACGGGTAGTGCATCCGAAACCAATTGACGCGCAAATCGTATCGGTTCGTCAAGGTAAGATGCTATTTTTCTCACACATATTTATATCAATATTCATGAGCTTTCATGTGGATTCGTGCTCTGATGTATACGTGATATTGCTGATCTTTTTCGTCTGGAATTAGTTGTCTTGCTTTGTATGGTTGGCTTATGGTATGATGTGCACCGATTGATTCATATTGTAATCATCTCATGCATGATCCAATCGAGACATCCTAATGTATGTGATCTATACATGAATATGCATTTTATTATCTCCTAAACTTATGTTTATACTAGTGTTTGATTAGAATAACTACTACTTTAATATAGTTTTTGGTTTTTGTAGGAAACAAGAGTAATACACAGAAATAAGGTAAAAAGTAACTCGAATGGTTAAGTTATCATAACTTCGTGTACAAATGTCGAATTATATTGATTGAAGCTTCATGTTAAAGTTCAAGAAGTCAGCTTTCCAACGCCACCAACCATGCACAATTCGGAGTTCGGAACAAAAAGTTATAGCCATTTGAAGTTTATGAACAGTAACTACGATCGATCGGCTATCAGTGCGATCGATCGTCAGAGCCGCAAAAGCAGTGTATTAAAAGAAACGATCGATCGGCACACAAAAACGATTGATCGTATCTACTAGAATTTTTCAATCATGCAAGACAGTAACGACACGATCGATCGGTATCATCGGCATCGATCGGCAAAGCGATCGATCGGAGGAAAATAACGAAGGAATTGCGATCGATCGGATAGCGAACGAGTCGTCAATATGGAGCGATCAATCACCGTGTGCGGCAAACCAAAATAAAACCTATTTTAACTCGGGATTTGAAAGGGGACTTCGTGGTTTCTTTTCACTCTTATAAATAGGCCTTTTGGAAAAACGTTTTGGGCATTCAGCCTTGGAGAACCAGAGCTTTATTGGAAGCTAGAGAGGAAGAAGAGAAGGAGTCTTGTGGAAAGAAGACGAAGAAGGATTCATGACGATGGATCTACATAGACAGGCTTTTCTTTTCTCGTCTTTCTATGTGTAACTAAATTACTTGTCAAGGCTTGATGAAGCCTTAGATGTGTATTGCTACTCTTGATAGTTTAATTTATGATTCATGCTTAATGCGATTTCATGAGTTTCTTTTGAGTGCTTGATCATAGACTTGATTGATTATGAATGAAATTAGATATTGTGATTGATTTTATGTCCGATCAAGGATAAGATTGATTACATTATAATAGAGTTGTGATTAATTCTATGCCCGATCAAGGATATGATTGATTACACAATAGTGGATGAACTTTCGTGTCCGATCAAGAACGTTAGTGAATTTATTAGTAATTCGTGTGTCCGATTAAGAACACGAATTACCATCTCATGTCAATGTATGCTTAATAATAATTGGGAGTAGTAATTGCATATCTAGTGGTGGATTCATTGCCTTGATAATTCTCTGCATTGATTAAAACTCAGCTTAGTAGTTAAAGTTCATAGCTTTATTTAGATTAAACAAAAAAACTACAACTTTCTTCTCTTGAATTTGGTAAAAGATTAATCCGTCCCTAAGGTTCAACAACCCTTTAATACTCACCGTAATACAAATTGCCTTGTGCACTTGCAAGGGTTTTAATTTTAAACGATCAGTATGCTGTCCATTTGGCTATCTTGTTCCGTGTATTTGCTATCCATAATTACATGTCAATCTCTGATTCAAGTAGCTTAAGGGTCTGGTTGCTAAAAGTTGTCCACTTTCTTGTTGTTTGTCAATCGACTTGGTGTATAGTCATGCCTTAATACATGTAATCCTATAGGGATGTATTCTATGTAATTTTAACACAAAAAGCAGCAAGCTTTATGAGTTGATCTTGCTGATTTTTGTACGTTCTTATAAGTCACATCAGTGTTTGTGTGGTTTGGTTATATGTCCGGTAAAAGCTGTCCACTTTAAGTCATGTACATCTAAATTGATAGGGTATATTAATTCGGACAATTTAAAAGAGACAAGTAAGAAAACTTATGATTGGAAAGCATAAACCCTTATGGGTCAGGACTCATGGGACTCAAAGACCTCAGTCATCAGGTCTGACCAGGAGCCAAGGTGTCCTAGAAAAGCTGTCCAGTTTGCGGGTTAATGACCTAATAAGGCTAAATGGTAAAAATAGTTTTAATAAGGAACCGATATGCAATTTAATACCTAATTAAGAGATTGATTAGAAGTTAGTAAATACCTAGGATGATAGTGTATAAAGTCTATATGACCCTGATTAGGGTTAGAACAAGTAATAACTGATGAAAATTGGGTTAATCCTAAGTATGGTACTCTCGGTTAGGAATAATCTTGCGCTAGTTAATTGTGTTTGAAAATACATAACTAAATATAAAAAATTCAAAAAATTATTCCGTAAATTGGATAATAATATACAGACATAGGACTGTCTTTCATAAAAATTTCAGAGACACATAAGCTCTGTGCAGACTGTGGTAAATCTGGAAAGGGAGCTGTTGTGTACATAACAATGTCCATTCGAGGAGTATAAGTTATACGCTATGTTAAAACCGTAGAATATATGTAACACATGGAGGGTATTACCGATTAAAAATATAGAGGAATATGAAGATAGTATCATGTAATAGGTAATTCAATCTATTAAGAACGTCATGGTTACCAAGTCTTTCCTTGCGGTTCCTAACACCGCACATCTCTTACACCTTGAAGCCTTGATTCGAGGTTGGGGTTTATCCTCTTAAACCCTACCATTAAGTTACATGAGACACTCCATTTTCAGAGTCTTGAGAACCAGGGATGGTCTTTCTTGGAATAGTGCAAGGTGAAGGTATCGAATGAGTATCTATCGAAGAGTTTCGGTTTCGAGTCAACCCGTGCTTAGGCACAAATTAGTTTCTTGATTTAACTCTTGTGAGTCAATCCTTCTGAATGTTGAGAATTTCAGTGTACTCCTTTGAGAGTCTGATATTCGAAATTGATGTTATGAGTCTCTCCATGGGAGCACCCTTATTAGGGTTAGACTGATCCAGTTCTACATAAATTGTTTCTCCACTAAGAGTTTTGTTGAATATTTTTAGATTGGATCATAGTATGCTCACGAGCCATAGCTAGACCCGTGGTAGTCTCAGATATTTATGAACCTCTGTAGTTCAGCCGATGACGACAATACGTGCGCTTTAGATTGTACGACATTACGGAAGGTCTGCAATCTCCGCCCATTGTGCCCGTAAGCACTGATGGGGCTAGCATCCCTAAAAGCATGGTCGGGTTCCTCTGAAGAACCTCTCGGATGTTTTGGTATTGAAGTCCATAGGGGAAGTGGACTTTGCAGAGAGTAGAATTGGTATCTCCGACACTTTAGTTGTTCGGAGCAGATATTCTTGAATTATCTTCTTACTCTTTGGAAGTCTGGAGTCGTATTCATACCTTGATTTTATCCATCCTTGATCAATGAGAGTTTTCGGGTGATGTGTCATTTTCAGGTAAGTAAATCCTGTAAGAGTTAGTCCTGAGTTTGTTGGACCCGTTTATTCTTGAGATATTTGATTTTCTATTCTGTTGTGAGTTTTTCTGGTATCCTACTGAGTATTTCCTCTGGAATACTCACGCATCTTCTGATGTAGGGATTGAGGTGGAAAAGAAGTGACCAGTGTTTCTTCATCGTGGAGGTTGGTGATAAAGAAGACTTGAAGATTATATGGCTTTTATTTCTGTTTATTTTATTTTATTTAACAAGGAAGGGAGTGAAGTTCAACTGGAATGCTGACTGTGAAAAGAGCTTCCAGGAGTTGAAGAAAAGATTGACATCTGCACCGATTCTGAAACTTCCATCAGGAACCGGTGGGTTTGTCATCTATAGCGACGCATCGAAATGCGGTCTGGGTTGTGTATTAATGCAGAACGGACATGTAGTGGCGTATGCGTCGAGACAGCTGAAGATCCATGAGCAGAATTATCCAACTCACGACTTGGAACTGGCAGCGGTCGTGTTTGCTCTGAAGATTTGGAGGCATTATCTCTATGGTGAGACTTTCGAGGTATTCACAGATCACAAGAGTCTGAAGTATATTTTCTCTCAGAAGGACTTGAATATGAGACAGAGGCGGTGGTTAGAATATTTGAAGGATTATGATTTTTCCATTCATTATCACCCAGGGAAGGCGAATGTAGTCGCAGATGCACTAAGCAGAAAAACCGGAGTCATAGCACATTTGATGGTGCACGAGTGGAGAATGATGGAGGATTTGGGAAAGTATAATCTGGAATGGCCAACTACCCAGAGAATTTCTTTCCTAGGAAACATATCAGTGAGATCAGTGATCTGTGAGAAGGTACTGGAGGCACAAAAGAGAAGTCCTCAGTTGCAGAAGCTGCTAGAGAAGCCAAATTTCACGAAAGGAACTGATGAGAGTATCTTATTCCAAGGAAGATTGGTCGTGCCGAAGGATGCAGAATTGAGACAAGAACTTCTTCGGGAGGCGCATAACTCACAATATGCGATTCATCCAGGGAGTACCAAGTTATATCAGGATCTGAAGAGGAATTTTTGGTGGAACGGAATGAAGCGAGACATTGGAAAGTTTGTATCCAAATGTTTAACATGCCAGCAAGTAAAGGCGGAACATCAGAGACCGGCGGGATTGTTACAGCCATTAGAGATTCCACAGTGGAAATGGGATCACATCACAATGGACTTTGTGGTGGCCTTACCAAAGACCCAGAGACAGAAGGATGCAATATGGGTGATCGTTGATCGATTATCAAAGACGGCTCATTTTCTACCAATCAGATGGAAGCAGAATCCGGAGAGTCTAGCTGAGTTGTACATCAAGGAAATAGTGAGATTGCATGGTACGCCAATATCAATAGTATCAGATCGAGATCCAAGATTTACGTCCAGGACATGGAAAGGAATTCAGGAAGCACTTGGCACTAAACTCAGTTTTAGCACAGCATTTCATCCACAGAGCGATGGGCAATCAGAAAGAACCATTCAAACTTTAGAAGACATGCTCCGAGCGTGTGCTATTGACTGGAAGGGCAGTTGGGATGATCATCTACCATTGATCGAATTCGCCTACAACAACAGCTATCACTCTAGCATTGGAATGGCACCATTTGAAGCTTTATATGGAAGACCATGCAGATCACCTACGTGCTGGACAGAGGTTGGAGAAAGTCAGGTGATGAAGTCGGAACTAGTGCAGTATTGTGCAGAAAAAGTGAAACAGATTCGGCAGAAGCTACAGACGGCGCAGAGCAGACAGAAGAGCTACGCCGATAACCGAAGACGAGATTTAGAGTTTCAGGAAGGAGACAACGTGTTTCTGAAGGTTTCTCCGTCAAAAGGAGTCATGAGGTTTGGCAAGAAAGGGAAACTTAGCCCGAGGTTTGTTGGACCATTTGAGATCTTAGAACGGGTCGGGCCAGTTGCCTACAGATTGGCCTTACCCCCACAACTGGCGGAAGTGCACAATACATTTCATGTATCGATGCCGAGGAAATATGTGCCGGATGAGTCCCACGTATTGGACTATACAACAATGGAGTTAGAGGCAGACTTGTCTTTTCCGATGAGACCAATCAAGATTTTGGACAAGAAAGATCAGGTGTTACGAAGGAAGACTATCCCGTTGGTAAAGGTTCTGTGGCAAAACCAGCACTCCGAAGAAATGACATGGGAAGCAGAAGACGAGATGAAGAAATCTTACCCTCAACTTTTTGAAGTTTGATTATCGGCATTTCGAGGACGAAATGTTCTTTTTAGGAGGGGAGGATGTAACACCCGAAAAATCGGTACGTTTTTGGAAAGTGCTATTTTAGGAAACTGGTCTAAAATAGGAAAGTTTCCGTAACTGTCGTGTCTTTTGATCTGGTATTTCGTTTTGGCCTTGTGAAACCATATTTTGATGATTTTTGGTCAATAAAAATTTATAACCAGATTAGGCAGGTTTTCCCGAGCGCGAGGACTGGGCCTGGCGCCGTGACCTATCTGGCGCCAGCGCCTGGTACACCTGACGCCAGGGCCAGTCGAGTGACAGGGCTAGGGCTAGTCACGTGTGCGAGTACACATGTGACGGGGTCGAGTGGATGTGTCACCAGGGCAGGACTCGTGCACGGTGGAACTGCCCAGCACGCATATAAGTTATCTTAACCGTTCATCTGCGATCGGTGTTATAAGGCGTGCGTGTTTCAGTAGAGGGCCACGTGGACCCTGAGGAGTCACGCCACCTCATGGGTGACGTGGACACCTTGGACCCACGATTTGGAAGTCCAAATCGTGGGGAGTCATTTTGGTTTGAATTGCATTAATTGTAAATAATGGGTTCACTATCTTGCAATTGATTTAATTGGAGGGTAAATTGGGGAAATCAAAGGAGAAGGATTTGGACGCCTTGAGGAGGCTGACTTGGCCTTTCATAGAGATGGCTGGCCCAAGTTGTATCTTGAATTAAATTCCTTTAGGTGGTCTTTAAGTGGAAGGTTACTTAGGCAATTTTGGTATTAATTTGATGGAGATAAATTCATACTTTAATGAAATCAAAACTGAAATCAGTTTTGAGAAGATCACGCCCTGACTGTTTTGGAAGGGCTGAAGGTGATCTAGGCCTTTGGATGAGATGGAGGTGGATGGTGGGGATCATCATGGAAAAATCTATTTAAACCACACAAGAGGAGGTCGGCCATTTTCCTTGAACCGGCAGCCATTCACTCTTGTGTGGTAAGTTCTCCTCCTTCATCTCATTCCATTCTTCTTCTCCTCTTCCAAATAGTAAGAACTCTTCTTTTCTTTTCCTTGAAGAAGTATTGTGGGGGGTAGATCGGTGTAGCCTAGATGGTGGTGCATAGAGGAACGCGAAGCACTTGAGAATTGTCGGGTTGTCTTTCAAAGAGGTAGGATACATTTTTACTCACTTCTTCATACCATAATAATTGTTTGATGTGTGATCCTTCATGCCTTTGCTGGCTACTTCATTTGTATATGATAAGGTTGTTTGTTTGTAGTGAAAGTTCATTTTTTTCTTACCTATGTTTCGCATGTGTACAAATCGATGGTACGATCAAGGTATAGTCCGACGTGCATGGCCTAGTTTTGTAATCTGAAATCCATATTTCTCATGCAATTGGCTTGTTTGATTCTTTTGGATCTGACGACTTGCTGTCCAGAAATCCTTGTCTTATTGTTCAATCTCTATTTGTTGTACTAGTTATAGCATTCACTCAATCGGGTAGAGTTATGTATATAAACATCATGAAGTAATGTGTCATAGATTGGAAATTCGAGTCGATGACTCTCTGTCCAGAAATAAAGGTCTCTTCTTTTTAGCATTAATGATGTCTTCTTGTGTCCCATATTAATGGTCATAATTATTGAATGGATTATAACCATGACTAGTTCTAAAATCAGTCCGTAGAAGGAATAAAGCCTAAGTTAATCATTGAAAACAATTACTGGAAGATAACCTACTTACTTATATCATGCCTAGTGGGATGGTCAGATAATTAGTATTATCATGAGAGAGTAGTAGATCTGATTAATTAAGTAATTAAAGGCGAATTAGTGGCATAATTAAGCCTCGGCCAGGAACTTTCCTGCTCAGGCAGTCAGCAATGAAAAATACGTAACTAATTCCAGAAAATTCAGAAAAATACATTCTTGATTGGGTTGTAAAATAGACTCATCAGAGAACCTAGTGTAAAAATTTCAGATCTAGATTCAATCTGTAAAAGTCATGGTCAGTGCTGAAAGTGTACCATGTTATGCAGGACAGTGCTGTAAACTGGGGGTAATGAACTAGTATTAGTATTATGGGATTAATTGACTTATAGATTGAAGTAAAACACAATGAAATTTAAACTTACCGAAATCATTACTATTATGATAAAACCAGTAAGGGACCAGGGGTCTAGTCTTAGCCTTTGTGTCATCTCTTTCAAGTCTTTGGTTCACTGTGACAAATGACATTGAAATCCTTAATTAGGGTTTTGCTCTAAACCCTAGTTATTCTCTCCATTCGTAAATTCTCAAAGTCACTAGCAGTATAGGATTCTTTTCTAGGGCCTTGCACATCGGAGATTCTTTGAATGAAGACACTACGTTAAACCAGCGATTGGAGTGGAGCTTTGAGAAGCGAGCATTACAATTACTTCTTTGATGAGTCATGTGTTGATGACAAGTTCTGATAGTTGGACCTCTAATTCTTGGTTGTCTCGAGATATTGACATCTCTTTGACACTCCTATAAAAGTTTATCCTCAAGAGGGAAACCTTTGTTGATTTTTCATACAACCTCTGTTGCTGTATTTTGCGTTTAAACCTCTGAAAACTGTTTCTTCCACCAGAGTCGTGATAGAACTCTTCAAGTGGGAATCCTAGTATGCTCCAGAGCCATTGCTAGATCTTGCGAGATCTCAGATTTTATTGAACCTCTGTAGTTCAGCCGATGACGGCAGCGCGTACGCTTAGACTGTATGACATTACGGAAGGTCTGCAGTCTCCGCCCATTGTGCCCGTAAGCACCGATGGGGCCAGCATCCCTAGACGCATGGCCGGGTTCCTTTGTAGAACCTCTAGGATGTTCTGGCAATAGATGTCCATAAGAGAAGTGGACTGACCAGCGAGCAGAAGTTGTTGACTCTTTACACACTGTATGTTGGAGTCTATTTCAGTTATTACTTTGACCTATGCAGATGAGCTATCAGGGATTGAGTTAGTAGTTGCGGATTTTCAAAAACCTGATTATGGTCTCTTAATGCTCTTGATATTAAATCTCCTTTCGGTTGATTTGTTAATCTCTTATCAGTAGGGTTTTTGGTATCCTACTGAGTATTTCATTCGAAATACTCATGCATCCTCCGATGCAGGAATTAAGGACGAGCAGAGGTGAGGACGTTCAGTAGCGTGAGAGGATGCTGGAGACTTGAAGACTTATCTATTTGTTTTATTATTATCTGAATGCTTGAACTCACGGCCTGCGTGCCGTTTTGCTTTATTTTATGATGTGTTAAGACGTTTCAAGACTTTGTAATAATGAATTAGATATCTTTTCAGTTATTCCATGTTTTGTAAGTAATTTTGGTTTAAGTCGTAATGATCCTGCGTGTTCACTGATATTAAAAAGGGTTAAGGGAGGTCTTGAGTATTCGGTCCGTCCCAAGTTTCCTACCCTTGACCTTCATTGGAAAGTCGCTTCCGCTTAAATAGGGTCTTGGGAATTTGGGGCGTGACAAATACAGCAACATCCTGTAATGTTTATAGTCATCTCCCCAAATGCAAGTGAAATGTTTGTGTCTCACTCCACCATCTGTCAACTAGGGCAGTGATGAGAGCCTTATCAATCCTGATATACTGTAACCGAGTAAAGTGCCCAAATCCTGCCATCTCTATGTATGGCAAAATGCGCGCATCAACTAGCCAATATCGCACATTTTGCCAGTGCTCGGTGGATTCAATGCACCTGCACCCGGGATCCTATACACATGAAAAATACTTTACAAATAGAAGATAATGATATATGCAATATTCAAAACTAAGGAGATAATGATTATGCACACACCTCTCCGTTCCATATGCCATCAGATCTGTGCGAGCTCTGCTATGTGAGGACGGATGGATCAATCGGTCTGGGGTCCATAATATCTACACAGAAACTAACAATTAATAATAACTTTAAAGAATATATAAACAAGTTAATTTACATATAAAGATCATTGTATATAAGTACCAATCAGCAGGCAGTGTGTTTTGGCAATGGTGCCTGTTATGACCAACTTGGTTGCAATTCCCACAATGGTAGTGAGATCGACCATCTGCATGCATGCCCGCACTATCCATCGCATTATGTATTCTCCTACTGCGTGGACGACCAGTGATCTGTACATGAAATATGCATTTTATTATCTCCTAAACTTATGTTTCTGCTAGTGTTTGTTTAGAATAACTGCTACTTTAATATAGTTTTTGGTTTTTGTAGGAAACGAGAGCAAAACGCAGAAATGGGATAAAACGCGACTCTAATGATTGAATATTTACAACTTCTATTGCATATCTCTGATGGGACTGATTTAAGCTTCATGTTAAAGTACACGAAGTCAGCTTTCCAACGCCACTGACTGTTCGCAATTCGGAGTTCTGAGCAAAAAGTTATAATCATTTGAAATATCGCGCGCGAAAGAGAATGCACGTCAAATGGGTTCTGTGCCGAGATCGGAGATTGGACGCGCGAGATCAATACGACGGGTTTTAAGGAAGAAAAAGAAAAAAAAAAGAAAGAAATTGAAATGGTCCGGTTCGGGTTTGTCTCGGTCCGGTTCAAGAAAGAAAATAAAAAATAAAAAAACCCGGCCCGAGCCGAAGCTCGGGCGTTCGGGCGTCTGTTTCAGAACAGAGCCGAAGCTCTGTTTTGGATGAGCTCGCCGGCAAGAGCTGGGCGGACGGCGGCCTCGGCGGCAGGTCTCGACGGCGAGACGGTCACGGCGGTGGGGCGAGGATTGCTGACAGGGGTCTCGAGCACAGCAGTTCTGGCGGCCGACAAAGAGCTCACGACGGCCATGGAAGACGACGGCGGAGCTCGAGATGGGAGGTCACAGCAGCGAAGAACGTCCACGACGGAGCTCGAGACGGCGCCGAAGAAGAGGTAATTCGAGGACAAGGCAGACAGCGACATTAATGGCGGAATCGGACTCAAAATCGTGCTGGAATCGGTAATGGCAACTTGGGCCCAATCGGGAAAACAGATCCGTGTCGGAATTAAAAAGCCTCGATTTAGATTCTTTCCTTGAATAGGAATCGACGAAAAATCGGATTGAGATTCTCAGTCGAAGGCTATAAAAACAGAACGAAGAAGAGGGCCGACAGAAGAGAAAAACAGGCCGAGAGACGATAGACAGAGCGACCGCCGGGCGAAAACCAGAGGAAAAACAGCCCTTTTTCCGGCGTGATTGTGGCCGGAAGAAGAGGTGGGTCTTCGCCGGAGCAAGAGGAGTCGAACGCCGGGAGAAAGAACCGATTTTGGGCCGGATTTGGAAGTGCTACAGTGCTGATTTGAAACTGCTACAGTACGAGTCCGCCGGAGAAGATGATGAATAGTGCCGTGAACAGTATTTTGTGAACAGTGCCGGGTGAATAGTGAACAGTATTTTTGATAATCCGACGACGAATCAGGCTTTTTCTTCCCTTATTTTCATGTCTAGCTAAATTTCATTGTACTAAGATTAGATGAAGCCCTGCTGATTGTTTGACTCTCAATACTTATTTGCAATTCTAAAGTTGTGATTTTTATTCCATATGCTTAATATTTGCTATGATTATTCTGTTGCTCGAGAGAGGGTAGAGTAATTGTTAGTTAAGGGTTTGTTAATGTTCGAGAGATCTTAGCGAATTCCAAGGTGTTATTTGAATAAAAATTGCATTTTTATGATTGGTCTTTGCTCGAGAGAGGGAGATTGATTAAATTAGATTTAATTGTTTAGTTGCATGTTCGAGAGGGCTGCACACATTACGATTATTCGTGACTTCGAGAGGGGCACGGGTAGTTGATCACTTGGAATTGTACGGGTTTAACGGAGAGGATAGCTATTTGGTTTGGGTGGATTCGAAGTCTTAGTATATTTCTCATCATATTATTTTCTCATAAATTTCATTGCTTTGTTAAATTAGAACTTTTCATTCTGTTATAACTAGTTTCATAAAAATCAAATCTTTCATTAGAATTAAGTTGAATCAGTCCAAGTCCTTTGGGTTCGACCTCGTTACCACTAGACTATACTGAGTCTCGTGCGATTGCGAGTAAAAAAGTAGAAAAATCAATCAATCAATTGGCGCCGTTGCCGGGGACTTGGTAACGGTTTGACTTAATTCTATTTTGTTCATATTTTTCTTGTAGGATTTTGATACTTTATTTTCTTGTCTTTGTAGGAGTCAATTTGGAGAGGCAGGTAGTGACACTTGGAACTCGCCGACGTTGGAAAGGGCACTCCTTCCCCTCGTTTGCAATCTATCAACCTTTCTTTTTAAGTAGATTTATGTGTTTTTAATATTTTTCTTTTTATTTCTGTGAATGCATGCAGTGCTAGTTGTCAATAGCTATGTTTGTTTATTGTCAATATTTAGGACTCTTGATTGCTAGTCGTGGATAACTAGGGTTGTTTTGTGTTGTGGATGTGTGATAGTGTGATTATGGTGTTGGTGATTATGTGGTGAAAGAAAAAAAAATGACTTCACCTTCCTATGGATTTAGCCATAATAACTCATACATGTACTTTAATGATTATTATTCCTCACACACACCTACTTCCACTCCCTTTGAAGTATCATTCCCTCCATGTCACTCATATCTTGATATTTATAACCATGGGTGGGAAAATCAATCCAACTTTGGGAGTAACATATCTTCCCTACAACCCACGATCCCTTTTATTTTGGAACCATGTGCCATTTGCTTAAGCCCTACCCATACCCTAGTGGAGTGCCCTTCGGCCCATGAGTATCCGGAATTGGTGCGCGATCATGTACGTGCGGCCCAAGGTCTTCATAGGTGGGATGATCAATCTAATTTTTCTTGGCACACACTCAATGAAAGGGCAATGTTTGAACCAATCACTACTCCACCATTACAAGGTATGACATGCCATGTTCCACCACCACCACTGCCCCAACCCCAAAATGCCCAACCCACATGGAATCCTAGCTTTGAAGATAAGGTCTTGTCCATGTTGGATAATTTAAATGGGATCTATAGTAGTGCATGGGGCGTTAGTAATGATGTAAACACTTTACCTATCCAACCACAATACCCGATGGGCCAATTTGTTGAAGAGGGGATAAGTTTTTCCCCTGACAATGTTCAAAATGGTACAACCCTTCGGAGTACACAGAAATTTGACAATGAGGTTGGATGTAGTGCAGGAAATGAGCAAGGAGGGGTAGAAATTAAAGAAGAAATGAATGAGTCGTTAGAACCAATTTTTAAATCTTCTATCTCTGGGGAGTCACCGTCTACGACAATATTAACGGAACCTTATGTTCCTGAAGCACCACCCATACAATGTCTAGACCAACCTTCCCCTTTGATTGTTGAACGTGACTTAGAGTGTTCTATCGATTGCCCAGTCAATCCATCATTTGAGAGTCCTCCCCAAAATGTGTTAAGAGAGGAGGCCACTAAGGCCAAATTGGGTGATGTGGAAGAGGAGCCCTTCATTTTAAAATTCTCTAATGACCTCTTTCCATGGCTAATGAAGGGGGCTCTATTCCCAAAGCTTACCCACCCACCACTCCACCCCTTCATTCCACGATATGATCCGTACTTAAGTAACAAGGATAGGAGTGTGTGGGGCAATCATTTAATTGATCCAGGTTGACTTGTTGGGGGTTACGTCTGGCTGAAGACGTAAAACTTAGCGCTCTTGGGAGGCAACCCAAATTTTAGTTTCTTGTTTCTTTTCTATTTTTCTTTTTATTTTTTGTAGGTTATTTCTTACCTATGTGGGGATGCTACAGTCGAGGTTTGGGGGTGTATTTAATTTTTCCATATTTATATTATCTCCTCATTCTTCGCTTATATGTTTCATGCTTTACATCTACCATGAGGCTCTCCATTCAGGTGACTTCCTTCCCCACTCCTTTTCTTTTACTCTTCATTGTAGTATCATTTTGGTCAACATTGAGGACAATGTCTAGTTTAGGTTTGGGGGTGTAGAAAAGAAGTGTTTATCATATGTTTTTGCTTTTGAAAAAAAAAAAAAAATTAAAAACTATGAAAAAAAAATTGAAAAAAAGATAGTTTTTAGGTTGTTTGTTAGTATTTTTATAGGTTTTGATAGTTTATCCCGTGATGATGCATTTTACAATTCTTAAGAGATTAATTTACATTGGAAGTGTGAGTAAGTATACTGGAGGATAGATACACTTAACTGAGCATATCTTTCTATTACAGTCCTCTTGGAATAAAGTGCTTGAACTAAGAAAATTCACTTACACACACTAGTTACATAAAGTAATACCATCTAGAGATTTGTTGAATGCTAATCTACAGTGGGATGTCTTTAGTCATAGTCATTGGATGATGTGTAGTTATCTGTTGAGCTTAAAAGATCATGATAGACCATTTACTTGGCTATGGCAAGGGCTGGAACCGGAAATAGGTTGAGAGTATAATACAGCCTGGACAAAATAAAGATGTGCTGAAAATATGAATGCTGAA
Source organism: Houttuynia cordata (assembly GCA_039654745.1). NCBI lineage: Eukaryota > Viridiplantae > Streptophyta > Magnoliopsida > Piperales > Saururaceae > Houttuynia > Houttuynia cordata. The sequence goes on along the minus strand of CM077507.1, from coordinate 38,438,236 downwards.
AATAAAAAAAAAATGCGAAAAAATGAAAACAAAATGAAAGAAAGGGGCTGCTTGACTTTATAGGATTAACTTAGGCTGATGCTCAGGCCCGAAGCGGTCTCTTAATACCTAATGCCCTAAGCCAACTGGCTGGGAGTCATTGGCCTGAGTCATTGCTAAACCTAAGCATCTTGAAGTCAGGCCTTACACAGTCCTAGCGAAAAAAAAAAGTCTGTGGTGTATTATCCTCTCAAATCTAGAATGTTGGACCCGAATGAGGCGCGCAGATCTGTGCTATCATGAACCTAAAGATTGGGATGACTACGTAGATTCTGATGTTCTTTGGTTAATGGGTAACACTGGATATGTGTAAGACAGAAATTTAGAATGTATTGCTACAATGTTCTACACTTTTACTATTTACATTATAATGCTATATCATATTGAGCAGAAATTTCCAAGATGAAAGTGTGGAATAAAACCACTTACTTGAGGGCTTCTATATTCCTGTTGATTATAAACCAAGTACGTGTGGTTAATTCTCCTAAGCATTGTAGTTTGCATTTGAAGGGATAATAGGTTTGTTTGTTTTGCAGTGTTTTGATTTGTTTTTACATTTAGGTTAATTAGGTTAATTTCATAAATACATGTTTGTGGGTAGCATGGCTGTAAACCCTCACGAGACAATACTCGTCCTACTAGGGCCACCTAGAGGTTTAACGGCTTGTTGCATACGCTCAATGCAATCGTGTTCCCTACGAAAGTGGTGTTTACTTTTATGCATTAGTTCCTTAGTTAGTTTGTTTGATTTTATTTTTGTTTTGTTTTGCTAGGGACTAGCAAAATCTAGGTTTGGGGGTGTGATCTGTACATGAAATATGCATTTTATTATCTCCTAAACTTATGTTTCTGCTAGTGTTTGTTTAGAATAACTGCTACTTTAATATAGTTTTTGGTTTTTGTAGGAAACGAGAGCAAAACGCAGAAATGGGATAAAACGCGACTCTAATGATTGAATATTTACAACTTCTATTGCATATCTCTGATGGGACTGATTTAAGCTTCATGTTAAAGTACACGAAGTCAGCTTTCCAACGCCACTGACTGTTCGCAATTCGGAGTTCTGAGCAAAAAGTTATAATCATTTGAAATATCGCGCGCGAAAGAGAATGCACGTCAAATGGGTTCTGTGCCGAGATCGGAGATTGGACGCGCGAGATCAATACGACGGGTTTTAAGGAAGAAAAAGAAAAAAAAAGAAAGAAATTGAAATGGTCCGGTTCGGGTTTGTCTCGGTCCGGTTCAAGAAAGAAAATAAAAAATAAAAAAACCCGGCCCGAGCCGAAGCTCGGGCGTTCGGGCGTCTGTTTCAGAACAGAGCCGAAGCTCTGTTTTGGATGAGCTCGCCGGCAAGAGCTGGGCGGACGGCGGCCTCGGCGGCAGGTCTCGACGGCGAGACGGTCACGGCGGTGGGGCGAGGATTGCTGACAGGGGTCTCGAGCACAGCAGTTCTGGCGGCCGACAAAGAGCTCACGACGGCCATGGAAGACGACGGCGGAGCTCGAGATGGGAGGTCACAGCAGCGAAGAACGTCCACGACGGAGCTCGAGACGGCGCCGGAGAAGAGGTAATTCGAGGACAAGGCAGACAGCGACATTAATGGCGGAATCGGACTCAAAATCGTGCTGGAATCGGTAATGGCAACTTGGGCCCAATCGGGAAAACAGATCCGTGTCGGAATTAAAAAGCCTCGATTTAGATTCTGTCCTTGAATAGGAATCGACGAAAAATCGGATTGAGATTCTCAGTCGAAGGCTATAAAAACAGAACGAAGAAGAGGGCCGACAGAAGAGAAAAACAGGCCGAGAGACGATAGACAGAGCGACCGCCGGGCGAAAACCAGAGGAAAAACAGCCCTTTTTCCGGCGTGATTGTGGCCGGAAGAAGAGGTGGGTCTTCGCCGGAGCAAGAGGAGTCGAACGCCGGGAGAAAGAACCGATTTTGGGCCGGATTTGGAAGTGCTACAGTGCTGATTTGAAACTGCTACAGTACGAGTCCGCCGGAGAAGATGATGAATAGTGCCGTGAACAGTATTTTGTGAACAGTGCCGGGTGAATAGTGAACAGTATTTTCGATAATCCGACGACGAATCAGGCTTTTTCTTCCCTTATTTTCATGTCTAGCTAAATTTCATTGTACTAAGATTAGATGAAGCCCTGCTGATTGTTTGACTCTCAATACTTATTTGCAATTCTAAAGTTGTGATTTTTATTCCATATGCTTAATATTTGCTATGATTATTCTGTTGCTCGAGAGAGGGTAGAGTAATTGTTAGTTAAGGGTTTGTTAATGTTCGAGAGATCTTAGCGAATTCCAAGGTGTTATTTGAATAAAAATTGCATTTTTATGATTGGTCTTTGCTCGAGAGAGGGAGATTGATTAAATTAGATTTAATTGTTTAGTTGCATGTTCGAGAGGGCTGCACACATTACGATTATTCGTGACTTCGAGAGGGGCACGGGTAGTTGATCACTTGGAATTGTACGGGTTTAACGGAGAGGATAGCTATTTGGTTTGGGTGGATTCGAAGTCTTAGTATATTTCTCATCATATTATTTTCTCATAAATTTCATTGCTTTGTTAAATTAGAACTTTTCATTCTGTTATAACTAGTTTCATAAAAATCAAATCTTTCATTAGAATTAAGTTGAATCAGTCCAAGTCCTTTGGGTTCGACCTCGTTACCACTAGACTATACTGAGTCTCGTGCGATTGCGAGTAAAAAAGTAGAAAAATCAATCAATCAATTGGCGCACCTCTCCGTTCCATATGCCATCAGATCTGTGCGAGCTCTGCTATGTGAGGACGGATGGATCAATCGGTCTGGGGTCCATAATATCTACACAGAAACTAACAATTAATAATAACTTTAAAGAATATATAAACAAGTTAATTTACATATAAAGATCATTGTATATAAGTACCAATCAGCAGGCAGTGTGTTTTGGCAATGGTGCCTGTTATGACCAACTTGGTTGCAATTCCCACAATGGTAGTGAGATCGACCATCTGCATGCATGCCCGCACTATCCATCGCATTATGTATTCTCCTACTGCGTGGACGACCAGGTTTTCGTGTCGACCTTGGGGGCTTCACCACATACTCAAGTGACTTTTCCTCCCAAGATCGTCGATCTGGAGGCATAAAGAATTCGGCTACATTTGCCTCGATTGAACAACAATTAGATGACGACATGGATGTTTGTACACCTGAGAGTAATTGCAAGAACATGTATGACTGCTTGCATCCACCACATATTTTCTACCACGCATTGTTTTCACTTCATACACGTGAGGATTGATTTGATTAGCCCACATGCTGCCAATCAGGCACGTTTGTTGTTTAATCTTCCACTCATTAGTAGGGGTGTATGGGGTTGCTATGGCTAACCTGGCCAAATGTCACTTCATAAAGAATTTGATGATCTGGTAGAATGTGGCTGACACCAAGGCTTGCACAGGTAATGATCGAGCCCCCTTCAACTCACTATTTAGACTTTCAGCCATATTTGTTGTGGTCATTCTAAATCTTGTAAAACCATCATAAGCAAGCGACTACAATTAAGGTGATAATCCACCTTCCTCACTGAGTAGCCATTTTGCTTCTGGACTTTCTGCACCGATAAGTTTCATCTTCTCATCAAACTCATCTACAATAAGCACAGTTGCATCTTCCCCTATCAACCTCGTCAATACATCATTTTTAAACTTCTTATAATAGTTTGCCTTGATGTGTCGCATACAATATCGGTGACAAAAATGCGGATGTAGAAACACATCTGGCACAGCCTTTTACAACCCTTTATGTCAATCGGATATGATAGTGATAAAGATCCTATCAAGGACAACATGCTCCTTCAACATACGTAAGAACCATCTCCAATTAGGGTAATCCTCACTCGAAACAAGGCCAAATAAAGAGGGAACAAACCCTTGTGCCAGTCGTTAGCAGTCACCGCCAAAAGGGCTCCTCTATACTTACTAGATAGGAAAGTAGCATCAACACTTATGACGAGGAGACAATGTTTAAAACCCTCAATACATGGCCCAAATGCCCAAAACCCCTTCTCAAACCTTCGACACATAGCATCTTCCATTTGCGTCGTCACCAACCTACAAATGGTTCCCGGATTGGTATTAACTATTGCCTCCATGTACATTGGCAACAATTGATAGGACTCAACCAACCCAATCACCATACACTGCTTTGATGGCCATATTCCTTACCGTTCATGCTTTTTTGTATGAAATATCCACGTAAAAAGTCTCCTTAATCCTCTCTTAAATAACCACTGGTGGGATATCTACTTCTGCTCTAATATAGGTAATATATGCCGACAAACAAACGCTGCAGTACATTGTCTATGACTAGTGTCTAGCTCGGCATTTCTACAAGTGTGTTTGCCACCATACGTCTTCACTTGAAAATCATTAATCCCCTTCCTCAATGATGCATGTACTCTCCATGGGCAGTTAGGGTATTGACATCTTGTTGTATACTGTGTCGGATTTGTACGCAACACTTTATAGCGAACATCATGCGCTATTGAAAACTCCCTCAATGCGCGTACAAATTCATCTTTATTAGGGAATATTTGCCCCACATATATTGCTTCCTCATGATACGTCTCCTTATGCAAACCCCGATTAATTGCCCCATCTATTTCATCATCTGTTAGTCGCGCCCATGGGGGCTCCTCCTCATATGGCAACTCCTCCTCAAAATCATCAAAGTTATCCGTAGCAATTGCGATGTCCACCAATTCATCTCCCTCATTATGAACTATCTCTTGCACGTTATCCTCTCCTCATACATCTTCATCAATAACCGGTGAATCAGGCACTTGCTCATCATTTTTCCCATCCTCTTTCTCATTCTCCCCTTCGTCTTCCTCATCATTTAAATTTTCCTCTTGCATACCACTTGAACTAGTGTAAATATAGGGGTTATGAAATTAAACTATTCCTTTAACCGTAAGTTGAATGGTTAAAATACTATTTTTAAATAAACTTACCTCAAACTAGGCGAAAGTTGGGGTTCGTTGCACGTTAATGATATAGACAGATCATCTTCTTCATTATCTTCCACACACCTTCCTCTAGAGTGTCCACTCGACTTATTTCTGCGAGCACTCCTACTTCCGCCTTCACCATCATTTAAAAACCTAGGCATGCGCGCCTCTTTTTCTACACATAGCTCGAAGCTAAATACATGAGCCACAAAATAGAACATTTGTTACATAGAATTGTCATCATTAATTGATATTCTAGTAGTCCTTGCTCTAGTAACAGGCATCTTGTACTTCATACGAATTTTCCACAATCTTTGGTCCCATTCCAATTTGCTTACCACTTGCATCTCTAGTTCCTCGTAAGTACCTGGCTTATTAATAAATAATCCTACACTTTCGCTACCTTCGTATTCACCTCTATTAATTCTGCCACCATATATTAACACAAACGGAACCATTTCTCCTGCCATCTCCTCTCACAAAACTTTTAAAAAACACTATAAAAAACTACACAAATATAACATAATTAATTTCATACAATATAAAAGCTACATCAATACGTATTTTTAATGGATATTAAACGTATATTATAGGTATAGACGCGAGCGGCAGGGCGACGAATTGGCCGGAGAAGCTGCTGGCTAGCCGAGGCGAGGTGAGGCGGTGGCTTGGGCATGGCGAGGATAGCGAGGCGGTGGCTAGGGCAAAGACGGTGAGGCGGAGCTGGCCGAGGCGGAGGCGGGGACGGGCTGGTGGCAACTGGCCGAGGCGGAGACAGGGAGGCGCCGGAGAGCCGAAGCGTCCGGAAGGAGAGGCGTTAGGGCTCGGTGCGGTGGAGCCCGACCCCGAGCCCGAGCCCTCATAAATACGAAATGAAAGGCGTCGGTTCCTTTCAGAGAGTTAGAAAAAAAAAGAAATCGGGATCATTCACAAGAGAAAGGCGCGTCGATTGGTTAAAGAGAAAGATGTCGGTTAAAAAAAAAGCCAAGCAGCCTGCGTGGTTTGTCAGAGCACCATTTCGGGAAATAAGTTCTACATTGCGTCATTTTGACAATTTTTTTCATGATTTTTTATATAATTTCCCCCAAAACCAATGCCACACCTTTCAGCACTCACTACCCATCACCACGGTTACCACCAGGCTACCCGTGGCCACTTGCTGCAGGTCGCTGCCACCCTCTCCGACGTCAACATCTCTGAGCCTCCGCAAGTCATCACCTACTTCTACCACCACCATATTCTTACTCACAAATTGAAACCTTAAATACTTACTCCCCTTGTCCAATGAAGCTAGTTTGCATTATGAAATGAGTGAAATTTATTAATTTGAAACCCGTCATTTTTCAAATCCAGACGAGCTTAAGGGAGCATAGTGGCAGTGGGACCCTAGCCACATTAGAGTCCAGTCCAATCTGACCCGGTCAACTTTTCATGCTGTGTCCAGCTGGTTTATGTGAACCTTTAAAACCCATATCCAACCACCATTCCGGATTCTGTTTTTCTTAGGAGTTATCCAAAATACTCATGAACTTTGGTGAATACACTGTTCATCCAAATACATGAATTACTCATATTCGCATGAGAAATGACCAAACAACACCCTCAGAAGCGAAATTCTCCTGTCATACACCCCTCCATCCAAAAGTACTTGACTAGATTAGAAACCATAGTGAACTGATTTTAGTTCGTTTTTCTTTTCAATATAGGTAATTCTAGACTGAGGGGGTAGCCGCCATTTATTAACTTATAGTTTCACTAATGAAGCATATTTTGGTCATTTAAAGCATGAAGGTGCCACTCACGTGGGAATGAGTATTTTGGGTATTTTGATGAACAACAGTTGAAAATTGTATTTTTGGTGAAGTTCATATGTATTATATTCAAACCTAGTTTGTCAAGGGGAAAAGCTTGAACAAGGTCATACCCACAGATATGGAATTGATCAAGTGAAGGACTTCTCTTTTAAAATTTTCATCAGGCGCATTAGTTGTAATGTGATAGACCAAAGTCCCAGCAAGATGTTGCTTTAATAAACTCATTGAATGGTCAAATTCCGCGTCCGGAAGCCCCCGGAATTCCCCCATTCCCATTTCCCCTCAAATCCCCCGCCGCTGAAATCAAAAACTTCCATCTTAAGCAAAATCCCCCGTTTTCAAAATCCCAAATCCCACACTCTGACCCCGCGCCTTTTAAATTCCCGGATTCACTCCCGCTGCCAGACTCCGACCGCTTTAACCGTGAATTTGCCTTTTCCGCCAAATTTTTCGCCTTTTCCCGAAAATCCTCCGCAAGAGGAAGAATGGGGCGGAAGGAGGCGGCAGAGCAGGGCCGCCGGTGGAAGTGGGGCTGGCTCGTCGTCGCCGCCATCTCCGTCCTCTTCGCCACAGCCGTCACCTCCCGTAACCTCCCCAAGATCTCCCTCTTCGGCCGCCCCGCCGCCGACAGCAAGCCATGCGACTGCTCCGTGAGTTTCCTCTTCGCTTTCCCTCTCTCTTTGTCTTTTTTGGGATCAGGGTTTTGATGGGTTTCGCTTGGATTGTGGTTTGGTTGATTGGTGAAGGGCGGGAGGAAGTACACGGGGATGGTGGAGGACTGCTGTTGCGATTACGAGACTGTGGACAGTTTGAACAAAGAAGTGCTGCATCCGATCCTCCAAGAACTTGTTACAAACACCTTTTTCCGGTATTTCAAGGTTTGATTGCTTGTTCTTTCAGGCTTTTTTGTTTGAATTTGGTTTTGCAAAGAAATGATCAAAATGGTGAAATGACTCAAAATTTGTTTTTGTACTTAGGCGAATGACACAAATTCGGAGAAATGAGAATAATAAATTGCATAGCCTTAAGCTTTAAGCATTGAATGCTATTTCGTGGTCAGATTGCTCGTTCTATTTATCTTTTTTCAATTTAGTTTTTCAAGGGAATGATCAAAATGGTGACTTGAACTCCGACACTTGGTTGAATAATGGATTTATATTTAGTTAAATGACTGCAATATGGAGAATTCAGTCTTTGGCATGGTTCGCATTATCTTTTATCGGAGATATATCAGTGACTTAAAGATAGGATATATCGGATCTTAGATATATCTAAGATCAAGTCAAGTCAAGTAGTGCCCTTTTCCAACTATTTGGGTCGGCAACATGGATCTTATGCCTCCATACAGGCCTATTTTGTGCCAACTCTTTTGTAACAGATAGTAAAGTTATATCATTTTTATTAACTCCATGCAAGTTCTCTTAGGTCTCCCTCCTCTCCATCTTTTGGCATCATTTACATGCATCCCTTCTATTCTTCTCATAGGTGCATCTATTGGTCTTCTTTACATATGCCCATATCAACGTAACTAAATTCCCTCAGCTTCTCCCCTAAATGAGCTACCCTAAACTCTCACGAATATATTCATTTTGAATCCTATCTCTCTTAGCTATCCCACTCATCTATCTTAGCATTCTCATTTCGGCTACATTCAACTTATCTATATGGCTTCTCTTTGATGCCCAACACTCCGCTCCATAGAGTATTGCAGGCATAATGGCTGTTCTATAGAACTTGCCTTTATACCTTTTTGGAACACGCCTATCACACAAAAATCCCGAGGCTGCCTTCTACTTTATCCACCCTGCATTTGTCCTATGCACCACATCACTATCAATATCCCCTTCTTTATGGATAATGGATCCTAAGTAACGGAGTTGATCACACCTTGACACTTCTTGCCCAGCTATTTCAACTAAGGTTCTACTTATAATTTTACCTTTTTAAAAATTAAATTCAATGCACTCTGGCTTAGTCCTACTTATTTTGAAACCTTTTGATTGTAAAGCCTCTCCCCATAATTCTAGTTTTGCATTCAAACCTACTTTGCTCTCATCAATTAAAATTACATCATATATAAAAAGCATACACCAAGGTATACTATCTTGCATATGTCTAGTTAGCTCATCCCTAACTAAAGCAAAAAGTTAAGGATTTAAAGCTGACCCTCGATGAAGACCTGTCGTAACTAGAAACTCCTTTATTTCCCCCGAATTGTTCATACAGTAGTCACAACCTTCTCATACATATCCTTTATAATATCTATATAACCTCTTATGACTCCTTTCTTCAAAACACTCCAAATGAGCTCTCTCAGCACTCTATCGTAGATTTTTTCCAAATCTATGAAGGTCATATAGAGGTCTTGTTATATAGGGGTTAAGTGCAATTTACCCTCAAAATGGGAACTTCAATTTCAACATTTGATTGAATGGTTGATTTGTGTTTTTTTTTTGAAAGATGATTCAAATTATGAGGAATGAGTGTTTAAAATTGGATTTTAGAATGTATCTGTAATCTTGATGTACTAAATGGTTATTTGGTTGCTTGAAAGTAATGATGGATGTTCTTATTTTCTTGGTTGGTCAAATGAGCTGTCTTGGCACTCTGTCGTAGATTTTTTTCAAACCTATGAAGGTCATATAGAGGTCTTGTTACATAGGGGTTAAGTGCAATTTACCCTCAAAATGGGAACTTCAATTTCAACATTTGATTGAATGGTTGATTTGTGTTTTTTTTTAAAGATGACTCAAATTATGAGGAATGAGTGTTTAAAATTGGATTTTAGAATGTATCTGTAATCTTGATGTACTAAATGGTTATTTGGTTGCTTGAAAGTAATGATGGATGTTCTTATTTTCTTGGTTGGTTGATTAAAAATTCTTATTTTTCTTTCTGCACAAAATCGAATTTCAATGCTTGATTTTGGTGCGCTGATTTTGTATTTCATTGTGCAAGGAAATATTAAAATGGTCCAGTTGATTGATTAATGGATTTATATTTTAGTGAAATGACTCAAATTTGGAGGAGTCATCTGGAGTTGGATTTTAGAATGTAGCTCTAATTCATGAAATGGTTATTGCGTTGCTAGTAAGCCACAAACCTTTATGTATCAGTGGATGGAAAAGTTGGATTTCTCTCTTGATTGGTTGATTGTTTTGTCTAAAGGAATTGCAGAATCAAATCTCGACATTTGATTTTTGTCTGCTGATCAATATTTTGTTTGCTCCTGAAATACTAGGTAAAACTTTGGTGTGACTGCCAATTCTGGCCAGACGATGGAATGTGCCGTCTGCGTGATTGTAGTGTTTGTGAATGCCCTGAGAATGAGTTCCCTGAGCTATTCAAGAAGCCTGCTCGGGGCCGGCTTGCTGATGATTTGATGTGCCAGGAAGGAAAACCAGTGGCTGCTGTCGACCGAACTTTAGACAGTAAGGTCTTTAGGGGATGGGCAGAAGTAGATAACCCATGGACAAATGATGATGAGACTGACAATGGTTCGGATTTTGGTTACTCTTACTGTGTGATTGTACTTCTTTTTGTTTTTCAAGTTAACTTTGCACAACGTGTAATACTTGTCTTTTTGGCCTTCGCAGCTGAGATGACCTATGTAAATCTTCAATTGAACCCAGAGCGATATACGGGCTATGCAGGTCCATCAGCCAGAAGAATTTGGGATGCGATTTACACGGAAAATTGTCCAAAATGTGATGCCCCGATGAACTTATTTAGTTTTGACTGTGATGATTTACAGTTGTAAATTGCAATTATATGTGCTGATTGCTGAGCCAATATGATGTAGTATCATGACTATTTATAGCATATTCGAGTTGTATATAACATCTGACATGTTTTTGTTTGAAATGTTGAGTGTGGAAAAGTCAATTTAGTGGACTTTGCACTCATGCTTATTGCAGGCTTGTATAAGTGTCCTGTGGGAGATCGATCGATAATTCACGCCTTCAGAGTTCTTTTCAGCCTTTGTATAAAGTTAAAAAATAAAATTCAATGAAATTTCTGATTGCTCAGGCAGTTGATTTAAGGATTTTGCAACTTCTTAAATTTTTCATTCACATAGTATTCCAGCAAAGGTCTTCTTATATTTCTTTTGCATTTAAGCTTAATTATTTTACCGGATGCTCAAAGATTTCTTTTAGTTACTTTCAGTAAGTTACACTTCTTCCATTGTCATTATGTAGCCGTATTTACTATTTTTTATGTTTTGCAGACCCATCTGGAGAGTTTTGCCAAGAAAAGAGAGTTTTGTACAAGCTGATTTCTGGGCTACATTCCTCCATATCAATCCACATTGCTGCTGATTACCTTCTTGATGAAGCCACGAACATGGTAGTTACTTTAGCTTTCAGTTTTCACGAGTTGAAATGACAGCTGACTTATTAGCTTTATACAACATTTGTTAATGTCTGTACTGATTCTTTATGTAACGTATTACAAGGGCAGGCCTAAAATTTTTATTGCTGACCTTGGGAACAGGCGCTTCATGACTATGATCATGATCGTGTTGTATATGACTTCATGACATTGTTTTTCTCATCCTTGATGACAGTGGGGTCAAAATTTTGAGCTGATGCAAGATCGTGTACTGCAATATCCAGACCGTGTCAAGAATTTGTACTTTACTTTCCTCTTTGTTCTCCGGGCAGTAACAAAGGTTAGAACGGAAATTGAGTCTTTACAGGATGGCTATTATATTCCATTTCTTTCTTATTTAAGTAGCTGTTGTGTTATAATTTTGTCTGCTGTCATATGTCTTTCTATGGTTAATGTAGGCAACTTTCCAGTATTTGTTTTTCTAAAATTTGGAACCCATACATTAAATTGTTTTGTGTGTTTTGGGCTTTCTTGTCAACCTTGACTTTTATGTATCTAAATTGAATGTCACTGTGTCCCACTTATAATATTCTTCTGGATAGTATTAACTCTATTTGTGTTTCTCTGATATCCTGTACACATGAAATGAAGGAGTTCCTTATATATGAATATCGGTTTACATGTATCTTCGTGGATATGTAAGTCTTTTATATGACTTCAATGTGATTTATTGAAATATACTCTATCAGGCAGCTGATTATTTGGAGCAAGCAGAATATGAAACTGGTAATCCCACAGATGATTTAAGAACCCAATCCTTAGTGAGACAACTACTATACCATCCTCAGTTACGAGCCTCATGTCCTATGCCATTCGATGAAGCCAAATTGTGGAAAGGCCAAAGTGGTCCTCAGCTAAAACAGGAGGTGCAGAAACAGTTTAGGAATATCAGGTCTTCTCACAATCTTTTCGAGCTTCATAAACACCAAATGATTTTGGTTGTCATCTAAATGTAGTTCTATGTTTGTATTACAGTGCTTTGATGGATTGTGTTGGATGTGAGAAGTGCCGACTTTGGGGGAAGCTTCAGGTTTTAGGCCTTGGAACCGCTTTGAAAATTCTTTTTTCTGTTGATGGCGTTGACCGCCTGGATCCACCTGTGAGTAGTGCCTTGTTTAAGAAATTTAGTTTGATTACATTACTTGCTGTTCATCTTCTTAACATTTTTGTACACTGCTGCTACATTTTGTCAATTGAAATAGTGAATTTTTGGCAACCTCTTTCCTACCTGTCACTGGTTTATTAAATTTTCCTTACTGCAGATATATTTGTTTGAAGGATGATTTAAAACTATGTCTATGCTCTGTTCTTCGGAAATTTTTAGTTTATTTATTTGTTATGTTTTGGTTATATTTCTTTGTCAAAATTATATAACATGAAGGTTCTGAACTTTTTTTGGCATTTAGATTTAGTATTTTAATTGAATGGTTGCATATTTGTGGGGATATTTTTGAAATATGCACATTTTTTTTGCTAGAAGAAGAATGCACATTTGAATTGTCAAAAGTAAAGTTTATAATTTAGTGAAAAACAGCATCAGCATGCCAAAAATGTTGGTGCATTTTCACTTTTTTCGACCCTTTTTACCGGCGATGATGGTGGAAGTCCCATATTTTTTCTTGATTACTTGTTTAGACATGTTCCAGGTTACGTACTTGTAATGTAGCTGTTTTGTTATAAAGAAGGTTGACATTTTATGGCTGCCCTGCTGTTACACGTTGCTTATATATTGTACTGATGGCCACCTTACACATGTTTACAGCTTCAGTTGCAAAGAAATGAAGTAATTGCTCTCTTTAATCTTTTGAATCGACTTTCCGAGTCTATCAAGTTAGTTCATGAGATGGGACCATCCCTTGAAGGTTTCATGGAGCATCAGGCTTTGAAGCCCACTCTGAAGAGTAGTAGATAGTGTACGCCCTATCTCTATTACACCTATCTCACCTCTATTATTTTGTTATATTTTTAGTCATCAAATATATCATACATCTTTTCTGATCATGGTTTTTTATCAGCCTTATGGGCCAGACAGAGCTGAACTATTTTAGCACCAGATAATGATAGACAATATACAAAGCTAGTTTAGAGAGGCACAAGAATGTATAAAATGTTGAGCATTTGTAAATGTTGTTGATTTTTTTTTACCTTGTAGAAGACATCTTCTTTACCATAAAATAATCGATTTAGATTGCAATTGTATTAACTTTTGCCTATTGCTATTCGTCTTTTTTGTGTGGATGTGAATTAGTTGATGACCCCTTCCCACTCATATTAATCTTAGATGTTTTTATTCATCTTTATTCCTCCTATTATGAACAACTATGCTAATGATGTGGTGCGGACACGGGGCCTATACGGGTTTACACTCGTCGGAATAGGACCCGTGCCCATTAGATTGCTTATTTTCTGTTTACATATTTAGTGATTTCTATTTTCAGTATCTGATTTAAATTTGGAATTTTTCTTTGATTAGAAAAGCTTGATTCCCGTTTCTAATTTGGGCAAGCTTAATTTGTTGCTTGATTTAAGACTTTTGTAATGCCTATTTAATGGCTACTCCTCTAAGAAATAAAGTACCTCAGTTTATGCAAAAGAAATTTCGTTGATACCTTTGTGATAGAGAACCCCGTCGGTGCCGAATCCGACGCCGGTGCCGAAGCCGGAGCCGCTGGTGCCGAATCCAGTGGTGGGTTTTGGTGCCGATTCCAAAACCCCACTTCTTGAGCGTTCGTCAGTCGTCGCCGCCCGTTTTCACTTGTCGATCATAGAACTACTGTCGTGCCTGTGTTGATTCAGCTGCACAGATCATCAACGACTTCAATCGGAGTATCACCGCCGGTAAATCTTTCGCAGCTACCTTCGTGGGTGACCCTGGAGAGGCAGCGCAGTCCAAAGTCGTCGCCTTTAGTACCAGAAGCTTGTCGACGTCACCGCTCGTTCCGTCATCCCTTTCTGCCGGCCAGAACTCAGATTACCACCGCCGTGACTTCGTCGTCTTTACCAGCCAAGCCGGCGGCCTGCCCCTCTGGTCTCATCTGCCATCCGCTGTTCTGTCAGCCAGAGACCTTTGATCGTCCCGCTGCAGCCACAGGCACCTTCGTGCTTGAGTTCTGTTCTTTCGAGCAGATAAGATCGGGTTCTGTTCCATGAGATTAAATCCGGTTCGAGTTATATTTTAGATGAGCCATTGGACCACGAATTTATTTCAACTTTGGCTCGGGTTCGGGATTCACCTCGGGCGGACAAGTAAGTTGTATTCTTCACATCTTTGTGGTTTTAACTGTTTATCTAAAATATCATATTTGATCTGACATGCAAGTACGTGGTAAACATTGATTCGACGTCAAGCCTTTTAGTCCTAGCCTAAAACAGTTTCTCAACTGTTGCTGCCCTTCAACCCTTTGAAATCAAATCTTAATTATTCGTAGCCATTTCTATTAAATTCTTTATCTTGCCTGAGTAGGATTGCTAAAATTTAGAGTTTTCTTTACTTGTTTAAATTTTGTCGGATCTCCAACTGGTTGTCCTGCATCATATTTGGTGGCCCATGCATCATTTAGGCTAGGTATTTGAAAAAAAAAAGAGTCCATCTAGTTTGCATTTCATTGCATGCATTTGCGTTCTGGTAAAGTCATTTCTCCCAGTTTGTCTGAATCCCACTCTGTTATGGATCCCTTAGAAGCTATTGTTAACCAACTAGAAAACATAAACAAACGACTAGAAAACCTGACCGTTCAACATGAGGAGTTTCGTCACGATCTTGCCCAAACCGATGTTCGTTTAGACTCTGTTGAGACCTCTCAGAGGTTCAACCACAACTTTGTCGGTGAGTCTTCTCAGGCGCCAGACGCTGCGCAGTCTAATGAGGTTGATCCTCATGCCCATGACCAACCTGCCTACGCTAATTTTGGTCCATTCCCATACAATGCGTGTGCTGCCCATCATCGCCGAGGCCCACCCCCTCAACCCTATTATCACCATATGGACCTTAGGGAGCCCCGTGACCCAAATGAGCGCATCATGCGGAACCTTAAGGTTGAGGCACCCTCCTTTGATGGTAGCCTTGATCCTCGAGTATTCATTGATTGGGTGAGAGAAATGGACCACTTCTTTGAGTGGTATGAGTTAACTGAGGATAAAAAAGTCAAATTTGTAAACTCTTTTGGGAGGATGTTGAAGGTTTGATAGCCCTTCGACATGAACCTCCAATTACTACTTGGATGGACATGAAAGAGCGCCTGAGCACTAATTACTTGCCTCGCTCCTATAGAAGTGATCTCATCGAGAATTTCTATAAACTTAGGCAAGGTAACCGGTCTGCTCTAGAGTATATTGCTGAATTTGAGGAGTATAGGGTGCGTTGTCAAGTTCGCGAGGAACATGATTCGATTCTGGTTTGATTTCGAAAGGGTCTTAATGATAACCTTAGGAAGGAGCTTGTGTTTCGAGGTATTGCTACTCTTGAACAAGCTTATGCCTTTGTTAAGGACTATGAAATGATCACTAACCCGCACTCCTTTAGGCGTCCGGAACCTCGCACACAATTAGCTGTTCCCCAACCACTTTTCAGTAAGCCTTATGGGGGATCGTCCCCGTATGCAGGGAATAGGTCCAATTCTGGTCCAGTTCCGTTTGCTGGGCGTAAACCACAGTCCGGATCTTACCCAGCCAAAGTTCCTCCTCCTGTGCGTGCCTCTAATGATAATGACAAACGGGTAGATAGAGATTCCCCAACACCTAGTCGTTGCTATAGGTGTCAAGGATTTGGTCATGTTGCTGCCGTGTGCCCTACTAAGAAGACTCTTGTTATTAGTGAACAAGAAATGCCCTCTGATGATGACAGCCTCGAAGAGGAGGTCTATGAGCCTAATATGGCAGACATACATGCCTCTGATGCTGAGTATGAAGAAGCACCTGGCTTCCTTGGTTGTATTAGAGCTTCTCCTTCTCCATTCGGTTGCGCAAATAATCAGTTTGTTGCCCCAACTCTGAACGTCGTTAGGTGTGCCCTAACCCAGCCTCGAGAGAATGATGATTGGCGTAGGAGTACAATCTTCCACACTTATGTTAAGTATGGGGGAAAAGATTGTAAAGTAATCATTGACAGTGGGAGTTGTATTAATGCTGTTTCTTCGAGACTTGTTTCCCGCTTAGGTCTGAAACCAATTCTCCCCCCCAAATCCCTATAAGGTTTCTTGGGTTGACACTACATCCATTCCTATCAATGAGCGATGTCTAGTGCCAATTGAAGTTCACTCTTACACAGACAAAATCTGGTGTGATGTCATACCCATGGATGTCGGTCATCTTATCTTAGGGAGACCATGGCTCTTTGACTTAGATGTCACCATATATGGTCGCAGTAATTCTGTTACTTTTACTTTTAATGGCCATAAGATCAAATTGAACCCTTTAAAATTGCAGCCTCTTCCTAAAAATCCCCAAAATGCCACAACCAAAGAAAAAAGCTTGCACATCATTAGCCCAAAAGAGTTTGTGAGAGAAGTGAGCACTAAAGATGTTCTCTTTGCCGTAGTCGCCAAGGCAGTTTCACCGGACACTCAGGAAGACACACCCGCTGAGGTAACTAATCTCCTTACAGAATTTAAGGATGTTTTTCCTGAGGATCTCCCCGACCAGTTGCCACCCATGCGTGATATCCAACACGCTATCGATCTTGTTCCAGGAGCAACTCTCCCAAATTTGCCTCATTATCGACTTAACCCTACTGAGCATGATGAGTTAAGGAGGCAAGTTGATGATCTCCTCCGTAAGGGGTTCATTAGGGAAAGTATGAGTCCGTGTGACGTACCCGCACTCCTAACACCTAAGAAAGATGGATCATGGAGGATGTGCGTGGATAGCCGTGCGATCAACAAGATCACAGTGAAATATCGGTTTCCCATCTCTCGGCTTGACGATATGCTTGATATGATGGCTAGTGCCAAAATTTTCTCCAAAATCGATCTCAAAAGTGGCTACCACCAAATTCGAATTCGTCCAGGTGATGAGTGGAAAACCGCCTTCAAGACGAAGGATGGCCTCTATGAGTGGATGGTTATGCCATTTGGACTCTCGAATGCTCCTAGTACCTTTATGCGAGTGATGACGCAAGTTCTTCGTCCTTTTATGGGTAAGTTCTTTGTTGTGTACTTTGACGACATCCTCATTTATAGCACAACAAAGGAGCAACACCTAGACCACCTTGTCCAAGTTTGTAACACCCTGAGGAAAGAAAGTTTATATGCTAACCTTAAGAAGTGTTCTTTTCTTACACATCAAGTTATCTTCTTGGGTTTTATAGTTTCCTCTAAGGGAGTTTCTGCTGATCCTCAAAAAGTACAGGCGATAGTCGACTGGCCTGAGCCTAAGAATATTCATGATGTTCGTAGTTTTCATGGGCTTGCTACTTTTTATCGTCGATTTATTCGCGGGTTTAGCACCATCATGTCCCCTATCACTGATTATATGAAGAAAGGTGAGTTTCGATGGTCACATGCTGCTGCTAGAGCATTTGAAGAGATAAAGAGGAAGATGACCGAAGCACCCGTAATGCGCCTCCCAGATTTTTCGAAGGTTTTTGAGGTTGAATGTGATGCATCTGGTATAGGCATTGGTGGCGTCGTTAGTCAAGAACGCCATCCAATCGCTTACTTTAGTGAGAAGTTAAATGAGGCTAAACAAAAATACTCAACCTATGATAAAGAATTCTATGCGGTAGTGCAAGCTTTACGTCACTGGCGACATTACCTTCTACCGCATGAATTTGTCCTTTATTCAGATCATGAGGCTTTGCGTTACCTGAACTTTCAAAAGAAACTTAATTCTCGACATGGTCATTGGATTGAGTTTCTACAGTCTTATACTTTTGTGTTGAAACATCGAGCAGGGGTTGCGAATAAAGCAGCTGACGCACTTAGCCGTTGAGCATTCCTACTCTCTATGCTGAGTGTCAAAGTTACAGGTTTTGATCGACTTAAGGAGGACTATGCGTCCTGCCCTGATTTTAGAGAGATTTTCCTAGCCCTGAGTAGTGATTCGACCATTTCCCATGATGGCTACCATCTTCACGATGGGTACCTGTTCAAAGCAAACAAGCTTTGCATTCCCCGTTCGTCTGTGCGAGATTTCTTAGTGTGGGAAATTCACGCTGGTGGTTTAGCAGGACACTTTGGTCGTGACAAAACCATTGAAGAAGTAGAGCGCCAATTTTATTGGCCGAGCCTCAAAAGAGATGTTGCTAAAATCATTAGTCAATGTCGCACATGTCAACTGGCCAAGCACAAAAAGCAAAATACTGGCCTCTACACCCCTCTTCCTGTGCCAGATCGTCCATGGCAAGATGTTAGTATGGATTTTGTGCTTGGACTACTACGTACTTTTACAAAGCATGATTCCATATTTGTGGTAGTAGACCGCTTCTCCAAAATGGCCCACTTCATTCCTTGTTCCAAAACCTCTGATGCATCCAAAATTGGGAAAATCTATTTCGATAAGATCGTGAGTTTGTATGGTTTACCCAAAACCATCGTGTCTGATAGGGATGTTCGCTTTATGAGTTATTTTTGGAAAACCCTTTGGCATATGGTAGGAACAAAGCTGAAATTCTCTACTGCCTATCACCCTCAAACTGATGGTCAAACAGAAGTCGTTAATCACAGTTTAGGCAACCTTTTACATTGTTTAGTGGGAGACAGTAATAGAAACTGGGATTCAATTCTGCCTTTTGCTCAATTTGCATATAACAGCTCAGTCAATAAGTCTATAGGCATGAGTCCATTTGAAGTTGTGCATGGTTACAAACCTAGGAAACCTGTAGATCTTATTCCCATGTCCCCTCATGTGCATATTTCTGAGTCAGCTGATGCATTTGCACGACATGTTCATGATTTGCATAAAGAGATCCGTAATAAAATTGAAGCAAGTAATGAACGCTATAAAACTCAAGCTGATTCTCGTCGGCGCTTTAAAGAATTTAATGTGGGTGACTATGTTATGATTCGGATTCGACCCGAGCGGTTTCCTTCTGGTGCCGTTCGAAAGTTGCAGTCCCGTAGTGATGGTCCCTTTAAAGTGTTACAACGCATTGGTTCTAATGCCTATGTTATTGATATCCCTTCTGATTTCGGCATCCCTACCACTTTTAACATTGAGGATTTGGTTGCTTACTATGGCCCTCTTGCCATACCTGATAACCCGTTTGATGATTTGTCCCCTGACCATGAGCCCTCACCTATCCCTGATCCTATTCCACTGCCTTACCCACTTGCACTAAAAGATCAAGTTGATGCTATTTTAGATGAACAGGTAATTTCCACCACGGATGGAGGGGTACAACGCTATCTTGTTCGTTGGAGAGGACGCCCCGAGTCAGATTGCACATGGATTACACGTGACGAGTTGCAGACACTTGATCCGGATGCCTTGGAGTTACATGAGAGTCTTCCTGCACATAACTTGACGGGGTCGAGTTTTTCCCACCCGGGGAGAGTTGGTGCGGACATGGGGCCTATACGGGTTTACACTCGCCGGAATAGGACCCGTGCCCATTAGATTGCTTATTTTCTGTTTACATATTTAGTGATTTCTATTTTCAGTATCTGATTTAAATTTGGAATTTTTCTTTGATTAGAAAAGCTTGATTCCCGTTTCTAATTTGGGCAAGCTTAGTTTGTTGCTTGATTTAAGACTTTTGTAATGCCTATTTAATGGCTACTCCTCTAAGAAATAAAGTACCTCAGTTTATGCAAAAGAAATTTCGTTGATACCTTTGTGATAGAGAACCCCGTCGGTGCCGAATCCGACGCTGGTGCCGAAGCCGGAGCCGCTGGTGCCGAATCCAGTGGTGGGTTTTGGTGCCGATTCCAAAACCCCACTTCTTGAGCGTTCGTCAGTCGTCGCCGCCCGTTTTCACTTGTCGATCATAGAACTACTGACGTGCCTGTGTTGATTCAGCCGCACAGATCATCAACGACTTCAATCGGAGTATCACCGCTGGTAAATCTTTCGCAGCTACCTTCGTGGGTGACCCTGGAGAGGCAGCGCAGTCCAAAGTCGTCGCCTTTAGTACCAGAAGCTTGTCGACGTCACCGCTCGTTCCGTCATCCCTTTCTGCCGGCCAGAACTCAGATTACCACCGCCGTGACTTCGTCGTCTTTACCAGCCAAGCCGGCGGCCTGCCCCTCTGGTCTCATCTGCCATCCGCCGTTCTGTCAGCCAGAGACCTTTGATCGTCCCGCCGCAGCCACAGGCACCTTCGTGCTTGAGTTCTATTCTTTCGAGCAGATAAGATCGGGTTCTGTTCCATGAGATTAAATCCGGTTCGAGTTATATTTTAGATGAGCCATTGGACCACGAATTTATTTCAACTTTGGCTCGGGTTCGGGATTCACCTCGGGCGGACAAGTAAGTTGTATTCTTCACATCTTTGTGGTTTTAACTGTTTATCTAAAATATCATATTTGATCTGACATGCAAGTACGTGGTAAACATTGATTCGACGTCAAGCCTTTTAGTCCTAGCCTAAAACAGTTTCTCAACTGTTGCTGCCCTTCAACCCTTTGAAATCAAATCTTAATTATTCGTAGCCATTTCTATTAAATTCTTTATCTTGCCTGAGTAGGATTGCTAAAATTTAGAGTTTTCTTTACTTGTTTAAATTTTGTCGGATCTCCAACTGGTTGTCCTGCATCATGATGTAGATAATGTGATGGATCCAGCATGTAACTTTGTGTTCTATTTAGAAATCACTGCTTTGTGTTTTACGTTTTATCTTAGTCAAAGTGATTGGGAACATAAATTGTTGTTATCAGAGTGAAAGGAAATTTCTTGGCATGAACGACTATAATAATTTCCTTCGCTTTGATGTAGTGCCTCTTTGCTTTCATTTATCTCTCTGGCTACTAGAGAAAACGCTTTGAAATAGTTCGATCAGAATACCTCCAATAGCCAATTCATTGGCCTTGGCTTTCGCTCCATATGGCTCGGTCGAGTTGGAAAGATGATGGTTGGTTGGCCTTGTTTGGGATCTTTTAGGCCAGCTTTATGGCTGAGAGTGTTCATGAGTGAGCCACGTGAGCGCAGTACACTTGATAAAACTGTGGTTGTCAATGACAAGGCCAATTTTTGGTAGAGAAACCAAGGATAACAATGTACAAAGAGAACATTGTGAAGTTCATAACGAATTTTTTTACCATGTGAACTCAACACCCCAGATGTGAGCAGCAAAGAAAATGTGTTACTATCCATAGCCTTTCTATCATACACAGCTACTTTTTTCCTTACGAAAATATCGTGAACAGATTAGAGAAAAGTAGACGTGGCCACTCTGATGCTGCTATATTAGAATGCAGCCATCTGAGTGCCTGCCATTACACAGCAATAATGCTAAAAAAGTAGGGCCTGGCACATTTAGAAATATCAGCCTTATCTATCATGCTTGTAAAAATTTTACATTGAAACTAATAAAATTTCAGGAGTTGATATTCATGGAATTTTATTAGATAGCTCCTACACCAGCAGAACTCTGTGAACTAGAATATGTGCTACACATTCACTCCATCTTCATAACTTTCTCTCGTTTTCTCTTATCTGCTTGTTGCTTCCACACCATTGCCCGATTCCAGAAGTGTGGTGCTAGACTTGAGAAGATTATGCCATTGAAATACCTTTTCTCTTTTTGTGAAGGAAGAATCCTTGTCCATTAAACAATGGAAAGAAAAGTAGATCGACTTATACATATACCATTAGTCTGAGCGTGTCCTGATATTGAGCCAGTTTTTTCTATCTTCCTCCTCTTGCAAGTGCTCCTCCAGTTTGAGGCAAGGCTGAGAATCCAGCTACATTCAGGGGAAAATTCAGGTTCAACTCTGTGCAACCCTTCACCTGTAAGGATGTCAACATTGGAACCGATACAGAAACATTTCCCAATTTAGTACAATTACAGATCTGTAGCTGCTTCAGTTGGGGGAGGTCTATCCTTGATGAAAAATTGGAGTGGAGGACTCATGGAGACGGAAGCAATGAGAGTATTGTTAACTCTTGACAATCTGTCACATTTAGATTTGTCAGCTTGGGAGCTGCCATGGAAACTCCCTCAACTTGGGGCACTTATTTATTGTTGCTTTAATAACGATGGAAGCTGGATATCCACCATTTTGCTAATCCTTTGCAAATTATTCAGTGCTATATGCTTGAGAGAGGAAAACATTACCACAGACATCCACTTTGGCAAGCTATTAGCGTAATAGTTTTCTGAGTATAAATACTTGAGGGCCGTTGGATGCGGCTCAAGCGCTTCAAGCACCTTCTCCTCCACTTTTCCTTTCTTCGACGTCCGAAGGAGGACCACCAATATTGGTGTTTTTAGGCAAGAAGGGGCTCCACTTGAATGTCAACCATTCAATGTGTTTCTTGCTCTTCAAATTTGCCATCAATGCCGTGTCTATGCTTGTGACATTCTCCAAATTGGAGATGACAAGTATATCTCTGAGATTGTTCATGTCCTTGAGCTCTTCAATTCCTAGCTCTGTTTCTTTGCCAACAATGTAGCCGTCCAAGTTTTCAAGATTTATCAACTTTCCCAAGTGTGGTGGCAGTTGAACTGTTTGACACCATCGTACCAGACAAGTGTCTTTAGACCAGTTATTTTTCACAATGGAATCAGGAAGGCCTGTTATCTTAGTATAATCAACATTGAGTTCCTTCAGATTTTGAAGGTCCCCCATATCACTTGGTAAGTGTTCAAGTCTAGACAACGTCCAATGTACAAAGACTGTAAGTTTTTGGAGTTTGCATTTTGAATCTGGTAGACATGGTAATGAAGTATAACCACGGTCAAGCCTGCGTAGACTTAATAGATTCCCTATATGGGCTGGTATGTCAGCAAGGCTCTTGCAGCAGTGGAGGTCCAATGCTACGAGTTGAGAAAGATTGCAAATTGAGCTTGGGAGAGTAGATACCAATGTATAGCAGAGGTTCAAAAATGTAGGCCTCGGAGGTTTCCAATATCTTCTGGTAATTCGTTAAGACTCTTACAACGATAAAATGTTTAACGCTTGCAGATTATAAAGCTTGCATATTTGATGTGGAAGATTTTGCAGTCTTCGGTTCCTAGAGAGATTAAGGTGGCGAAGATACTTCAAAACACCAATAGAACTTGGTAGCTTCAATATGATAGTACCTCTTAAAACCAAAACACGTAAGAGACTCCAATTTGAAAGTCTATTCCACATGGCATCGGAACCATAGTGGAGCACAAAAAGTGTGCGAAGGCTTCTAGATTGAGCAAGCAACTCAAGATCTGCTATTTCAATGTGCTTAGTAAGAAAAGATGAATGTTGAATAATTCCCATGTGTTTTCCTGATTTTGTTTTATTTGATACGCGATAGTAGAATTTTTGTGAGATAACGCATGCTAGGCGTGCAAAAGATCATGCATCTTGCCATCGTTTTGAATGAGAGATCTTCTTTGTATTTCATTATAATATTCTCTCCCTATATCTTCCAACACCCTGCCTTCTTTAGCTTCTACATAACCTTATGCAATCCACATTCTCACCTACTCATTTTTAGGAAACCGATAATAACTAGGGAAAAAGGGGTAATTACCCAAAGCAACGCTTTAATTGAGACGGAAAATACTGGTAGCTTATCCTCAAGGCAGGGAAAATTTTGTCAACGTTCCCATCCACTGATTGCCAAAATTCGTTTTTCAAGATACTTTCCATCTTTCCTCCGCAGCCCCTTGTAAGATGGCCCCTAGAACCTTAACTGCCAGAGGAATTCCTTTGCATTTTTTCACAATTTCCATCCCTATCCTTGCCAAATTCTCGTCTATATCTGTATCAAGTTCTTGAAAAGTTCTCTCTTTGAACAAAGCCCAGCAGTGCTTGGCTTCCAAATTTGTTAACTCATAAGGTTTCATCTTACTAATTGTATTTGCAACTTTTCTATTGCGAGTAGTAACAAGAATTTTACTTCCTTTCATACAAGGATTGAATGTGGCTTGCAATTTTTCCCACCCTTGCACTGTTCATACATCGTCAAACACAAAAAAGCATCTCTTATCTTGTACCATATCTTGAAGGTGACATTGTAATTCACCTAATGACATGTTTGAACAGTTCTCTTTGCTAGCACATTCTATTAGCTCTTTAGTTACTTTAAAATGGGCAAGACTAGTCTTTCCTATCCCTCTGTTATGGACTCAATTAGGGTCCATTAGTTCTATTAAGACTAGGATTTACTACTTCTACTAGGATTAAGCTATTTTTACTCTTTATATACGTAAGGCCTATGGCCAAAACAGGATATCAGATGACAAATACAGATTAGTTTTATTTTGCTATAGCTTAGCTTTTCTATTTCCCTTTGTTCTTCTCCATTGTAGACGCGGTCTACATAATTGGATCAGAGCCGTTTTCGACCCTTCCCACCCACCCACCCTTACTGTTGCTATGACAGGCGACCGTCGGAAGAGCCCCGACCCACCGCCGACGTCCTCCAGACCTTCGTCCATGATGCCGACGCCATCGGTCTTTCACGACATCCCCATTACTACCCACCCACATGAGACTACCTGCATTACCTAATTGGAAGCAAAATTTGATGCGCAAGAGAGGAACTTTACCGATTTGAAGAATACAAATGCGGAGTCCAACCGTCGCTTTGAGGAGTGTTATGATGCTGATTATGTGGATAACACTTGTGTTGATCTTGAGGATTTGACTTTTAATGAGGCTTGTCAGATAGAAATTACTTTGCAGGCCTTTTCTGGTATTTTTACGTCACGTCCTATGCGTGTCAGAGGGTCGATTAAAAAAATAACCGGTTTCAATTTTGATTGATAGTGGGAGTACCCATAATTTTGTTAATGACCGTATTGCTTGCCGTCTGGGCTATCCTATACAGGACTCTGCGACTTTTGATGTGCTGATTGGTGATGGTAATCGCCTTAAGAGTTCCGGTGTTTGCTCTAAAGTTGATTTGTAGTTATAGGGCTAGTCTTATATTATAGACTTATACTTGCTTCCCGCCAAGGGGGCTGATGTGGTCCTCGATATTCAGTGGCATGAGGATTTGGGCCCTGTTTCTTGGGATTTTCGCCATATGAACATGGACTTTACTTATGGGGGCAAACCGGTACGTATCACTGCTCAACCACCGGGCCGTCTTCAGTCTGCAGAATATGCAGCGATACTTGGTCATTATCATTGTCATGGCTACTTGCTACAACACTGCCCGGTAGTTGATGTTCCTGAATCCATGACTATTTCATCGGATTTTCCCACCTTACTTGAGGAGCATCATGCTATTTTTGAGGAGCCTCATGGATTACCTCCTCCTCGTGCATATGATCCCCAGATTCTTATCCAGCCTGGTGCACCTCCGGACGAGGTCCCTGAGCCCGGTCCGCCGACCATGGTGCCTATGGTTATGTCAACGCCGCCACCTCTTCCAAAGCCACCACCTTCAGCTTGGCCGCCATATTTTGCTGGAGTTGAGCTTTGCACATTTTCACCTTTGATGCAGTAAGATGAGCACCTCGAGGACGAGGTGATGTAGAAGCATTAGCGGAATGTTATGGACTCAATTAGGGTCCATTAGTTCTATTAGTACTATGATTTACTACTTCTACTAAGATTATGCTATTTTTATTCTTTATATATGTAAGGCATAGACTAAAACGGGATATCAGATGACAAATACAGATTAGTTTTATTTTACTCTAGCTTAGCTTTTCTATTTCCCTTTGTTCTTCTCCGTTGTAGACGAGGTCTACACCACCCTCCCATCCCCACTATGGAGATCACATAATACTTCTTCCTACTAAAATCACTCGATTCCAACAAAATGGACTTCAGACTCGACCATAGACTTCAGACTCATCGACAAGAGGGGGCCAGTCTCAGGTCTAAGTCTAGTTTGATTTGGCGTCGAAATCGTCCCTTTAGCCCAAGGTCATTCTCATCCATTGCAACCGCAGCTCCTCGATTCAATCCCTCTTTTATTTTCCTTTTTACTGTTGTATCAAAACGAACTTTTTGGGCAGTTTCTTTGACACTATCCAAGAAAGTTATGAAACCAGATCATTGCCGGCTTCATTGCTTGCTTCTTGCTCCAGCCATAGGCGCTCAGTGTTCATCTTATCCAAGATGTCCTCCATGTCGAAAGCCAATTCTCTGAGATCATCCATCCAAATACTCACGCGCTTTTCAAGAATCCTAGCTTCAGCATCCGTAGGTACAACTTGAATTCTCGACAACTTTTGTCAAGTCTTCTTAGCTCCTCACCAACACCCCAAAAGTTGAAAAGGTTTTGAGAATGGAGGATCAGAGCCAGATCCTGAAAAAGAGTTTGGAAACTGCTGCCAAGAGCTTCCCGACCTATCAACTGGAGAGCCATGTTCTTCTCTTCTCTGTTAACAATGTTTGAGGGATGGTGCAAAGTAGAACAGACAAACTTGGATCCGTACAAGGGAAGGGAGGAAAGTCAACTTTGTAAAAAGGTACTTGATATCTTTTCCCTTCCCTTTGAATGAAGTTACTATTGCATGTCATTAATGGACAAGTCTAATGTCGTTTTTTGACTCGTATATTTCGATCTCATGCTGACCATCTAAATGCTTTTTGCAAGGAAATGGCTGAAAATGGAGACAAATTGCCAAGGATGAGTAGTCACTACCCCACGGTCTGGCCAGCCCTCACGTGCTATAACAGACGGTGGATGTCCACCGTTTGAAAATAGACTGATGGTGGAGATCAACCGACCGTGTATTACTCATCATTCAATTGCTAATCACTAAGGGGCCGTCTGGGCCGGATGGGATGTTTTGCTACACTGTAGCATCCAGGTATTTTATATATCCAGCTGAAACATACTCAGCTGGATGTAAAAAAAATATGGATGCTACAGTAGATATCCAAAATCCAGTCCGGATATTATGGCTTTTTCCGGCCCCTAACCTGTGTTCCATACAAGGAATTCTATATCGGCGAAATTTCGCCGAAATTTCGCCGATATATCGATTTCGGGCCCCACCCGAGAAATCGAAATGGTAAAATATCGTTTTTTAAAAAATTTATAATATCGGCGAAATTTCGCCGAAATTTCGGTTTCGGACCGAAATTTCGCTATTTCAAAAAAAAAACATTTTCAAAAAAAAAATTTGGAATTTTTTTTTTTTTAAAAAAAGGGAAAAAATAACAACTTTTCCCTTGTTTCTAATCCTAATATGCATTTTTATGCATATTTTGAAATCTATGCTTTATCTAAATTAATATAACTCATTTTTTGTGAAAATATATGATAAAAATTAATTTTTAACTACCGAAATTTTTTTACAAATATCTCCGAAATATCTCCGAAATTTTATCTCTTAGGCCGACCGATATTTTACCGAAATCCGATACGGAATTCCTTGGTTCCATACCTCGGCGAACATGAAAAAATTTGCAGATTTTGATTTCTCTATCCCCACGGTACCCAAGTGAGAGGATACGAATTTGAGTCTTCAAAAAGAAAAAAAAAACTCCCTCCGTCCCTGTGTTGGCAGTCCTATTTGGTTTTCAAAACGAAATAAAATTGGTTCATATTGCAAAACCCAAATAGGACTATCAATATGGAACAGAGGGAGTAGCATTTATATGGGGAATATTGACATAGGACAGGAAGATAGAATAGGAATGTGTCATTTTTTCCACAGAATAGAAGATGTTGGAAGACAAATATGTAAATATTTTTTTAACAAAAACCACAGATCTTGGAACATAGGGCACTTAGAAGTTAGAACTGCTATGTAATAGGCTCCACCTTTAAAACCTTTCGACCACCTTGGTGCTCGAAGGTCAGGACCAATCATGTTGGTTAGAACTGTGGGTCCCATATAAAACTTTTGCAACCGCCTCTGTGGCCCCCCATATACATTTTTTCCAGAATTGTAATCTGACAGGGAGTTCCTAAATAGGGGCCTTCTCCTTTACTACAAAAAAGGGGTATATATACATGAAAAAATCGTGATTCTTTGGGTTTTCTTAACAAGCTCAAATATCAAAATTTTACCTTTTACTTTGGAGATAACATGTGGAGCTTCATTTGGTACGCAATGGGAAAATGTAAAAGCCTAAAAGGCCACATAATAATATGCATGCTACAGGGACATTGAGCTAGTATTGAGAGAATCTTGTACATAAATATCTTGCATGCAATCTTAACTTGGCCCCATATCAAGGACATCAGGCATGAATCTACTTGACGAAGAATGAGAACAGTTATCATCATCTTTGTTCTCAGAGGAAATTGAGGAAGTGCAGGATGGTCCACCACTTGAAGTCCTTCTGCTCTGTAACTCAATTTTTCTACATTGCCTGATGTATTTGTGGTAACGCTTCAGAATCAGACAAGACCGCCTCTGCGGATGATGAACCAAGTTCATGTTCAGGGGTTTGAACATCTGCATTCCGCTCAAGCATACTCACCGCAGCTGACATTGCTGGCCGGAGAGTGGGCGATGAGTCAGTGCACAAGAGGGCCAAATTGAGTATCTTCAGTGCCTCTTCCTTTGAGTAGTCTGACCCAAGGCGTGAATCTACAAGGTCTAGCAGATCACCCTCCTCTTTAAGGACATAGGCCTACAAGCACAACATGAATTAATTATCAAGTTCAAGCGATGATAGTGAATGATTTTTCTGAAATGCCTAGCATATGGCCCCAATGTATGATGCCTACAAGCACATACGAATAATATATGTACTCAATCATGAATTAAATTATCATCCTCAAGTGATGATAGAGAATGATTTCCTAAAATACTAGCATATAGCCTCAGAGGAATCCCCTAAAAGTGGGACCCGATGGATCGAAAAAGTGACATGAGGGGGTGTGGCCTCAATAAAACATATGACATGAGGGTCTCCAAACTGAAATTTTTTATCATTTTGTGCTGTAAACAATGGTTATCAATGAGTTCTACATGCTAAATATGGAAGGAGAGTGGGATATGAAATTTAATGGGCTTCCTTTGAAGACCCTCTTTCATTCCCAGGTCCCAGCCTCCAGGAGATCCTTGTGTTATCGACAGAAAGAGTTCTCGCATATAAGGCCATATGCAAGCGCTCGCAGGAAATTATTTTCCAGTAAAACATATTGGTGGTGGCGGCTCAAATAGCAGGTTACCCAATCGAGAAGATGGACATATTGTTCTTTGGGAATGAAATTTGTGTTGCTCTTTCCACTAACGATCTCCAACAGGACAACTCCAAAGCTGTAAACATCGGCCTTTTCTGTCAGGCGTCCATATAGTGCATACTCAGGAGCGATGTATCCTCTGCAAAGATGTGTATGTTAGACAAATCAGAGAACAAAAGCCTGTAGGGGCAATGCCGTCAAAAAATTACTTGGGAAATGAGTGTAGTGTTTCACAGATTGGATGGACCTAGTATGAACACACCAGTCTGAATTCTTTCGACTTGAAATTTCATAGAAATATAAGAAATAATTACTGTAGAAAATGCTGCACATTACAGATTAGTTAACATTGGAGTGTCATCCAGATTGTTAGAAGAGAAGGGGCATAACTTACAATGTTCCAGCGATTCTAGTACTGACATGGGTTTTCCCAAGATCATCGAGTTTAGCGAGACCAAAATCAGATATTTTTGCATTTAGATCCTTATCAAGTAGAATATTGGTTGCTTTTATGTCCCTGTGTACAATTTTCAGCATTGATCCTTCATGAAGATAAGATAAACCCCTTGCTATGCCCAGGCATATCTTGAACCTTGTTTCCCAATCAAGTTGTAGCTTTCTTTCTTCTCTAGCTACAGTGAAATTGGAATGTGAGATTCTGACTTGATATAAAAAATGAAGGGATATCAAAGAAATAAAATGAACATGTAGCACTTGGATTTGAAGTAATGCACTTACCGAAGAGAGCCTTGGCAAGGCTATTATTTTCCAGAAATTCATATAGCACCAATAACTGATTTCCTTCCACACAACATCCATACAGTATGACAAGATTTGGATGCTTTAATGCAGATATCATGCTTATCTCATTTATGAACTCACGGTTGCCTTGCTTTGATTTAGAAGAGAGCTGCTTTACAGCAATTACAGTACCATCAGAGAGTGTACCCTGAGAAAAGAAATGCACTTTTCAGATAAGAGTTACAAATAAATCGTGTGGCATAAACATAATGAATCAAGAACCACTTGCCTTATAAACAGATCCAAATCCACCTTCGCCTATCTTATTTGCAGCACTGAAGTTGTTTGTAGCGGCTTTTATGTGTCTTAACCTGAAACGTCCGGTCTGCAACTCAAGGCTACTTAGTTCTGCCCAGAGAAACACAAAAACATGTGATGACAGGAATTTAAAGACATTGAATAAAGCTAGATAGGTATTTCCCATCTGAAAATTCTATCCATTTCATTATCTTATTTTCATATCCTATTTGTTATGTTTCACCGTTTCTAGCTATAGCTATTTCTTCATATGAACATTGTGTTCTAATTTGAACTAATTTTTATTCGTAGATAATAAGAAATATCAGTCAATTGACAAGCTCACCATTGTCAAGAGAATCCTTTTTACGGAAACATCCCCTTGCCCAGAGGAGTAAGAGGATTATGATAATAGTCATACAAGATGCCACTGTGATGCCAACAATAGCACCAACAGAGAGCTTCTTGGGACCCAGATCAGGTTTGAATCCTGCAGGAAGTGTAACCAATCAGAAATTCTTTTGGAGATTTGCAAAGCTGATAAGGCAATTGAAGGGATAGTTTAGTATGATCTCACTTGGGGTCACTGTAATAGCTGATATAAGTGGACCATAAATGCCTCTGGTAGGAATGGACTTAGTGCCCTTGCCTGCCCAGTATAGGTGAATCTCCAATGTATGATCAGTAATATCTGCAGTAAAATTCTTAACAACTTCTCGACCAGTTCCACCGGCTTCATCTTCAATGTTAAAATCTGTTAGAACTTTTTGACCCTGCAAGAAAGCCAAAGCAACAGGTCGTGATTCGTGAGAAATCTAAACACATGAAACATACATTTACAGTTTACAGAAGGCTTAGATCATCAATACTTGGAAAATCTAGAACACATTTATTTTAATTATGATTTTATTGCATGTAAAAAACTAAGCAATATCGCATTCAAAATCCTGCCAAGCAGTGGAGAGTTTTGAAGCCAGTTAAACTTTTGCTTCATAGCCAGTTTGAATATCAATAGTGCTCAATTGTTGCAAAAATTGACCTTGGGCTAACTCAGTGCCTGATCAACCACCATTCAAGCTGAGTTTATCTGAGCCAACGACGATATGCGATAACTGTTCTTCTTTTTGCGATTTTCATTGAGTTGCACTCAAGATTGACTCATTCTGGCTCGGTTAAAGAATTTTCTTGATGTCACAACAGTATATACATGTGTCAGTTAAATGTTGTACCCTTAAAAGAATAGGCCTATAGAGAATGTATTAACATAGTATGATAGCATGGTATCATTAAGTCCTAGGCAACCAATATATCTCATAATATGTCCCTTGTGCTCCTGTTCCCTCATAGAGGCTAAATAAGTCTGAAACTGTGGCGCGTATTCATGTCCACTATTTGTCTTTCCTATTAGCTTGATCTTTTAAGACGTGATGGTCCTTAATTTCAGTCAAACCCCCTTGGATCACTTACATCCCTAGACTATAGCATTTCCTAAAAAGATTAACTTATTACAAACAGGTCTGTCTCAAGAATATTGCCGCTTAAAATTGCAGATGAAGAAGCTTAATGTTTTAGGAAATAGACCTATAGCGCATCAACTACCTGGATGTATACATCGAATACACGCTTCCCCACACTGTTGAAGGTGGAATCATTTGTGAAGACGATTTCCGCAAAGTGGAGTTGGACAGAATAGTTGCCCTTTTGTAAACAGAAACCATAGTATGTGAGGGAAAGGGGTGAGTTACGAGCTGTCGTGTACAACACTGGATTAGCCATGGTCAGTGGTGAAGAGTTTGTAGCAACGTAGAATGTATTAGAAATGTCCATGTAAGTCCCCATGCTACTAAAAGCCCATCTTCCATTGGTAAAAAATGTTGAAGGTCCGGGATAGAATGAGTCATCCTCGTATTTATCCTTCCCGGTGGTCTCGGCATTTCCTCCACAATTTATAAACAAGGAATAGTCTGCAAAATCACGTGATTTTGTATTCAAAATTCTTAGAGAATTTCCTGCGAGCAATAGCTGCAAAACGTTATAAGACAACTTCAGAATGTGTACACTTACATTTTGCTTTACCAGAACAAGGGAGGTTCCTTCTTAAGCACACAGGAACTCTACATGAAGAATGTATGATAAAGTCAAACACGAGATTTCTTATGCATTAGGTTGTAAACAAAAATTGTCAAACTTAACAATTTTGCAACTGGAAGACACATATTTTTATAAATCAAAATCGTGGAAAAATCTATGCATTGAAAAAGGAAAGTTCATGGACAAGACTAATTAAGCTCATTTGACAATATATACAAAAAAACTTATATGGGTTCAGTGCTTCAAATCATAAATTGGAGGAGAGAGCTTACGAGCTGTCATTTGTGCTTGAGTAACTTGCAACCAAATTCCTAAAAGGTAGAAGAGATTGAGGAGTACAATTAGGCAGGGAATGTATAACAAAATGAAAGAATCAAATAATATGAATAGCAGTGAAACTAGAAGTCTTACAGGTTTCCTTGAGGACAAGATGATGGTGGAGGTGACCCAGAGAAGTTGTTGTTAGAAATATCCCTGCAGAAAAATTGAGTTTCTCGCAATTACACTTCTCCAATACAAATTTTCATAGTAGAAAGAGAGAGAGAACATGACAGCAGAAGTTACAAAGAGTTGGAACTGCTAAGGACCCAGCCAGGAATGTCTCCTATCAACTGATTGTTAGCAAGGTACCTGCATGCAACTTGATCAATTTCTTGCTAGTTATTAAAGACCAAGAAAAAAATGGCTAAAGGTCATTTGCATGAGAAAATTTTTCGTACGGGAATCCTTGAAGTACTCACATGTACTCCAATTTGGACAGTTGCTGGAAGCTGCTCGGGATGTTACCAGTCAGATTGTTAAAGCTTAGGTCTCTGTCAGAGATATCCATGTATATGAGCAAATTGCACAAAAAATGTATATGAGAGATAAAAAAATGAATATGAGCAAATTGTACCAAAAAAATATATTTGAGCAAAAAAGTTTTTGAAAGGCTTGTACTGCTAATATTGGTAAGAGACTTGTGAGTTGTGAGTTAACCCAAAAAAAGTACGCGCGACATAAGCTGTGCGCCTCTGACGTAATTTTAAAGAAGAGAATATTTCATATTACCCAAGGATATACAAATATTTAAAAAAATGTACAAATTACCTAGATTGTGAACATTGTAGGACTTAAATCCCCTTCTCTTTTTAGCGAAGTTCAAAGTGTATGCAAAGGGTTATGGCTGGAATGTCAAATTGATTCAACCATATGAATGTCTCGTCAAATCGATTAAAAACATGAATGCATCGACAAATCAGTTTGACAATATTGTTGAACTGATGGTGCAATATGGGATATTAAGTTTGGGGGGGTATTTCACTATTTTGGATCGAAAATAGGTGATTTAAAGTTTCAATAATAAATACAGATATTGTGTTAATTTATCAACATTGACCGGATAATGTGAAAATTCTCTCTAAAGAAAAATGCAAAGCGCATAGGGGTATTATCTCATTCAAGCATCTACATCTAAAGCGTTGGACGTAGTGGAGTACTAATCAAGGAGAACACAAATCCGGGGTAAATAATATATCTTCGCCCAAGATTTGAACCATGGACCTCCTAGACCGCTTGAGGTGTGCCCTTAAATTGTTAGAAATGGAGTATTAATATACTTCTTCCATCTGAAAAATATAGCCACATTGTGGGAAGGCCCCTTTTATATGAAGTCACACTGGGGCAGTCAAGTGGGAAAATCCTAAAACCTCGGGCTTAGAATACGCTTTCTATTTAGTCATATTTATGCTACCTGGGATCTCTAATCTCTTCAATTTAAGTTGAACCTTATGGTGAAAATTTATAATCGTAATTCTAGTCGAGTCTAGTTCCAATCACTTCAAGACTTATGTACTAGACTCAGCTAGAATTATGTTTATACCTTCGCGCGGACTCTTTTTTAAGCAACTATATACTCGATTGCTACGTGTCCGCCAAATCGTTCCCTCTAAAGTAGATGTAAAATTAATAAAAAAGAACAAGGAATTAGATGTAAAGAAATTGTAAAGACTTACAGTTGACGTAAATTATTCATGTTAATCCCAATGTAGGGTGGAATTTCACCAGAAATTTGACAGTTTCGTAGAATTCTGTAGCCCATACAAAAATCAGCAGTCAATTGTCAAATTCATCTCTAAGTAGCAGATGCCACATCCATAATACTCACAATATTTTCATGGCTTGCATGTTTTTCCAAGAAGGAAAACTCATACTAGTTCCCTTCAAATCAGATATCCTCCTGCAAGAAAATTTAAGATAGTAATCCAAGTTAAATGCTAAATATTGGTCATCACACTCATAATTGAATTCATAAAGATGTATATGTGAACTAGTTGCTCAGTCCTTACAGTTGAACAAGATTTTCCAAAAGAGAGAAGGCAGAAGGGATTGGCCCTACCATGGACGTGCCTTGCATGTCACTGCAATTTGCAAAAAGTAACCAATCAATGCAAACTTTCACGAAAACACCCCATTGTTCTATGGTGAATGCAGCTTACAATCTTTGGAGCTCTTTCCAGTTTTCAACAAAATCAGGAATTTGTCCGGTTAGCGGATTTCCATCTGCCAAGCTGTGAGCATTGGAGCAAATTAGGGTTTTTAATCGAAGTTTTGATATGGGTAAGATCATTAATCCTCAAGTTTGAAAAGACAGACATACAAGAACTGGATCTTTTCTAGCTTCTGAAATGTTGCTGGTATGACTCCAGAGAGGTTGTTCCCAGATATATAGCTGCATCAATTCAGTTCTGATAAGCCTAAGCTTAATGAACTAGAAGAGCTCTGCCTCTTAGAAAAAGCAGAGTCATTCATGGATGTATGAGAAATAAAAGGAGGATGTCTTACAATCTCTGTAAGTTGGTTAAGTTACCAAGCTCAGGAGGGAGATGTCCTTCTAACAAGTTGTCTTCTAAGTTCCTGCATAAGCCAACTTCATGAGAATTATTCTTAATTTCTCACAATAGTTTCTTAAGATCAAATATGTTTAATTCATGTGATTAAAGCAAGTGTGGAAACATACAGAAATTCAAGTGTGGTGATATTGGCAAGCTCCTTTGGTATAGTTCCACGTATGAGATTCCCCTGAATTGATCTGCCATATAACAAGTTATGATTGATACTCTCTTTTTATTTGATTATGAGAAACAAGAATCAAGGGGAGAAGTTACATTGTCAGAAGAGAAAGAGATGCCCATTGGATGCCAGGGATCGTACCGTGGAGGACATTGCGACTAAGATCTCTGTATAATAAGGTGATCATCATATCATCATTAATATTTTTCATCATAAGTAATAACATCAAAATCCTTGAAAGATAATTGTGAATAAAGCTGGTGATACTACTTATTACTAAGCTAATGTGCTACTAACATTTGTGTTGTAGACCGTTGTCTACAAGAGAATCCATAAAGGAATACATCTATAACTAAGAAAGTAAAGCACATAAAATAAACTAAAGCTTCATTGATTCTTCGATTATGGATTAGGGAAGACCCTTTACATATTTATAGGCTCTTAAGCCATAGTCCTAATTGACATAGGATAGACCCTAAGCTATAGTCCTAATTGACATAGGAGTAGGCTAATCATAATCTTAATCATAATAGGATCACAACATTCCACTAACGCTTCCGCATCACCTCGTCCTCGAGGTGCTCATGTCTGGTTTACAGCGAAGGTAGGAATGGGAAAACTCAACTTCGTCAAAATGCGTGAAAATTCACAAACACTCCAGTAGACGAGACACGAAGAATCTAACTTATGGAGAAAGCATCGGAGCAAGAAATAGGCCAGGCCAGTAGATTTTCGTTTTTTAAAAGGTCTGAACCAACCAAAGATGGATAAAAGAGGTTGGAACCGGGTGTGAACCAGCCGAAAGAGAGACTGTTGAATC
The DNA here is from genome assembly GCA_039654745.1 of Houttuynia cordata. NCBI lineage: Eukaryota > Viridiplantae > Streptophyta > Magnoliopsida > Piperales > Saururaceae > Houttuynia > Houttuynia cordata. Next base: position 38,401,793 of record CM077507.1, on the reverse strand, counting down.
AAACCAATTGTTTAATTTGGACCAAATAGGAGAGGCCCGAGTAATTGCTCTTGAACCAGCCCAAGGGTTACGTTGTTGAACTATCCCGGTCCGGTCCACTGCGGACCAAACCAATAAAAACCGATCACCGCTGGATAACCCGTCGATGTGCCTTTCTGATCGGGGCATCGCTCACAACGCTCGGTCGTCCCTTCCTCAAAGCAGTCCTCAAACCAGAGGGCCATGAGAGAGGGGGTGAGGAAAGCAGCGACTAAGGTAGTAGGAGAGCGTCTAGCACGACGGCGGCGAGGGAGGAAGGCAGACGGTGGCGTCGTGCAGGAGGCGACTTCGGCAGAGGCGGAAGAGTCGGGGTTGCCAAAGGCGGCAGCATGACAAGCACCACTTCTTCATCGAAAGGCGGAGGCTTTTGTGGCGGGGATGGCAGATCTGGCCGGACGGAGGATGGCGAAGTCGAAATGGCGCCACCTTGGCGAACTTGGCAACGGAGATGACGCGGCAGTGAAGCAGGGCCAAGCGGAGAGGGTTCGGGCAGGCACGGTGGTGGCGGCGGGTTCAACGGCAAAGACTGTGGCTTTGGGAGAGGCGGTGGCTGTGGCGAGAAAGGGCAGGATGAAAGGGCAGCAAAGATGCCGTATTTTTGCGTGGGTGGAGCTGAAGGGGGCGATCTAGGTGTCGGTACTACTGGCGGCGAAGGCAACAGCGAGGAGGGCTCGACAGAAGCAGGAGCGGCTGGGACGGAACTGTCATGGCCGGAGGCGACAATCATGTCGATGCTGTCGATCGGGACGGCGATGGTTGTTAAGGCCGTGGCTGGGGCTGAAGACACGGGCAGATGAGGCTCCGCCGGCGGAGTGGAGAAGCGGCCTTGTTGAGGCTCGCATGACGGCGGAGGTTGTTGTGGAAAACCCCACCGCGGCTGGGCGGAATACCAGGCGTCGACGAACTGCGAGAGTGGCACTGCATGGATTGGCGGCACCAGCGAGCTGAAGGCGGGCGATTGGCCGAACCCCGACGGTGTCAAGTCCGCTGCGAAGGTTCCCGACGGCGCTACAGCCGGCCAAGGCGATACGCAGGCCGGTGGCCATTGTGGGCTGGCAAAAAAATACTGATGCGGAAATACGGACGGAGAGGCGCTGAAGCTCGGAGGAGGAGCCGACACCGGCTGGCGATGGACGGACAGCAGGAGTGCCTCAAAGTGACGATCGCGAAGATGGTTCTCCTAGTCGCGACGACGGTTGAACTCCACAATCTTGGCAAGCATAGTCTTCAAATCGGTAAGTTCCCGCTCCAATTTCGCTTCCAATTCTACTTCCAAATCGTGGGTAATAGTGACAGCAAGGGTGGGTTGGGAGGGAGCCGAAGATCGACTGCTCCGGTACCAATGTTGTAGACCGTTGTCTACAAGAGAATCCATAGAGGAATACATCTATAACTAAGAAAGTAAAGCACATAAAATAAACTAAAGCTTCATTGATACTTCGATTATGGATTAGGGAAGACCCCTTACGTATTTATAGGCTCTTAAGCCATAGTCCTAATTGACATAGGATAAACCCTAAGCTATAGTCCTAATTGACATAGGAGTAGGCTAATCCTAATCCTAATCATAATAGGATCACAACAATTTGATAATGTATTCTGCCGCATATAGTGCAAAGGTATAAAAAGGTACTCCCTTTGTTCCATATTAAAAGTCTGACTTGGTTTTTGAAAATGATCTGATTTTAGCTATTTATTTAGAAACCAAATAAGAAATTAGTTTATTTTAAAAAACTAACTCGAATTATTAACGTGAATGAAGGGAGTATAATGTGGACTTCATAGTTCATACTCCCTTTTGCATATTTCTAATAGATACAATTGATTTTCAAACGAACTCATCAAAATTAATTGTATCTAGTTCATTTAAAAATCAACTGTATATATTAAAAGTGCCCAAAGGGAGTACTACATTTGAAATGGCATAACTTTATAAGCACTTTTATCTCAAGGAGTCCTATGACCTTGGCACATCTTGGTGCTTGGACGCATCACGTGGCATCTTTTTTTCATACTCCCTCCGTGCACTTTTAATAAATACAGTTTTTTCAAATGAACTAATTGAAGTAAATTGTATTTATTAAAGAAAACTATATTTATTAAAAGTGATCGGAGCGAATATATACTTATTAGATACCATCTTGATCCGACTGTTCACATTAACTGCATCTTAACACGTTGGCCATACAATCCAGCCACTCGCATTGCGCCAACTCATATTAACTTGTTCCTTACCATAATCATTATTTGTATGATATGTGAACGTAGAAGGAGAGAGGAATTTACATGGTTTGAAGAAAGGTGAGGTTACCAAATTCTTGAGGTAGCTCCCCAGTCAGGTTCTGACGGCTGAGTACACTGAAAAGTAGTTCAAACAAAATTCATTGAAGAAAATATAAAAAAAACCTTCCATTAATCATTCCTGCATGGGATAAAAGTTTAAGTGCTGGAGTAAGAAAGGTACTTACAGGTTTGTGACATGACAAAAGGCGGAATTTGGTGAAGAACAGTCGCAAGTGATATTTCTATCCGAGGTCCGCTGGAGGGTCACATCACAGAAGTTTATACTTCTATCCCAGTTCTTCACCCCCAGTTTGGTTGTTATTTGTGTAAGAGCTTCAACTGTTCGAGCAAAGGACATAGTCAATGAAAGAGCCTCGTTTATATGTGCCAGCATTTTTATCCGCCTGGAGGTTATACGATCAACGGCTCCTATTCATCGAGGATATCCTAGCGGACGTCCTTCTGGTGGACCTCCAACTCTTTCCCCCGGCTGGCGTGCATAGTGGTTTTTGAGTCACCTGCCCCCTTGCATGCTGTCAAATCTCGATCCCATGGCTCACAATGCCACAGTGCAGACTGCCACGCATCGGCCAGGGAACATTAAGTTTTTCGTATCGGTAAACTTTTCTTGTATTTTTGCTAAAATTAAACTATGGATGGTTGATTTGTCACCCCATTGAAATAAGGGAAAAGTGTAAATGAGACCGGTCTCATTTAGCTTACATGAGCTCAAATTAAGTCATAGACATTGAATTGAGATCCGATAAGATAATGCTCCGGACAAGCGTATATCTGCCCCTTATATTAAGGGGTCGTTTGACAACTCATTTTTGGCTCATTTATCATGATTTTTTTGCTTGGATGGCTTCATTTGTCGACTTATGGACATTTGCCAACCTATGAACATTTCTGACCTATTTGTAGTTAATTCACCGCTAGTCAAAGAAAAATTTCCCGAGGTCCTTCGTTGGGAAAGGGTATTGGTCTATAATACTATATTTTTTTTGACACTATTGCCCCTCATCGATGACTAGAACAATATTTCTAAATGTTTGAAATATGTGTCTTGTTTGGTATGTCTATGAATAAGACAAATGAATTGCTCACAAATATTTATTTCTTAGACTCACAAATAGGTTGTCAAACAATGCCTAAAGAGCACCGCTGGATGGAAATCTAACGGCAAAAATGGGTGATCTCATGCCCCTTATATGAGATTGGTCTCATATAAATGGTCCCTTGAAATAAAGACAACCGGTTAGAAAAGAGAGAGTGAGCTAATCCAAACTCTGGCGGTGCCCGCCACCATATCAACCTAACTTTGGCGGCGGCCAGCCACTACCACAACATTTCCAGTTGTGCATGCCACTGCAACATTAGCCTAACATTAGTACGTCTCGGTCATAACTGTGACGACGACTGGCTACTGCCACATTCGCCTAACTTTTGCGGCCGTCATCTACCCACAAGATTTTCAAATTCTCCATTGTCTAGGCCATAATTGGGGTCGTGGCTGCCACTGTCAAAGACTCAATAATACTTGATATCCAAATGCTTGATTTTGACTGGACGGCCAGTGAAGCTTCACCCGGCATAACAACCATCCTTGAACTATTTATAACTATTTATGTATCATTTGTTAATGGAAGTGAATATTCCAAACCTGAGTCCAAAATTATTTTTCATTACCAACAAAAGAAAGGTGTTAAGGATTTGTCCAACAAGTAAATTCATGGGCTTAGCAGTCAACATCGGCCACATTATGGTCTCCATCAAGCTTCTTTAAGGCTCTGTCGGTGACGTATGGAATTTGAACACTCCAACCAGGTTGTGTCGGTCAGCCATATGTGTTTCCTTCCAAGGAAAAATTATTAGATACGCACCGCGCAGGGGAATAGTGTGCTCATCATAAATGGGTCCTGGGCCATTGTACAGATTGTTTCCAACATGGTACTAGGGACCTAACATGATGCATAGCCGCAGGATACAGTCCTAACATGAACACCTGGTGCTCATCTACAGTGTCAAGATTTTTTCCACTACCATACCATGGTAGGACCCCTATGTACCATGTGATACGCTGGCCAGTCAGGAAAACGTTTTCGGTGACAATTGTAGGGGCTATATCAACAGATTCTATTGTATTTTTGTACTACCAAAGCAACATTTTTTGGTTCCAAATTTGCATGGAAATTGGCCTTAGCTGTTTAAAGGCAACCCTTATCACCTTCACCCTATCCACCGTTGCTCCTGCCACTTGGCCCCTACAAATTGGAGCGCATCTAGCCTGACCGGGACTCGTGTCCAAACATTTGGGGGTTTGGTCAAGAGTGCCTAGTCTAAGCCTTAAAGACCTAAACCGTGACCAAAGTACATAGGGGCTATATTGTAGTACATAAGAGTATCCATGTACTATGATAGAAGCATTTGCTAATCTACTACATAGAGGCCCCTATGCACTACATAAGCAATATGTACGTACTATGTTAGAAGCATGTACTAATATTGTACATAGATGTCTCTATGTACAATGAATATCCTATGTAGTATGGTCACGGTGGTTTGGTCATGGTCGCTGATCATGCTAAACGCGGTGTGAGGTAATTAAAAATGGAAATTCTAGAGCTTACACTAATAATTTGGTCAAATTAGTTGAATGCCAGCATCACATAAAACAGCCACTAATGGCACTCGGAAGGAAGACAACAAAGTACATCTAAAGCCGGAAATAGTGATCAAATTCATTGTGTATTGATTGTTTTTCTATAGGAATTTGTGACTATTTTCTTGTTGGATGTTGAACTATTGACTAATAGTTTTAACTTTTAACAAAAAAGCAGTGCATATTGGTTTATTGGAAATTCCACCTTAGTATACAAAAAAAGTTCCTCCTAAGTTCGTTTACCATTTTGAAGTTCATCTCTTTCTATCCACAAAAATTGCAGGTATTTATCCAGAAAGTCCCGCGCGTCTGCTACCTCTGGAGCACCTCAAGCCGTCGGGTTTTGATCCAGTTGATTTAATACAGGAGGCAGGGAGGATTGAATTAACAGCCTGCCCTCTGAATTACCATGCACCATCCAATCAATCAATTGTAGGCTCGGGTGGCCACCGATGCGTGTGAGCCGGGTGCATGTTAATTTTGTCCATCTAAAGAAAAATGCCTATGAAAGTATCTATGAGCTACGAAACTGAACTGCCCGTAAGTTTTCGTTATTCCCCACATAATCCACAATTTTAAAGAAGAAATGGCATATGAACCAAAAGAGCATGCATAATTACTTGCAGCATCTGGATTGTATCGGAAATCTAGAAAACAAGTAACCAATAGAAATGAAAATTTAAGAAGAACTCGGAAAGAAAGATTTCTAGTTTTGGTAGAGAGAGAGAGAGAGAGAGCTTGCCTTCTTCAGGAGGCAGTTCTTTAGCTAGAGCTCCCAGCTGGGCAAAGCACTTCAGCCAGAGAAGTATAAATAAGAGATTAACTCGGCTCTTGCAGTCCATGGCTTTTTCTGAATATGAATAGTTTCATGAGATGAGCTTCCTGGAGAGGAAGAACATAGTTACATGCTAAGAAGCCATCCTGCTTTTTTATCTGGTTCTCAGTCGAAGAAATGTAAACTAGTATCTGAGACAGTTGTTTTCTAAAATGGGCACATCATCCATTGTTAGATGTGATGGCCTCTTATCTTTTCTGATTGGACCCAGATAGAGGAAGGGAAGTCTTGTCTGAATTGTGAACTGAATATTTTGTTGGTAAGTAACTGCAGTAGATTTCATTGTGGTGAAAACTGAATTGTTTTGCGCTTGTTCCAAATTCAAGCCCAAGAACCAGTTGTAACTTCGTGTTTTGTGCAAAGTAGTTTTCCAAAATGAGGGCTACTTAATGAAACTTTCCCTTTCATACTGTATATTTGAAAATCAACGTAATATGTACCCCCAAAATAAAACAACTTAGACAGAACAAAAAGAAATACTCCCTCTGTCCAAAAAAAATTGGCTGAACTTGAAAAATTACGGATCTAGAATCAAATAACTGGATTTGCCCTGTAGGCCAATAGATCCTTGTGAACTTGAAAAATTACGGGTAAGCGAAGGCTTGATATGCTGTGGGACTAACAAGTCAATAAATTTATCTCATTTTCAAATGCTGGCACGATATTTTAAACGGAAGGAGTAAAAATTCGCATACAAATTACTGCTCCCTCCGTAAGTGTCCTATTTTGACTTTCAAAATGAAGCTAATTATATTGAGATGGCAAATCGATCAATTGAAAATTTGGAGATTTGAAGCAAAGTGAGCCAACCATCTGATGTTATGGACCATAGCTCATGGGTTTATTTCTTTACTATTTGCTTGATCTTTGGGGGTCAACCTCTTTGAACACCGGCCGCTTATATGAAAAATTTATTAGATGAGGACGTCCATGTGCTTTCACATGGATGTCCCTTTTATACAAATAATGATAGATAATATTGTAGTAACATTTTGATGGATTTATATCAATGCTTGATTAATAGTCGAGTTTATTTTTGTACTCTTTTAAGTAAAATTTAAGATTTCTTCTAAGCCATGTCCAATAAAAATTAGAGAAAACTGGTCCTATTCATATTTCTGCCCTTGATTTAGTGGGAGAACTTTTATGACACTATTCACTAGGTGAAGGCCACTTTCGAGTAGCCAATTAGAGCATGCTATCTATAGTATTGGACCAAAAAATACCTTGGTTTCACCCTTCAATCCATACCAGGTTTAGTTTCAGTGTTAATTTTTCCTCTAATGGTTGTTGTCATCTTCGCTGCCAGGTCGCCAACCTGACAGCAGCTCGGCAATGCATCGACAGTGTTAGAGGAAGACAAGGAGGCAGATGGAGAAGGAGAGATGAGAGGAATGAAGGAGAAAAAAGGAGGAAGATTGAAGGAGGGTGATTTCGTTACTTGCACTTAGTGAAGTTTCTATCATATCCTGCATTAATACCAAATTCCCCGAAAAATTATAGAGCAACTCATGGTGGTGTGGATGACCATTTCTCATCCTTAGAAAGGTAATTTAGGGCCATGTAAGGCGAATCTTTGTTTGGGAGGCAACTCCTTAATTCAGATATATAAATGAGGTGCCAAAGACACAACTTTGGTCCATTAGCTGACAATTGTTGATCTCCATCTCGAGTGTGAAACTCAACACAACTTGTATCTTTTATTTATTTATTTATTATTTATTGGCTAAGAAGAGCAACGTGTATCCGTGCCATTATTTTTATGTAAGTCTTGCACGTTGAATTCAATCAGGATCATTTCAACGATGGATACAAGTAATGAATAGATACAAACTGGACAATGCCCCATCAACGCTTTCAACTGTATCAGTGCCATTTTTTAAACGTCCAACTGTCCTTGCAATAAACTAATTGCTATTCAACGCTTTCAATTACTAGTAGGCAACTTGTTTGGGGTCTCCCTCATACTAGTCAATTCTCTTTGGATTAAGGTTTTTACATATTACCTTGCTAATGAGCTCATATTGCCATATTACCTGGTTTTTTCGGGCTCATCCCATATAACCTGGTTTTGGCAACTGATCTTCCCATGTTGCCCTCCTAAACCCTAACCCTAAACTTTTTTATAACGTTTCTATATTACCTGTTTTAAGTTTTGCACTTCAATGAATCATATCCTCTTCATTTCTAGTCCGTTTTCGCTCTTTTTTTCTTTTTTTTTATTTTTAATGCTCTTTATTATCATCATGATATCCTAATGATTTTGATATAATAAAAAAAATATAGGAAAAATTATAATCGATAGCATACGGTATCTCAACATCTTTATGATATCATCATTATAAGAAAGAGTACTAAAAATAAGGGAGAATGAAAAAAAATGGACGAAAATGGATAAGAAATGAGAGATATATGCATCGTTGAAGTTTGTCCCACTAATGCTATCGTGTAATTAAATACACGATAACCCTGGCCTATCGTGTAAAAAAATAGTGTGCTCTATTTTTTTAGTGGGAAAAACTTCAACGATGCATCTCTCTCTCATTTCTTATCCGTTTTTGTTATTTTTTTTCATTCTTCCTTATTTTTAGTGCTCTTTTTTTAAAATAATGATATCATAAAGATGTTGAAACACTACATGTTATTTATCGTGGATTTTTTTGTATTTTTTTATATTAAATCAAGATCATTTGGATATCATGTTCATAAAAAACATTAAAAATTAGGAAGAACAAAAAAAATGGGCTAAAATGGATTATTAATGAAGGAGATACGATTCATTAAGTGTAAAACTTCAAACCAGGTAATATGAAAACGTTATAGAAAGGTTTAGGGTTAGGGTTTATGGGGGCAAAATGGGAAGATTAGGTGCCAAAAATATGGTATATGGGATGAGCCCGAAAAAAATAGGTAATATGGCAATCAGGGCTCATTAGCCAGGTAATATGGAAAAACCTCCTTTGGACATGTAATGCAATGTTTTTTTTGTGGTTGTGATTGAAAGTTCTATTTAATCACATGATATTTGATAATAAATTTTTGTGGTTCTAGTATTTTTCTTTGCATGAAGATATTGTTATATTATATTGGGCAATCTTTAATATGGATCTCGAGCATCAGATCCAGATCCGATGGTTAATAACGAAGGTGGCAGGATATTAAACCTGTCTGCCTTGCGCATGAGCTGTGCCGCATACTATTTAATGGGACTTTTTTCAAAAAGAATATTATTATTATTTGTCATGCTCCAATTTTTTTAGGCTTTATTGGAGTGTGGAAAACTTATAATTAAGAAATGTCAGGATCATTGGGGATGTAACGTAATAACTATGCCATCAATTATACAATCATTAAAAGATGTGTAATGGAATAATAATAGCCTAATAATGCAATTATTAATTAAATAAAAAGTTAACATTATATTTTAAAAAATCTAAACTAAGCAATCCATGGCACACATGCCATTATTCAAAGTTTAACAAAATTAACAATAAATAAATCTTCTAGGTTCCACTTTTAGATCTTCACATCCAATTAGAATCCAACTTAATTCCTGTCTTCACCTGCATCAGAGGATGCATGAGTACTCTGAAGAAATATTCCGTAGGATATAAAAACCATACAAGAGAATATAGACAAGCTCAAGGAGATGATGAGGGATAGATTCAATATAACAAGAGACATGATATAAAAATTCCATTAGTTGGTAACACAAGAACTTTTACTAAAACATGGGGAACATTAATATTCATCGGGACTCCAAAATAACTAAAGTGCATGGAGATAATCAATTTCTATTTTCAGATCAACACCACTCGCAAGTGGGTACTTGCCCGATTACCCTAGGGGTTTTCTCTTTGAAACTCTGCCATGTATCTAGAATATAGGCCCCATCATTGCTCACGGACACAATGTGCAGAGACAATTAGACCTTCTGTAATGTCTGACTAGCCTAAAGATATACGTATATGCCTCTCTTTAGGTGGGAGACTCGCAAGGTTTCAAATATATAATCTCTAACACTGGTACTTTTGAGTATATAAAACCTCTTACCTTGACAGATTCTATCATGGCTTTATGAGCATATTATAAAATTCTCCAAACTGTGCTTTTGAGCATATAAGCTCTCAACCTGGAAAACTTATTCAACTGCCTCTAATGGGCAAAATCTCGCAAATAGCACAAACTGAGATAGTCGATAACTCGAACATGTAACACACGACTAACTTTGGATAAGAACTCTTGGAAAAAGGACTGATAAAGAACTGCCCATCATGACTTTAAGAATCTAGAGTTGGTCATGAAGAATATTATGTTCAAGTTTCAAATGAAGAATTGAATCAGACAGACAAAAGAACAGGATAACCGAAGGTTATCAAACGGACAAAAACATATGATCAAGCAAATTATGAGAGACCTCATGACTTGATTGATTTTAGACAGATTCTTATTTGGAATTTAATAATATTTATTAAATAGGTTATAAGCATAATTATAGTATAAAGATTTATATTATTTAGGTATCACTCACTTTTATTGATAAAAAAAGTGTATTGTCCAAACAAAATAGTTGGAAACAAATGATTGCTGTGGTCAATACATGTAGAACTGGGATATGGGAATTTTACCGTAGATTTCCTTATGAGTCTAGTTTCTTTTAAAATTTACGTCATATTTTTAGGATTTTTTTAGAATTATTTATGACACTTTTTGTACAGGTCACCGACGCATAATTGGTTATGGCCGAGAGGACTATTTTAATCCAACTTTATTCAGTAGATATAATTATTGTCTATAGTACATAATTCCTGACACTTATTGGCTTTCAATGCTTGTTAGTGTGATACCTTCCCATTATTACAGAGCCCTGCTAGTCATTAGTTTAGTAATCTAGGAAGAATCCGATTTAATTCACAACCTATACATGATTGTACTGTTTTAACAATTAGAATGAACCCAATGGACGAATTGGACAGCTAATACTGGACAACTGTAGACTCGACTACAGTGTACTGATAACAAACATGATAACTGACTAACCAGCAAGGTGTTGGATCAAATAGAGAACAAGTAGTTTGATTTTGGGATACACAAAACCAGAAATTTGTACATCTATTTCAAATACACACAAGGCCAGACCATAGGACAATTATTACTGGATGCTCAAGAACTTATAATCTTTTAACATATGTCTACATGGGTACTATTGACTACTGATCAGCAACATGAAGGAACGAAATTGGTAGGTGTAGATGAATAAGTTGATCCATCTTACCCGACATGGACATGTATTACGATTTAGCAATATCTTAAATCCATAACTTGACTTAATTCTTTCAAGTATTAGGACAACTAAATTTGGACATAACTATTATGAAACAACAGATCGACGACCGAGAGATCATAACAAAAAGAGTTCTCACCAAATCCTAGTACGTGTAATGGAAGACAATAAGAGTGCAAGATTTCCATACAACTCAATAATACCAACGACTCATCACACACTATATCACGAGAGCAATTGAACTAAGGATATGAAATTGTAACACCTTAATTCCAATAAAGAGACAAGGTACATAACATCATAATATCACAACTTAGAGCATCCATATAAAATAGAAAATTTAAAGCCAATTAGTGGAAAAACCATCCTACCTTGTATACTTATTGTAATTTTCCTTCTCCGCAATTGATTGTGTTGCTTCGCACCACTCCTCGACGCACTCCTCTGCTCGAGCAGCAAGAATAAGAGATGGGAATGAGGGAGAGAAGTGTGTTGGACAAAGGATGAAGGAAAAGGGAAAACACAAGAGAGGAAAAGTGACTGGTCGGCCAAATTAATGGTTGGTTAGCACGAGTTTCAGCTTAAGTAGTACTAGGGTTTCCTAGTGATACTAGGACTCCTGTGAAACCCTTGATTAACTTCTAATTAATCTTTTCCATCCATTCATAACCTCTCCTAAGACTCCTTGGTGGCCCAACTCTATGGCGCCCAGTTCTAGTTTGATTCCAAATCCAAACCCTACTGCAAATCATCTTTTCAAGTTTATCTATTCCTCAAATTTAGCAACTGCCTAACTAACTCCTTGCCGCTCCTTCCTTGCTTGGCGTCCTTCAATATTCGATGTCCCATATTACCATAATCTCTTCTCCTTAATCTGCTATGGGGCCCAGCCACTGAGGTGTCCGATTCAAGTCAGATTCTCAACACATTCCTTATCCCATACTAGTTTCTACATTTACTATCCAGTAAACTTCGTAATTATCCATCCTTATCCCAAATCAATTTCAAATCAGAAAGATAACTATCCAAAGGAAGAATATTCTATCTACAACTACTTGGCGCCCAATAAATTTTGTAATCACTGCAGTTTTACTTAAAGGTAACTTCCAGAAATTATCCAAACTTTATCTAGGAAACTACCATAATTTGTGACGTATCAATAAGAAAACCTAAACCAAATTTTGTACCCCCACGTTCCACTAGACCTGGAGCCCAGCCTCACCCTAGCGCCAGACACTCCTCCGACCCTGGGGCTAAGCTCTGTCCCAACACCAGTGAGTCTTGATTAACCCAAGTCTTCTGCAAATCCTTATTCTATTACAAATAGAAATAAAATCACACAACATCACACAAATCATTCAAAGAAATTGAATTAGAAACTTTCACTTTCCTAATCTGGGTTATCCGAATAAAATATTATTATTAATTCTTTTAGAAAATTAGTGGTCGTCACATTATTATTATTATTTTTCATGGGAGCCACCAAACTGGCTGTCCTGCATTGCCAAATTTGGTGTGTGGCAAGAAATATCCACAACTGCTTTCCAGAATATTGTTTATTTCTTGTCCTGTGTGAGCCCCAGCTACTTGTTGAATCGAGAAGGATAGGTCCTAATTATAGATTTGTATATAACGGTGCTAAGTGTGAAGGCCAGAGCACCATTAGAAAAACAAAAAAAATGACAAAGAGAGCTGTCCATACTCGTCTACTAATGGGCACCGTTTCTTCTTTAGACTGTGCCGCACAAAGTTTTAATTTCGAAAAAGTTAACCTATCGACAACGCTCGTGTAAGAGGGGAATAAAATGGCAGGATGCTAAAATCTTTACACTTAGCGGCCCCTAAAATGTGCCAAAACATCCCACGGGCATATCTAGCTAGCAGTTGTCCCGTTGAACGGTTCTATTGGATAATTTCTCGTAAGATGGGGGCACTTAGTGGTTGATTCAATACTAGCCAAGGCGCCAACCCCATGATTTTTAGCAAACACGGCAAGCCATCCACAAGAAACTTGGGTCATACTCCCTCCATCCGGAATAATTATAACTTTCTATGAGATGGATACTGCAAAGTGGTTTTCGGTCTAACTTTCTCATGTGGAGAGTTAGGCAGAGATAGCCAACTTTCTATGAGATGGTTACATTTTGCAAAGGGAAAGCAACTTTCACTGTCATGCCACGAAGCAGCAATTAAAGTACCCTCAGTATGCATTGCATGTAAGTAAATATGGGTTCTTGTCCTATTTTACTTGTTTTAATTGAGAGGAGTCAGCTCTCTCGTGCGAGTGTAGGCATTGGAGTAGTTAGGCTTCCGTGGGCCCGGTCCACACTAAATTGGAAGAGACACTGTAATCATCACCGATCCGGAACTCACTTATTTGGAATTAGCTATTTTGGTACGACCAAAATAGAATTGTCAAATAAGAGTCACCATATTGGAAATCAGTTCTGGGAGAGACGTTGAGCCAGTTTCGGAAAACCGAAAATGGCATGAATTCTGTAACTGAAATTCTGCCTTTTTAAGGGCAATCGAGGGGACGCCCTCCATGCTAATGAAAAAGCTTCTTTTGGTTTGAAATTGCATCGCTCTCTCTGTTTTGGTGATATTGGGTGGAAAAGCTAATTCGGGGAATATAGCTTTACACAACGTTCTACACTCGATCGGTGAAGGATTTGGTGTTCTCGGACATATTCTTATCCGTGGAGTGATTCGTAGGCACAAAGGCCGAAGGTTAGTGATTCTAATTTGATATACTTTAAGTTGTATTTGTTGTTTAGAAGGAAAAACTCAATCTTTGAGAACCCACATCAAACGGATAGAAATCATAAATTCGCTTCCGCTGCGGCCCGATTACCCAACAGTGGTATCGGAGCTTTGGATCCGTTGTGGTGTGAGAGTTCCAAGAGATTCGTGGGATTTTTCCTTGCAGTTTTTCCGACTGGAAATCTCGATTTTTACAGTCGCGATCGATCGTGCGAAGGTAAAATCGGAGAAGACGACTGGTCACGATCGATCGGCATCGATTGTTAAGTCTCTTCAAAGAGGAAAACGATCGATCGGCTTCGATCGCCATCGTTCGGCATCGATCGTTGAGTTGCTTTGAAAGAGGGAAACGATCGATCGGCACGAATTGCGATCGATCGTATCTACCGAAAAAAAAAATTCCAATTGTGCAGCGATCAACGCGATCGATCGGTGAGATTAACACGATCGATTGGTATACGATTGATTATACCTTACAAGTAGAACGATCGATCGGCGTATAATACGATCGATCGTATCTACTGTAAGTTGTGCAAAATCGACAGCGGAAAGCTGCGATCGATCGAAGAAATTGACGTGATCGATCGTATTAGCGATTGATCGGGTATTTTGACGCGATCGATCGGTGGGATAATATTTGAAAAACTAATTAATATTGAAGCAGTATTTTGTGCCACTTGATTATATGTTTGTTGATAGTTAAATAGTGATTCAAACTGTGCTGTTTTTACACTGATTGTCCTGTTTCATTGATTGAAGATTTTCATCTTCAATTTGATTGAAACACTTGCTGATTTTATAAAAGTTGCAATGGCGTCAAGAATGGTCTCCATTGAGTTGGCAAAGACTGAAAAGTTGAATGCCACCAATTTTGTTACCTGGAAGAGGCGCATTCGTCACATTCTATTCCTGGATGACTTGGGTCATTTGTTAGACCAAGTTGTTGAACCTTCGGGTGAAAGTAGTACTCCTGCTCAAAAGAGAGAGTACGAGAACTTCAGGAAGGAGGATGCACGAGCAAGGACCATGATGCTTACCTTTATGGAGCCTTCTATGGAGTTGCTTTTTGAGAAGCACAAAACGGCCGAAGATATGTATCAGGCCATAGAGAGGAGGTATGGAGAGCATACTGAGGCTCACATCAGGTTGCTCCACACTCGCTATACCAACATGAGGATGGAGGAGGGCAAGAATGTGCTTGAGCACATAAATGCCATGACTATTATTGCGAGTGAGTTGGAGATGCTTGGAGATCCAATTTTATTGGGGGACCAAGTGTCTTCGATACTCACTAGTCTCCCTCCATCATGGGAAGCAGTTGTGGTGGCGTTGAACCTGAGTGACAAGAAACTCACTCTCGATGACCTTACTGCCAAGCTGGGCTTGGAGCAGGAAAGGAGAGAGCATATGAGGGCCTCTAATGCATCTGCCAACCTTGCTCACCATGTTGGCTCTAAGAAAGGTGGGTCCTATGCTGGCACTTCAAAGAAGACCTTCAAGAGGAAAGGAAAGAAGCCTCAGTTCTAGGGTGGAGACAAGGCCAAGAACAAGAAGAAGGGAGCCTGCTTTACATGTGGCCAGATGGGTCACTATAGCAGGAATTGTCCTAATGGCTCCCAGGGCAACGAGAAAAAGAAACAGCATGGTGGTGGAAAGGATATAGTGTGCATGATTTCTGAGGCACTGATTGTGAACACTAACACTAGGGGTTGGTGGCTTGACTCGGCCGCGACCCGTCATGTGGCAATGGCAAAGGAGTCTTTCGCTGAGATGAAAGAAATTAGTCCCGGAGAGCACAAGATCTACATGGGGAATAACACCTATTGTGACGTGCTGGGGATTGGCTCTGTTCGTGTTCCTCTCTTAGGAGGAAACACTCTGGTCCTCACAGATGTCTTGTATGTACCTACTATTCATAGGAATCTGATTTCAATCCCTCTTCTGACTCAAAAGGGATTTGAAGTCAGGTTCAAGGGTGGCAAGGGAACTGTGGGGCAGAAGAATAATATTTTATTTACTGCTTCTTTAGTTGATGGTTTATTCAAACTTGATGTATCCAGTGACTTTGCTAATAATGAAATGATTGATTCTGAGTATGTTGCTTGTGTTGCTGTTGATAATGCATTGTTGTGGCATTTACGCCTTTGTCATGTGAATGCGACAAAATTACACCGAATGTCGGGTAGTGGGTTACTACCTAGAATAAGTGATAATTTGCACATGTGTGAGAATTGCCTATCTGGCAAAATGACTAGGCTACCCTTTCCGAAAGGACAACGAGCAATTGACCTTTTAGAGGTCATTCACTCAGATATTTGTGGGCCTATAAACGTCAAGACTCAAAGGGGAATGATGTATTTTATTACGTTTATGGATGACTATTCTAGATATGGTTATGTGTACTTGTTATCGAGAAAGTCCGATGCCTTAGAAAAATTCAAGGAATTTAAGGCTGAGGTTGAAAACCAATTAGGACGGAAGATTAAAGTTCTGAGAACAGACAGAGGTGGTGAGTACACATCTGATTTGTTCAAGGACTATTGTACAAACCAAGGAATAGTGCATCAGTATACTTTACCGTATACCCCTCAACAGAATGGAGTTGCTGAAAGACGTAATAGGACTTTGATGGACATGGTAAGGTCCATGTTAAACCACTCTGAACTAGGAATGCAGTTTTGGGCTGAAGCACTAGACATCGCTGTTTATGTACTAAATCAAATACCATCTAAGTCGATCAAATTGACCCCTTATGAGTTATGGACGGGAAGACGTCCAAACTTTTCGAACTTGAGAGTGTGGCCCATGTGAGGGTGCCTGATCAACTAAGAACTAAGTTGGATCCCAAGACCATAAAATGTAATTTTATAGGTTATTGTGACCATTCGAAAGGGTATCGATTTGTAGTACACCATGATGATGGGACAGTGGGGGTATAGAGTCTAGAGATGCTTATTTTCTTGAGGAAGATATAGACCTTAAAACTCCTAGTCAGAAAGTGGAACTCTTTGAAATTGAGAAAGAGAAAGTTACTGTCACTAGTAATGAACAAGTGAAAGGTAACACATCCAACGAGGATGTTGAAACTCGAGCATCAAGATAGCGTAGACCTTCAATTTTGTTGAAGGATTACTATGCCATGCTTGGTGAAGATGAAATGTTGGTAGATAACCCTGTGCTTAATGATCCAGTCACATTTGAGCAGGCTATGAGTAGTCCAGATTCCAAGGAATGGCGGAAGGCTGTTCAAGAGGAAATGGATTCAATCTTGAAGAACAAAGTCTGGGAGATTGTTGACTTACTAGACGAACGGAAACCCATTGGGTGTAAGTGGATCTTAAAGAAGAAGCTCAAAGCTGATGGATCAATAGAGAAGTACAAAGCTAGACTTGTGGCGAAAGGTTTCACACAAGTAGAGGGCATAGACTTTAAGGAGACTTATTCTCCAGTGTCTAGGTTCATCTCGATCCGATGTTTGTTGGCAATTGTGTCATACTTAGATTTAGAGTTGCACCAGATGGATATAAAGACTGCCTTCCTAAATGGTGATTTAGAGGAGGAGATTTACATGGAACAACCCGAGGGGTTTGTTGTTTCCGGAGAGGAAACTAAAGTGTGCAAACTTATTAAATCATTGTATGGACTGAAATAATTGCCACGACAATGGTATTTCACTTTTCACAAGGTGATAAGTGAATATGGCTTTGTAGCCAATGACTATGACCATTGTGTATACTCCTTTAGAGATGGGAGTAGATTTATGATATTGTCACTTTGTAGATGACATATTATTAATGGGGAATGACACTAGTATGATTCTCAGTCTTAAAGAATGGCTCAAGACCCAATTTAAAATGAAAGATATGGGTGAAGCATCTTACATCCTCGAGATGAAGATTGAGAGAGATAGAAAAGCGAGGAGGCTAAGTATATCTCAAGAATCGTACATTGAGAGTGTATTGAAACGCTTTGGCGTGATTGGTTGGAAGACCATAGATTCGCCCATCTATAAAGGGACAGTTTTGTCTGAAAGAATGGCACCTGCATCAGACGAGGAACGTCTGAAGATGCAATTTGTGCCATATGCGCAGGCTATTGGCAGCTTGATGTATGCCATGAACTGCACTCGACCTGATTTGGCTTTTGTAGTAAGCCTTGTGAGTCGATATCAGGCTAACCCAGGTATGCAACACTGGCAAGCTATTAAGCGGGTGTTCAGATACTTGCTGGGTACCAAGGATATGAAACTCACATTTCAGGCTGAGAACCTGTCATTGGAAGGCTATAGTGATTCGGACTATGCCGGGTGTAAGGATGACAGAAAATCCACTGCCGGTTATGTTTTTATGCTTGGTGGCGGCGCCGTGGCATGGGCTAGTAAGAAGCAGAAATGCGTTACTAAGTCCACGATGGAAGCTGAGTTTGTTGCATGCAGTTTAGCAACTTTCGAGGCAGTTTGGATTAAAGAGTTTCTAGCTGGGTTACAGCTAGAACAGTGGACTGATGCTCCTGTTCAAATTTATTGTGATAATTTGGAAACTGTGTCGACACTCTGTAATGGGGAGATCAGTTCAAGAGCTAAGCACATAGAGGTGCATTACTTTTATGTGTTTGACATGCTACAACGGGGAAAGTTGACGGTGAGTCATCTTCCTACGGTTGAGATGTTAGCTGATCCGTTAACGAAGGCCTTAACGACGGATCTATTTGTAAAACACGTTCATAGTTTTGGATTACGACAGGACTAGTGCACGAGTCACTGTGGATCGCAAATATGAACAAAGAACCCATAGTGGGGGATGTAAGTAAATATGGGTTATTGTCCCATTTTACTTGTCTTAATTGAGAGGAGTCGGCTCTCTCGTGCGAGTGTAGGCATGTGGAGTAGTTAGGCTTCCGTGGGCCCGGTCCACACTAAATTGGAAGAGACACTGTAATCATCACCGATCCGGAACTCACTTATTTGGAATTAGCTATTTTGGTACGACCAAAATAGAATTGTCAAATAAGAGTCACTATATTGGAAATCAGTTCTGGGAGAGACGTTGAGCCAGTTTCGGGAAACCGAAAATGGCATGAATTCTGTAACTGAAATTCTACCTTTTTAAGGGCAATGGAGGGGACACCCTCCATGCTAATGAAAAAGCTTCTTTTGGTTTGAAATTGCATCGCTCTCTCTGTTTTGGTGATATTGGGTGGAAAAGCTAATTCGGGGAATATAGCTTTACACAACGTTCTACACTCGATCGGTGAAGGATTTGGTGTTCTCAGACATATTCTTATCCGTGGAGTGATTCGTAGGCACAAAGGCCGAAGGTTAGTGATTCTAATTTGATATACTTTAAGTTGTATTTGTTGTTTAGAAGGAAAAACTCAATCTTTGAGAACCCACATCAAACGGATAGAAATCATAAATTCGCTTCCGCTGCGGCCCGATTACCCAACAGTGCACTCATTTCCTCCGACAATAATACCAACAGTTTGATTTCCAAAATGAGACCATTTTGGAACATGAATTGTTGCTATTAAAGTTGGACGGAGGGAGTACTTCATAGGGGAAAAAGCTACTGTAGAATTTGGTTCAACTTTTAAAAAATTGTACTTCCTCTAGTCACTTTTAATTAAGATAGTAACATAATTGGTCAATTTTATTGAGATACAGGGTCCAAAATAAAAGCCTAGACTTTCCAAACGAACAAGCTCTCTACCTCGACCAAGGGACACTACCCAAGGGCCATTGTCACCGTCTTCGGCTGCCCCAGTGATCTACACTTGAAATATATATTTTATTATCTCTTAAACTTATGTTTATATTAGTATTTGATTAGAATTAGTGCTATTTTAATGTAGTTTTTGGTTTTTGTAGGAAACAAGAGTAAGATACAGAAATGAGGTAAAAAGTGACTTCAATGGTTAACTCTTTATAACTTCGTGTGCATATCTCTGATTGGACTGATTCAGCTTCATGTTAAAGTTCAAGAAGTCAGCTTTCCAACGCCACTAACCGCGCACAATTCGGAGTTCGGAACAAAAAGTTATAACCAGTTAAAAATTATGAACAGTAATTACGATCGATCGACATTTCATACACGATCGATCGCCAGAGCCGGAAAAAAGTGTTACCGAAGAAAACGATTGATCGGCACTCAAATGATCGATCATATCTATTGGAGTTTTTTATTTTGCGCAATACAGTAAACACGATCGATCGGGAATAAAAATGATCATCGGCAGTCGAGATGAAATGGACGATCTGCGCGACAACGCAGAAATTAATGAAAGGAAATGATCGATCGGAAAGCGATCGATCGTTTTGTGCGGCAAAACCTAAATCAAGCTTATTTCGACTCGGATTTGGAAGGGGACTTCGGAGTTTTTCTTCAAACATATAAAGAGGCCTTAAGGGAGAACGTTTTGGAGGATCTTGAGCTATTATGGAGCTAGAACAAAGGAGAGAAGAAGAAGAAGATGATGAAGAACATGATGATTGTTTCTCTTCCCATGCAAGGCTAAACTCCTCTCCAAGGCATAGATGAAGCCCAATAGACTAGTTATGTTGTTTCTTTTCTCTCATATTATGTTTTACTCTATGAACCTTTGTTATGTAATTAAAGTTAATTCATTTAAGTTTGTTTTTTGTATTAGAGAGAGACAAGAGTGAATTAATTGGATTTCAATCTGAAAGAGCACTTGCGTGTCCGAGAGGAACGTGAATAATCTAAAATGTTATATACTAATAAAGTTTCATTGGTTTATACTCGAGAGAGATAGATCACAGTTCCATGTGCTTAATTGATTTATGTGTTACGTCCGAGAGGAGAGCACTATAATTTGAATTGACAAGTGTATGTCGAGAGGAATATGCTAGCCAATTGGAAATCTTTATTCAAAAGAGAGAGGGATACGATACACTAGTCTATTGTGGTGGATTTGAAGCCTTGGTCTCTTCCATATTGATTAAATCTCAGCTTAGTTTATTAAAAGTTCACTACTTTCCTTAGAGTAACTAAAAACTGCACTTTTCTCTTGAATTTGGTAAATTGTTTAACCGTCCCTGAGGTTCGATAACTCTTAATACTCGCTGTAGTACACAATTGCCTTGTGCACTTGCAAGGGTTTAATTTTAAACGATCACCCAGTGGAGAAGAATTAAAGAATGGTATCATCTAATTTTAGTACGCATACTTTTTCTAATTGTCTCACTTAAAAGTGACCAAAGGGAGTACTAGGAATTTGCCGGGCTAGCTTTAGCTTGGCAGAAAGTTGTGCCAGAACCGGTTTAACAAGGGTTGGTTTGAGTGTTTGGTAGTGGATGCGCTAGAGCCATAGCAACTAAGATGAAGAAGAATGACTGGGATTTTAGCAATGGTGTGGACCCATGCACCGGCCACACCAATTGCACCTGAGGAGAGGATTTTCGCCAACAATGTGTCATGTGACTGCTTCTTCAATCGCTCCTCTGTTTGCCATGTTGTCAGCATGTATGTATACATACATTAATCATACTCCTTTGATGTCCTTTTTTCAGCATATGCATGTCCTTTTATTTTGCAACTGGTAGCATTAGAAACTAGTAGGAATGACTAGAGATAAGATTGTAAAGAAAAAGGGCCCATCTTGTTCACTTGTAAACATAGTCACAAAGTATGGATTTTAAAAATGCGTATAAAAATGCATATTTTATGTAACGTCCCAGTGACAAAGGAGGAGCTAGGGATGATGGAAGCAAGGTTGACGTGAGATTTTAAAAGGACAACTTCAGGTAGGATGCTTTTACACAATATCCTGTTTGTAGTTCTATATTTATGCAATTTTCTTTTCTTTTTAGTTTGCAGTCGAATATTTATGTTGTTGCCATTGGCATTCAATTGTTTATGACTCTATGCTCCTGTATATTTGACTCGATGCTTCTGTTTCAATTATTCATGCGTGGAGAAATTATCATTTTAAGTGTTTGTAGTTTTTGGCCGAATGCCACTGTCACATGTCTGATTGTTGTATGCTTTGAAATATGCTAAAAACCTAGAAAGCGTGAGTCATTACATGATGCCTTCTTTTCTTGGATTTCATATTGTTGTTCGGTATTAGTTGCTACAAGTCATAAAAGAGTATACAACTTATCTATAAAAATCACAATTGTTGTGTCTTCCAGATCAACAATATAATGCATATTTCTATTGATTCAAGTGTTCGACCATACTCATGCCCTTTTAAATTATTATATTAACCATATTATATGATTCAGTAAATGTAAAACCACATATTTTGCAGTCAGGTTTTAGATATCTAGCAGAACCTCGTACTATATTGTTTCAGCCTACTATATATATACCGGACATGAAATACTTTATTATACCTTGTATTATTATAATAAGAGTATGCTAGTCATGACCTTATTACTGGATCTGGAAATCTGTCACTTTTTTGTATAATCTGTCTATTTGATGTATACCAAATCTGAATTCCTGTCTCTACAACACCATTGTTAAACCTAATTTTTGCTTATTTCAGTTGCATGTGTTTCTTCAATGTCTACATTCAATTCTTCTGGTAGTTCTATCCGTATTAGGAGCGACTAGAATCAGAAAAGTATGTTTCCTTGGGAATTAGCACAAGTTCATGATTTCTTCTTGTTTAAGTTATCATCTTGCCTCCACTTGCATGATAGTTAATTCATTTTCCTTGTTATAATGTTTAACTTGGAAGTATTTGTAGTATTGGTCCGCACACGGACAAGATTCAAGGTGAGATCTTTATTGAAAAGTTTTCATAAACATTGGTGTCTTTCTCTTCACATGTATGTGAATTATTAAATCATAGTATGCTAATCATAAAGCCATGAACGCACTACAAACCCATCTGGTCTCCGTACATTGGGACCCGTCTAGCCCCTGCCCAATGGAGGCACCTCGCATGCTTAAATTAGATTGTTAGGCATCATGGAAGGCCTTTACAATCTCCGACCATAGTGTCCATGAACACATATAGTACCCACATTGCTAGAACTCATGACAGGGTTATACAAGAACCCCTCGAGGCGTATGGGCTATGTTGTTCGTCTGAGAACTACACTAATTGAGAGTATAAATTCATTTACCCCTAACATTGTTTTATGTGTTTTATGTTATAGAGTTCTATAATTCCATCTTGATGTTAGCAATTCCCGACGCTAGAGTTGAAGTGTCTTTATCAATTGATTTGTATCCTATTGGCAGTTCATGTTACTGCAATTGCCACTTCTGCTATTTGCATTGAGACTCTTACTTCATTTCTATTGCGTTTTTATGTTCTACTGAGTATTTCTAGGAGTATTGATATCGATTATTTTGTATCCTATTGGCACTTCATTGTCTAGATTTTTCTCTCTTTAATTAATCTTAAGTACTCTTGTAATAAGTCAATTGATCATCATAAAACTTCAGGTTATTATTATAATTTTATTTTAATTTTTATTTAGACATAGTCTATCATATTTAATTGTCATTATACATTTTTCATTGTATTGGTGTGAATGACGACGTATCTGTGACACCTCGTCTTTAACATTTAAAAATATATACTCCCATATATGGCTGGAAATTTAGGGCGTTATATTTTATTTGTTCATCTCAATGTTTTTTATGCAGTTTATTACACAAGTTATTATAAAAATGTGTTTTTTGTATTTTTTGGTTCCTATACACTAAAAAATTTGTGTTATTTCACATTTTTAGTCTAGTATTTGTTTTCATATTTCTCTTATTTTTATTTTTAATTTTGTACTTATTTTTTTATTTCTATGTACTTTTTACATCTTTTCGTTGTATTTTTGTTGTGACCCAAAAGGATCACAAGGTATCAGATCATCAAAGAGAAAGGAAAAGAACTAAGGTAAATGAACTAACTTGATTGATTGCATAACCTGATGAAGAGGACGAAGTTCCCCTTATAACAAGAGAAGGAGGTGCAGCTCCTAGAGGGGCGAGCCACTAATTGGGCCACTAATGGGCCGAGATTACAGGCCATCAGGCCTTTATTACATCCACTAATTGATATGTAAAAGCAAATCTAATCATACTCGGAATTAGCCTGGCGTGATATCTGTGTGTGCTGACGTCCTAAATGCTGACGTTCGCAACACTCCACCACGCTCCGCTTTTACCTTGACCTCAAGCTGACTGCGGCCGCTGAGGTGCAGCCGGAGGCGACAAACATGACCGCCAGCCCTAAGGCTACTGAAGGGAATGATATGGCAGAGATCCGCTCCATGCTGGCTTAGCTGCTTCAACTGCAAATCGCGCAGACCCAAACCGCGGCCATTCAGACAGGGTGCGCGCTGACTCCTCCACCGGCCTTTTCTGCAGCAAATGGCGAAACTTCACAGGCCACTGGTTCAAGGGGTCTTGGTGGTGGGTTCCTCCGCCGAACTCCCACGTTCAAGAGGTCCGCTTTGAATCATTAAATCAGGCCACGGATGGGACCGTCCAGGTGGCGTGGTGCAACGCATACAAGGTGTTCGAACAAATGCCTCTATGACAACGCATTTCAGAAATATCCAATGGGAGATAGAAGATGACTGGGAGGAGCCGCTGGGTCCTCACTGTAAGGACCCTCATCTTGAACCGGTTTATTTTTAATGTTATTTATCAATTATCGTGTGGTTTAAACGTTTTCTGATTTAATTCGGCAGTTTTCGAAAATAAATGGGGTTATAAAGGTTTTAATCAAAACTAACTTCACAATCATGAGTTTTAAGTGATTTTGGGTCAAATCTGAATTTTGGGGATTTTTTTCCTGATTTTTCACCAATTTTCCAAAAATTAGGGTTTAGCGGGACCCCCTGTGGGCCCCACCCACGAAATTAGGTCTTTTTGAAAAAATGCCCCAGACATCAATGGAAGACACTATAAAAATTTTCAGAATTTTTTTGGACTTAAATTTGGGTTAAATTGCCATATTTCCTAATTTTAGTTAAAACTCTATTTCTACCCCACATTTTATTTAGGTATAGCCCACCCCCCCTCCTATAAAAGGAAAGGGGCTGCGCCATTTCCCAATTGGGAATACGCTGTGCCAGGAGATTGGAGCTTAATCCCCTATTAAGCCCAAAAAGGAAACAATTAGAGGTGAGTTTAGCTTAATCTTTAGGTTTTTCTTAAACTCTTCTTAATCTTGACTTCCTTAATTGTTTCAATTCGTTTTGAAAGCATAAAATCTCTGTTTTACCTCTCTTTCCCAAGCCTTAATCTTCAAAATCTCGTTTTTATGCTTCCAAAACTCTAGATCTAGGGTTTACTTTTGGTTTTCGAAGCTAAATCGAGATTAGTTATCTATTGACATAAAAAAATCGTGTTTTGGAAGGTGTTGGAGGAGATTGAAGGTTCATTCTGACCCAAATCAACAAGGAAAGATAATGGGTTCTTCAATCTCAACTTTGGTTGGTAAAAATCTTGTTTTTCATGATTTTAGTTGAATAGGACTCTAATGGTAAGTTTAATAAATGTTAATTTTTTACTTCAATTTCTGAGAGTTTTCTCTTAGAATGGTTTAAATTAATGTTCTGGAAGGTTTGATGGGATTTTAATAGTGTTTGAGACCATGGATTATATTTAAGTGTTGGTATGTAATATTATATTATATGTTGATAATTATGCATGTTGATATTGGATTACCTTGAACCTTTGCATGTTGGAATTCTTGTGATTAGAGCATGTTTCCACGGGGATATTATATGGTAGATGATGATATGTGTTCTCTTATAACAAGAATGGTTTATGGGTAATTGATGTGATCATGTTATGGCTTAATGTATAGAGGAAAAAAATCATGCTTGTAGGAGTGAGCGTTCGATGTCACATGGATGGATTTAAGCTTTATAGTAGATTTTGCTTTGACTTCAGTTGAGAATCATTGTTTTGAATGTGTTTAAGCATGCGTTTATTGTCGTATGAGTTTATGTCAAAGCATTAGTCATGTGCTAAGGATATGCATGAATACACATACATAAAGGGAATCTACTATGAAATTGTAGTTAATTATGTTCTGATTGTGATGCATGAGGGGACGGATTGGGAGCACGTTCTATGTGTTGGAACCCACGTTGGTCTTGCTCACGGATGTATCATGATATTATGCATCATGTATTCGGGCATCATGAATGAGGTTTTACCGTTGTTTAACCGGAATTGATCAATTATATACAATGATTGAGATTGCGTGCCGGATTAATCAATCAGTAAATTAATCAGAACTTGGTTGGTTCGAAAGGACATGTTTTTTATTTAAGTCTTGTGTGGAACATGTATACTTCCCGGGTTGGGTCTAGTTAAATTGAGATATGTGGGGATGAGTTGTGTACTTATCTTGCGGATGAGATTACCTAGATTGTCATCTAGACCCTCAGAATCCAGAGTGGTACACTTAGTGCACCAGCTACCACGTGTTCTAGGATTCCCTGTGTAGGAATTCGGGCTCTCCCCCAACACAGGAGATGTCCCTAGGCGAACACACCTACTCTAGGTTCTCTATGTGTAAGAATTGGACATCCTTGGCCAGGATCATCCAGGGCGAGCAGCTTTAGGGGCTAACAACCCCGACCCTCTTACATTTCCTATGTGGAAATCGGACCACGATACTCCTTCGTGGCCTTGACTGTGTCTCACTTGTGTGGCAATACTTGTGTTTACTCTTTGATAGAGGCATTCACCATTTGTGTTGATGCATGTGCATTATGACTGCTATGCATGATTATGAATCATGTGTTTGATATGTTTGTCTTGAAGGGTAAATTTATGTGATATGAATGCATGATCAAAAAGTGTCTGAATGAGACATTATTATGCAGGTTTATGTGATATGCATGCATGATCAGAAAGTATGTGAATGAGACATTATTACGCAGGTTTATGTGACATGAATGTATGATCGGAAGATAGTGTATCATGTCAATTATGGATCTTAATTGCTATATTGTCATGCCATTATGTTTCTTGATTATTGCCGATTGTATCAAAACCATTATTGAGTTTTTATACTTGCCCCACTTTCCTTGTTTTGTTTTGGGGATGCGTGCCGTGACACGCAAATGGACAAGATCCTCTGTATGAGGAACGGTCGGGGAGAGCATGGGATTAGGTGTGGAGGCCTCTAGACTTTTTTTTGTTTTTTTTTGTTTCGTTTTGTTTGAGTATGGAACATTGTGTATGTTGATACTTGTTTCAGACTTGTGTTCATATTGTGTGTTCAGATCTATTCTAGACTTTTTATATTCGAGCTCTGTGGGTTGGCTCAAAATTTTTAGTATGTGGGTTTAAGACTTGTGGACTAATTTAGAGTTAAACTCCTCTTTCGTTCTACTTATTTACTCTTGTTCAAAGTAGTGCGTAACTCCGTTAATTAGACCGCCTGTAGGTGGGGCATAAGTCTTCCGCTATTTCTTTAATCATTTTCTAATACTGTCGCCCCCGTGCGCTGGACCGGCCCTTGGATCGGGTTCGGCTCGAGTCGGGCAGTGCCGGGGCGTGACACTCACGGTGGCTCTCGTGGGGGGACTGAGCCAAGGTTGGCTCGTCTCCAGTTTCCACGCTACAACGATGAAGACGACCCAGTGGAATGGATCTACAAAGAAGAGAAATTCTTCGCCTACCAGGGGACCAATTCGGAGGCCGAATGACTGCACATCGCAGCGTTCCACTTGGACGGTGACGCCTCTGTGTGGTTCCAGTGTGACGAGAAGGAAGTCTGCTATCCGACTTGGGCCTCCTTTGCTGATGAATTCTGTGTTCAATTTGGCCCCAACAAATTCCAACATTTCAATGAAATGTTATCCAGCCTGCGTCAAACTACTACGGTCAGAGCTTACTATACTGACTTCATGAAGATTGCCAATCGTCTGCCCAATTGGCCAATGGCAGCACTCGTGGGTACATTCAAGAGGGGGTTGAAACCAGAGATTTCTGATGAGATGCGACACTTCCCATGCCACACGATCAGAGATGTGTTGCGCCATGCTCCAGGAGGAGAAGCTGGCTCGACAGCGGAGAGGAGGGCGTGGGGGTCTGGCACTGAGAACTCCTAACGGTTCAGCTCTGGGTTCATTGCCAGCGCCTAGCCACAATTCCGGTCGACCCACTCCTACAGGAGTTGTCAACCCACTAGTCCGTCGCCTGACACCAGCCCAGATGGATGAGCGACGCGCCAAGGGGCTATGCTTCAAGTGCGACGAGAAGTTTATCCCCGGACATCGTTGCTCTGTTCGGGGAAGTTTACTCGTCAAAGAGGCTGACGAGGACGTGACACACCAATCTGAGGAGGGAGCCAATGAGTATGACAACGTGCAACCTGAGATTTCGGTGCACGCCTATTTGGGCACCTTTACCCCACGTACCATGCGTGCATGAGGGCTCCTTAAGCGCCAAGAGGTAGCTGTGCTGATTGACAGTGGGTCTACTCACAACTTTATTAACGATAAGGAAGCACAATGGCTGGGATGCTACGTGTCAGTTGCCAAGCCATTTGACGTCCTCATTGGGGACGGCAAACACCTCCAAAGCTCGGAAGTGTGTGCTCAGGCCGCCCTCACTATTCAAGGTCATACCTTTATCACTAATTTATTTCTATCACCTACAAAAGGAGCGGATGTGGTTCAGGACCTAGGTGGCATGGTATGGAACTTCAGAGAATTGATAATGGATTTCGAAGTGCCTGGGCAGAGGGTGCACCTTCAGGGGGCACAGCCCAGTGCCTTGCATTCAGCCTAGGCGGTGGGCTCGTTCTTTAGATTTGTACCACACGGTTTATTGCTTCAGCAACAAGCCATTATGGATGTAGAACAAGCCGAACTTCCAACGGACATGCGCCTCCTCTTGGCCGAACTTGATAACATCTTCTCTAAATTGACTGGTCTACCACCGGCCAGACATCATGACCACTCGATTCCAATACTTCCCGGTGCTGCTCCAGCTAATGTCCAACCTTATTGCTACCCACACGTTCAAAAGGCAGAGATTGAACGATTGGTGCAGGACATGCTACAATAAGGTATCATCCAACCAAGCACTAGTTCTTTCTCTTCTCCAGTCTTATTGGTTCGTAAGAAGGATGGGACATGGAGGTTCTGTGTCGACTATCGTGCCTTAAATGCTATTACTGTTAAAGACAAATATCCCATTCCTGTTATTGAAGAGTTGTTAGATGAATTGGCCGGTGCTACTATTTTTAGCAAACTCGACATGCGCTCGGGGTATCATCAGATCCGGATGCAACCGTCAGATGTTCACAAGACAGCGTTTCGCACTCACGACGGCCATTTCAAATTTCTGGTCATGCCATTTGGCCTGACAAATGCACCGACGACATTTCAAAGCCTAATGAATGATCTGTTCAGACCCTTCCTCCTTAAATTCGTCTTGGTATTCTTTGATGATATACTCATCTACAGCAAGTTGTGAGAGTCGCACCTGACACATCTCAGGTCAGTTTTCTCTACTTTACAGGCAAATTCATTGTTTCTAAAGCGTTCAAAATGTTCTTTTGGAAGCACATAGGTGGAGTATTTAGGCCATCTTATTTCTCACGATGGGGTGCCCACCGACCCGTCAAAGGTTTGGGCCATGATGTATTGGCCGGCACCAATGTGTGTCAAGGGCTTTTGTGGGTTTCTGGGACTGACAGGCTATTATCACCGCTTCATCAGTCAGTACGAAGTTATTGCTGGCCCACTCACTGCACTACTTAAAAAGGGAGCCTTTACTTAGACGTACGGATGCTGCTCAGATCGACTTTGGAATGCTTGAGCAAAAAAGTGGCTGGCAGTCCCATGATTGCATGCTAAACTTGGAATAATTGTCTTTCTCATACTACAACAAATTATAGCTTTTGCGACGCTTATATTCGTCGCAAAAACCTCTAATTTCGTCGCAAAATATATTTGCGACAAAAAATAGCTCGTCGCCATTCTGTCGCAAATACGCCGGCACAAAAAGTATTTGCGACGAGATGACTTTAGTCGCCAAAAAAATAATATTTGCGACGAAATATGCCGTCGCTAAAATAAGGAATTTTGTCGCCAAAAATCCGTGGAAAGAAGAAAAAAAGAAAATAAAAATTAATTAAAAAAACATTTGTGACGAAATTTATTTTAAAAAAGTAGAAAGCTATTTTTGCGACGAAGTAATCTCGTCGCAAAACACGTAAAACGTTTTTAAAACGGGAGAACTTCCTTTTGCGACAAATAGTTTCGTCGCAAAAGGAAGTTCTCCCTTTTTTACTTCGTCGCAAAAATAGCTTTCCATTTTTTTAAAAACAGCTGATGCCTTTTGCGACGATATTAATTCGTCGCAAAAACTATTCTATAATAAAAAAAACCTTCGCCTTGTAATAGAGCTCCGTAGCAATGCTAACCATTTTTTTTTCTCATGGAGCATCAATTTTAGGATGGAGGGAGTACAATTTTCATAAGGGCCATAAGTTGTTTAAAAGGCCATAATGAACATAAAAGTCAATATTTATAATATTTAATTGTAAAATATCATTCATTAAGACATCAACACAAACGTAATAAGCTACAAATCATTAAGCCACTTCCTTGTATATAATTCACTGATATTTAGCAAAATTATCATGAGCTATTACAGTTTCTCATTGCTGCACTTGGCTCTACAGGTAGAAAGTCCTCCAGATTTGTGTGGTTCTTGGCTTTTAGGTGTTGTTGCTGGTATTATTGTAGTTGGTTACATATTCTACAAGTACAGACACCGGGTATGTCATAGGAACCAAAATGAAATCATGATCTTGATTCTAATTCTCTTCCAAAGGATGCAACAAATACAAAATTATTTTTTCTCTTTGGCAGCCGTACATGGACTCGGAGATCATGTCAATAATGTCACAGTACAAGCCACTAAATAACCAGCTGACAAGACTTTGAAGACAATGACAATGGAGATTGCGGAGTATCAGGTTAGTTCTTCTGTAGAAGAAGACTCCCTATAGATTTTGAAAGTGGCTTAATGATTTGTAGCTTTCTAGGTTTGTGTTGATGTCTTAATGAATAGTACATGCCGAAACATAACCAGCTGACAAGACTTTGAAGACAATGACAATGGAGCTTGTAGAGTATCAGGTTAGCTCTTTTGTAGGTAGAAGAAGACTCTGTATAGATTTTGGAAGTGGCTTGACTCTATAGATCAACAATGCAGAATATGCTCCCAAACTATAGGATCGGATCACTTCAGTGTTGTACAGGTAAATGTTTCTTTCCAGGCAAAAGTTTAAGGCACTGGCAAAGTAAGAAGAGGTAATTCACTAATCCTCGTAACCAGAAGCCAGAAAACTTGCAATGCATGCAACAAGTCACGCCCTTTTGACAACTGACCAAGCATAAAGTTTGAGCCTTATATCTACACATTGTACAAGCTTACCAAAGAAAGAATCATCAGGACTCCATATTATGCGGTTAACTGATATAGAAGGATCTTTCACCAGGGCAGCCTGTTTCCACAAAATGAGAGATCAAATGTTGCTTATCCCAGAGCAGATAGATTCTATCAACAGCATTACAGAATGTACATACTCCTCGGATTGCTAAAATACCTGAAGAGGCATTGAGAATGCACTCAAGTCCCTAACATTAAAATTTCTCAAAACCAATCTATCCCTCGAGCCAACTTCCCGGAGCCCAATTTCTCCCACGTTTGTCCCAACTGAAGAATTCCAACATTAAGACATATGCAAAGCAGTATACAAAACAACCCAGATAAAAAAGAAGCAAAAACTAACCAAGAAGTAAAGTCTGCTGAATAGGGTGAAAATCCACGAGTGGTGCAACAGTCTTGGGCAGGTCGTCTGAGTACAAACCTTGACCATGTTTCTTCAGAAAATGTATGGTGTAAGCACTTGCAAGATAATCATTGAGTTGCCAAATCTATGCAATACCTATGTTGGCAGAAGCACCAAAGTCCAATAGCAGCACCAGAAAGTGCAGGATGTGTTACATTTGATGGATTTGACATCCAACCAGCAAGAGGAGTTGGAATGGGCGAAGGTGTATGTTGAAACGGCTGTGGATTACATATATATATTTACAAAAGTTACAGAAAAATTCCAGACAACAACCAACAACAAAAAATTTAACCAATTTAAGTTATACTGCTCACCGTATGTGCTGCTAGAGAAGGGAAGCCCCCAGATTTTGGTAGGGAACCAAGAAGTGCATTGTTTGCAGGGGATGGAGCTCGTGCACCATTTGGTTGTCCACAAGTGTGGTCCACAAAGAGGGTTTTAATATCAGAGTTAGGTCTTGGATTTTTGCAAAGTTGATGCTGCCAGTTCAAGCCGCACAACCATGTCACAGCTTCAAAACATTACAAAAAATCTCACAATAAAATATGCATAATACAAATAAAAGTTAACATGACAAATACCAAAACAAATCAAATTCTAACTGTCTACTTCACCAAATCTACAAATAGACCGGAAAACTATAAAAGGTCTCCACCCAGAAGTCAATAGCATGATTTAGAGAACTATACTGATATTTTTTTTTAAATCTGCAGCTTGCAGTCAAATATCAGTGATAACCAGTATATGACTTTTTTTTGCAATACAATGCTAACCAGTAGACAAAAATCATATGCGGGATTATTGGAAAAAATGAAAATATTAATCACTTTACTTCAATATAGTAATCATAGTACACAGGAGCTATGAAGCATATGATGCATAACAAGAATAAGGTTCTTTCATAGACGAGGCAGTTGCACAGAATGCCACATAAAACTGAGGAGAACTACAGAAAAAAGTCCCCATTTTTTGTATTAGATGTTGAATTACCTTTGGTTTATGAGAGTGGGCAACCTTGAACTCTTGAGGTTAAGAAATTGCAGTTTGTCTCTGAACAACGGATTGGCCTCAATGAGTTTTTTTAACTCGACCAGCATAATTGTTCGTGCAGACTTTGTGTCACCATATTTGGAAAGTTGTTCATTTTCCCTGAAAAATAAATGTATACAACAGATTAAATCTCTAAAGTTAGTGGCTTTACTTAGTCCAAATTAAGAGCACATATAATCACTCAAGAGTACCTGAAATTTTCCAAAGTCAAAAGTTGCGTAATTTCCTTAAATAATTCTTCATTGAATGAGGCAAACACCTTCAAATCCTTCACAAGGATGTCTACCGCCTTTGACCGACCATGCCTGTGAAACTTAAATCATAGGTCAAAAATGCGAAAAATGAACAACCACAAACCATTACTCAAGAAAATCAGTTTTTTATCAAATACAACAGAAACAAAAAAAAATAACATACTTATCTAAGGCCTCAAGGTACTTCTGCTTTCCTAATTTCGAAAAAGATCTTCATAGAGTAACGATTGTCATTGACCTTGGTGAAACCAGACAGATACCTTCTCCACTTCATCCCAATTCGGGGAGGCGAGGGTGGGGTGGAGGCGAAGGAAGGCGGAGGAGGAGGTGGCAGTCGGGGCGACGGCTGTGGGGGGCGGGGGAAGAAGGCAGTCGTGCAGAGGAGGAGGGGAGGAATCGGCGAAGACGATCTCGGAGGAGAAGGGAAGAGGCGTGAGTTGACGGATGGAAAGGGGAGGGAGGCGACGGTGGGGGAATGGAAATGACTGTGGGAGACGGGAGATGGGAAGAGGGTGGTACTGGGTTACCCTTAAGGAGAAGTGATGAAGTTTTCGTTTTCGAAGGGTAAAAGTGGTATAGCTCTTGAAATTGTCGATTAATTTCATGTGGACTCCTTTGCCCATGTTAGCAGTATCTTGTTACGGAGATTAGGTGCGAAATTAGTTTAATGAACATGGTTAATTAGATTCTAATCCAAGGGTTAAAAATAAAAAAAGGGGTGCGAAGTAGTATGGATTGGGTTAAAACCCATTATAACAACCTCATCCATTGGATCTAATCTGAACGGCTGTTCACTTTAAATAAGCGGCTTTAAATCAGCGGCTTAGATCGTCTTTGCACGTGATATTAGCTCTTGGGTCACTTTGGCCGTTCCGGAGTCTGAGTAATTGAACCTACATAAATAAAATTAAACTCAATTTATACACATAATAAAATATAACTATGTTAAATCTAAATATTACATCTAAATAAATCAATTAAGCACAATTCTTTATTAAATTCTTAATTACAAACATAATATTCATACCTATTATTTATCCTTATTTTAATTAAAAATTATGACTAACATATAGGTAAAAATGCATATAAAAATGTGTATATTATCTAGTAAGTTGGATGTCACAAACATAATGAAAATGCCAGACATAACAAACATGGTCAACAAGACCATACCGCGGCACATACATACTCATATCAGAGAAAAGCATCCGCATATGGCATTCCCAAATTAATTAGAACAACTAACATTAGTAAAACATGGATTTTTAACCATAATTTCTAATTATAATCTTGTCCCTATCGCAAAAAATCAAAACAAGTGCAACAGATATCTTCCTGCCGTAATAGAGGACCAAATTGAACCAAATAGACCACATATATAGTGCAACATATTAATACTTTATGAATAAAAGGACAAATCACAAATTCATTTTAATTTTAAACTGCCATATAGTCAAGAGCAAATGACTTGAGCTAACATGCAGAACTTACACTTAAAATGGAGTTTTAAAACTATGATTCAAATAAGTATATTCATATGTAGGTAAATATAGTTATCGACAGTTGATTTATTGCTAAGTTGAATCTGAATGATATGATGGCTTGGCCACTAAAATAATGCTAAATGCACATTTAGATCATCTTAGTTTCTTTTTTTTTAAAACGAGGGGTGTCCGACTCCTTAGGACATGACTAGAAGGGGCAGGGCAACCAACCTCTTAGAGCACCATATCCTGACACCAATCCGCTCAATTTCTTACTGTCGTAAAAATCCATCGAAATAATATCAATGGTGATGAATTTTTATTTGTCGATAATAATTCACCACTACAACCCACCTTTGTTGCCGTGTTAACCATTTTCTATAATAACTAATATCACTTATTCCCATTTTATAAAAAATATAAGCGGATAATCTTTTGCCAAAAATGTCTATTTGTTGCAAATAATGAGAATGAAAATTTTTATATATTTTTATTTATAATTATATAAAAAATAATATTTTTATTTATAAAAAGTATAATATATTACTTTTGCGACAAATATAATAATTTGTCGCAA
This sequence comes from Houttuynia cordata, assembly GCA_039654745.1. NCBI lineage: Eukaryota > Viridiplantae > Streptophyta > Magnoliopsida > Piperales > Saururaceae > Houttuynia > Houttuynia cordata. Next base: position 38,366,742 of record CM077507.1, on the reverse strand, counting down.
AAACTATCATTATTTGCGACTAATGTATAGGTTGTCGCAAATAGTATTTCCTTTTGCGACTAAAGACCTTGTTCGTCGCAAATATATATAGTTTTTTGCAACCAAATTGGCCATTGGTCGCCAATAGTACTTATTTTTGCGACTACTTACTATTTCGTCGCAAAATACTACGCTATTTGCGACAGTTATTAATTTCGTCGCCAATAGTAGTCTATTGCGACAAAAATGAGTTTGTCGCAAAAGCCCTGGTTTGTTGTAGTCTCATTATGACATGAACCAAATCCCACGCACTCCAAGATTTCCTCTATTTTTCCATAAGTGGAACCCGCATTTGGTAGGCTTGTCATGGGTGACACATCGCTCGTCTCCTCATGAACCTACGTGGTCCATCCATGGCTGCCCCATGGCCACTAAGAACAGGGACCTGAGTGCTTCGAACCTCCATTGTTGGAAAGATTGAATCCGCGAGATCAGCGGCATTTGGTTTCCCATAGCTATCTTGAAGCTTCCATGCCAATTTCGCAGTACATTCAACTATGTCGTGGCCAAGAGTACCACATTTAGAGCAAGATTTTGGTCACCATTCACACTCCAATGGTTGAGGAAAAGACGAACCATCATCACACTTAATAGTGATGACTGATGGGAATTTAAATTCAGGACTTACTTATAGGCAAAGGCTAGTCGAGACCCGACAATTGTCAGAGTGTCGGCATAATCGGAATCCCCAAGGTACTGCATACCAAACCAATGCTTTCGTCGAACCAGTATTGAATGGGACGACGAGGAAATTTTACCTAGATCGGGAAGCTCTTGAGGATTTTTAGGACCATCTTGAAATCAATAGTCCACAGTCGAAGAATTAAGGGTTGACCGCCGATAGTCCACTGGGTGTTATGGATGGTCTCACAGTCTTCGGCATTAGTAAACTTGAAAAGAAAGAACCCATCCGACAAAGAATGCATGTCTATAGTGTCGGTGATCTTCCAAAGCTTCTCTAGGTGAACTTACAAAATATGGTTTTTCCCAGACACAGTAACCGACGAGAGTGTTCTCCCATCAAGTTGCCTCTTTCTCGAGGATGGATCTTAGAATCGTGATTGAAGAGTTTGAAAGAAGCCGTGTGGAATACGCTTGGAGGAAGAAGAAATAGACGGAGGAAAGAGGGTTCTCCAGCGAGAGCCGGAGGTGGAACTACTGAGATGCCTCCTCCTCCACCCTAGATATGATCTTGGTGTCATTGGAATCGTCCTTTCGAGGGCTTCAAATGATATATTATTGCATATATAAATTTTCAGTGCAGTAGGTGATATTAAAAAAACAGGGGTATGATTCTCTTTGTGTACTAGGGTCATTCTCAATTCACTTTGTGACTTTAGCCTATGCTATTACTTCTCCAATAAGGCCAAATAACATGTAATTCCCCATTTATTTTTAAGTCCAATAAATAAGGCCCATGCTTAATAACCATCTAAATTTTTTTTTAATAATTTAGGTTATTACAAAATCACGCCCTTAAAATTGCGTTGTTTCCAAACACACAGTATCTCAAGTACATATCTCACATACGTGCGATTTAAAATGACCAACTCTCCTCACCAAATTGCATAAGATGTTATTATACTATGCTTAGCACATACGATATAACTTTGTACATAGATATCTTCTAGTTCTATATTATTTGTCTGAATTAGAAGACCAAAATAAACTTAATTTATTTACTTTTGGCTTCCTAATGCAGACTTGCTCTGTATTAGGATTAGGGGTGAAACTTTTGTGGGCTAGCCCGTCCGACCCTACCCGATCCACAAAATTGTGGGTATGGGCCTGAAATTTGAAGCCTAGAGCCGGGTTGGGCCTCAAAGTCCCAACCCTGCTCTTTTTAAGGTCGGGCAAGGGGCATGGTCCAGAAAATGCCTTAAGCCCGGCCCGACCGAAGGCCCACATATCAATAGTAATTTTTTTACAACTTATCCTCTCCTTAGATAAAAATGCTAACAGCTCTTCTATGTTTTGTATAGTTTAAAAGCTATGTCATTGAAAGTACTAATAAGTTTAGAACTCAGGAGTGAAACTGAGGGGCTTGATAGGACAGAACTCTAAACTAATTCTTCTTTGCAGCATTTTGTATGTGAAACAGTGATGTAAAAGTAATTATTTTTATAATTTTTTAAAATAATATTACCAAATAAAAAGCCCTCAAGCCCGCAGCTTAACCCTAACCCGCTTAGATTTCTAGAATTGGGTTAGGACTAAGTTCGGGCCAAGGCCGAGGATCAAGCTCTTAAGGCGAGGGCCAACCTCCTGCCCGCAATAGCTCGATCCGCTTGCAACCCAACTCTGGTCACGGTGGTTGGTCAGGAAAGAATCTTTGTTGATATGAAACCCAGCCCAAGGGACGAAAACTCACCGAAGGGCACGACATGGCGAAGGCCCGATTTCATCCGGCCTGCTGCATCATCTTCCTCCTCCTCCTTCTCTGCAATCTCGCCGTCGCGAGCCCGTCGTCGAATTCCGGCCAGGGCCCCCGACGGGATCTATTGGTCATCTCGACCAAGAAGCGGAACCAGCCGGGCCCCAACTGCGCAGAGATCGCCTCCCGGCTTGACTGCGCAAGGACGTCCGGCTGCCGGTGGTGCCGCAGCGACGCCGTGGACGACATGTGCTTCAGCTCGGCGGAGGCCTGGCGGCTGCCTAGCCAGGTCTTCTCTTGCGATTGAGACTGATTTGCATCCCCATTTCAGATGAGTTTGTAAGTCCCTACTGTTTCAATGAAATCCAGTTCTCAATTTGTAATTTGATTTTTAAATGTATGAAATCTTGTGAATCCTAGCTCAGTGAAACCCAATTCTTGAATTTTGTATGGAGGGATTTGAGGTGTGAAGACATTTTTAATTGTGGAATGAGCTTCCACTGGCTTAGTTCTTTGCTCTTACTTGCTTTGTTTTTAATACATCTCTTATGATTCTTTAGTTACTTGGGGTAGTTATTGTACGTGGGTTAAGCTAGTTATATTAGCATGGTTTGAAAAGTGGGTTTATATATGTACCAGAAGTGGTGATCTGGGTGTGGATGATTTTCTCAGAAATTGGACATAGTCCTTTGGAGGTTTCGTTTCCCTCGAGAATTGAGTGGAGGCTTGGTCTCTGTCGAAGTAGACCAATCTATGTATTTGATAAATTATGTGTTTTATTAACGGGTTTGTTTCAGAATAGGTGCATGTTGAAGATCTACAAGTTAGCATCAGAAAAAGAAAACTTGCATAGACCTTCAAAAAAATGAGAGGTCATGTGTTCGGACACACGACACCTCATGAGGTCATGTGTTCGGACACACGACATCTCATGAGGTCGTGCGTTCGGACACACGACATCTCATAAAGGTGTGTGTTTGTACACACGACCTTCTATTGCATTTGAAAATGAAAAAAAGAAAAGAAAACAGTCATCGCATGAGAGGTCGTGAATACTTATATTTGTGTTTGTTTCTGTTGTTTGCATGAGGGATATGTAGTCTTCATCGCATAGGGTGGAGAATGGATAAGCCTTTCTCGGATTGGCGATCTACCCATCGATCGTGACTCTATCCCTTTCCAACAACACTCCCATTTCAAAGCACAACTCCAAATGGATCGATCGTGTTCTCAGAGTTCCATTGCAACTGGTCGAGGTTTTTACAGGCGCTCAACGTCAAGAGGTTGTGATGAGGTTGAGCCTGTCGCCTCCTTCTGCTCCGCTTCCTTCTCCTCCTCATCATCCTCATCCTTCTTCTCCTTAGCATCATGCTTCTCCTCCTCCTCCTTCTCCTTCTCCTTCTCCTCCTCCTCCTTCTTCTCCTTCATCTCCTCTTCCTTCTCCTCATCCTCCTCCTTCTTCACCTCGATATTCACCTACTTCAAGGAAGACATCACCGCATTAATGATATTAGTTATTTGGCAATCGGAAACGGTCTCCTCGGAATCTGATTTCTTCTCTTCTGGCGCCAAATTCATCCGCACCTGCTCCAACGCCATTCTCCTTATGTGCTCCTCTTCTTGTTGGCTCTGCAATTCCTTCTCCGTGACAGACCTCCTTCTCCTCCTTAGCACAAAGCCTGGGGGGAAGAGATCCCGTCTGTACTTCTTATGCTTATTCACTTCTGCACTTTCCATATCTTCGACGAATTCTGGTTGGACCTTATTCAGTAACATCTTCTCAGAGGCTCTCTTTGTGGCTCGGTCTACTTTCTCTTCATCATGTGTGCACTTCATTGGAGCTATATTGAAATATTAAACTGTCGTGTTAGTAGACAAATGAAAGTCGTGCTCTCGAATGCACGACCTCACTTCCAATCGTGTACACATGCACACGCTAAATGAAAGTCGTGTTCTCGAATACACAACCTCACTTCTAGTTGTGTACACATGCACACGCTAAATGAAAGTCGTGTTCTTGAATACACCACCTCACTTCCAGTCGTGTTCTCCAAAAAAACAAGAGATTTCATGTTCATTTGTCGTACTTACACTTATCCCATTTGAATGAGTCATCGCCGGTCTTGTGCGCCAACACCTTTCGCCGCATTGGCACTGGAGTCTTCTTCTCCTCTTTTTGCACGGTTATCTTCTTTGACTCCTCCTTCTTCATCTCCCTCCTTCATAGAGTAAAGAACCTCACGCAGAGGTCCCACACTCATTCCCATCTTCTCATACCTCTCCAGGGCGACCTCAATTAATGTCTTTATGCCCTGAAGACAAGCCTCTAATCCCCCCATTGTGTTCGACTCACCGGGTGTCCTCGACAAAGAGGGGGGACTATGAACGGGGGTCCTCTTCATTTCCTGCCTCTATGTCTTCTCTCATGGACTTTGTGATTAGGCAGAGAGAAAGAGTAAATCATAGAAATAGGTAGAAAATACCAAAAATATTAGCATTTAGGCAGTTGCAGTGTCGTTCTACATTATCATGTAATCGGATTTATATAATTATAAAAACATCATAAGATATAAATTTATTAATTAGGTAGCTACATCCTTCCTGAACCTATCTGCCCCGAATTCTCTGAAAAAAGGGCACTACATTGGCGTTAACTTTCATATTCCCTCTATCCTTTTTTAATAGTTCAATTTGTTGTTTTGAGAATGAACTAAAATTTGAACTAAAATTAATTCATTCTGAAAACCAAACCTGCCTATTAATATGGATAGAGGGAGTGCATGATAAAACTATGTCATCTTCCAGACCTGTTCATTTTACGGGGCCATTTTTCAATAGACTGTTGTGTTGGCATGACGTGGCCTATCATGTATCGAATTTAATGTCAAAAACATTTGTATAAAAAAAATTCACATAAACATTTTTCATTGAATAACATGAAAAGTAGAATGTAGGGGACGGGTTCACTATAATTTGGGGAGTGGATATTTGTTCAAAAGTTTGCTCTATCTTTTCTCTTAATTCTCTCGTTCTTATTTTCCTTATACCTCAAGAGTAAAAAAAAGTGATATGACACTTGTACTTGCTGACGCTTGTGTAATGATTGCTACTATGGAGATTTAGTGCCTTTATTGATTGATAATTTGACAACAGGCTTTCAACTCACAATGTTTGCAGAGTACTTGCATTGCTGGATATGGGCCAGCACCATCATGCTGTTAGAACTCTATGCATAAAGCTATATTTCTTAATAGAGAAGACTGATTACATAAGAGACTATCCGGCTTTACAGCCAGGTCTTCTCTTACAATTGAGTGTGATTTGGGTCACTCCACTTCCTCCCTCTTGCATCCCCATTTCAGATTAGTTTGTTATTCCCTGCTGTTTCAATGTAACCCCGTTCTCAATTTGTAGTTTTGGTTTCAAATAATGTATGAAATCTTGTGAATTCCAGATTAGTGAAATCAAATTTTGGCATTTTGTGTTGAGGGATTTGAGGTCTTAATACATCCTTAAGAGGTTCTGCTTAACGCTCCTCATCAGATTTTGGCGGAAAGGGGCTGCAAGAGAAGTGCTTCTCTTGACCGTACATACCTTTAGTGCAGCTCTTATGAAGCTTTAACACATCTCTTAATAAGTACTTGTCAGGACTATAATTTTAACGAGATTGCTAGATGGTAGGTGAGCAGATTATTTAAAGCTAATTAGTTTTGCAAAAATACTCTCATGGGGGCAACTTCAAAAAGTACTGCCTCTCTTATGTTTGGAGAGGATTGTTGGAAAGCAGGGAAGTCATTCAGGTTAGTTCTTGCTAGAGAGTAGGAGATGGCAGAAATATCAAAGTGTGGGTGGATAGATGGATCCCCAAGCCTCAGTTTTTTTAAGTTATTACAAAATACTAAAGTTGATCCCAGGATGCAAATGTGTGAGCCGATTGATGAACAAACAGGTAGATGGAATTCTCAACTCATTAACAATGTTTTTCTCCCCTTGGATGTAGACTTAATCCTTCATATCCCTTTAAGTAATTCATTATCAAATGATTGCTGAATTTGGAAAGGTCTAAGTAAAGGCATTTTCACTATGAAGAGTGCGTACCATACCATTGGAAATCATATGCAACATGAAGAGAGAGCTGAAAGTTCTAATTCAGCATTGTTCAAATTGTGGAAATTCGTCAGAAAATGTTAGTCTCCCGAAAAGTCCCCTTTTTTTCATGTGGTGAGCAGGTATGGATTCTCTGCCTTCTAAGGTCAATTTGTGTAGAAGAAAAATTCTCTCTTCTCCGATGTGTGATCTGTTATGGTGGATGAGACAGTTCATCATGTACTTTGGTCTTTCTCAGAGGTCACTAAGGTGTGGGCTCTTTTACCTCACATCGTTCTAGAAATGTTCATGTTTCTCATTTTCTTGATTTAGTTGAAGTGTTTATGAACTCATTGATGGATGTGGAGGTGGAAAATGGTTTCAACTTCTTGTGGAAAGTTTGGCAGCACTGGAATATGGTGTCGGAGAGGAGCGGTAAGAGAAGTTCTAGAAAGATTTTTCAACAGGGCTGAGGAGTATATTTAGTTGTGTTGGGAGTAAAATGAACATGCAGACAGCATTACAAGGACGCCCCCACACTAGATGGCTTCCTCCTTCCCACAACACAGTGAGGATTAATTTTGATGCAGCCCTCTTTAAAAGCTTCCCCGAATCAGGTGTTGGAATAGTGTGTAAGGATTGCCAAGAAAATGTTTTCTTTTTTGTTTAAGTTGTGTGGAACAACAACCATTAACGAATCCTGATGAAGCAGAAGCACTAGCAGTGGATAGAGATGTAGAGCACTAGCAGTGGATAGAGATGTAGAGATTGCAATCAACCCTTAGCCCAAATGCATCCTGATGGGGGTACATAGTGGGCAGGTCAAACTAGTCCTCCACCATTTTATCAATTTCAGATTTTAGCATGCCAATCGAGAGGGAAATCAAACGGCTCATTACCTTGCCTGCCAAGTTAAAGAAATTGAATCTTTAGGGGAATGGGAAAAGAATATCCCTTATGTGGTTTATACTGCTATCTCATATGATATGTTCTCTTTATAGTTCTATGTGGTGATGTAGGTTTTTTTTACCTTGTAGGATATTTGAATTCAGTTTATATTAAAAAAAAGATTGGTAGATGGCTGACCAGATGCTTATTTTACAACGAATAGGTGCGTGTTGAAGATATGCAAGTTAACAACGGCCGGCGATGTGAAATGACTGGGATTTGAATTGGAAACTAACATAGATAGTAGGCATTACATTGACGTCATCTTTAATATTCTGTCTGTTCCACTTTTTAATTTCCAATTTGATTTTCAAAATAAGCTAAAATTAGTTCTTTATAAAGAACTACATCAAAATAGTACATAATGAAGCTACATCTCTTATTGGGGGACAGTTTTAACCCCCGGTCAAGAAATTTATTGGGGCATACTTCAGAATTTTATGATACCTGGATGGTAATGACAGGTTCACTATAACATGGAAGTTGATCTTTATTCAAGAGATATCTCTATCTTATCTTCCTAATTTTCTCTTGATTTTCTTTTCCGTACGTCTTGAGAGTAATAAAAATATGCTTGAATACTTTTACTTAGGGATGCTTGTGTATAATTTTTTTACAGGATGAAGTGATTATCGTTCTTTACATACTCTTGAAAACAAACCAACGCTTGCTTGTTTTCAATTGGGGGATTATTGAACGAATAACAAGAAAACTTGTCAACTCCAAACTTTGCAAGAAGATCCGCCACTTGATTCTGTTCACAAAAGACATGATAAAGCTTGCATACTTAATTCTCATATTTAAACTTTCTATGGCTTGCAAAAATCCTGGGAACCCCCAAAGTATTTGTATTTGTGAGTGACAGTCTGAAAGTCTAAGGGGACATGCAGTGTGTGAATCTTAAGGTATTGAGCCAGTTGAACACCTAAAAAGCTGCTGAGCGCTTCTGCCTGAAGAGCTGAAGTGACATGAATAACTTGGATTGCGCCAGGCACAACGAATAATTTCTCCTAGGAAACATGGTTCTCCCTACCATATCAATGTTCATATAGCGTCAACGTGTCAAAAACCCTAAATTTTCCTCCCACACCAGAAACCCTAAGTGCCCCATACCAAAAAAACCAAAACCAATAACTCCCCCCAACGCGTGCCCAAACCACGTTCGTGTGCATGCACGCACACACACACACACATCTTCCTTCCCCACTTCCTCTGGTTTCCTTCGTGCAACATCCACTGTCGACTAAAACTGTTATCTTCATTTGCCATGCTCGATGAGGATGAAGACAAGGGCAACACCACTTCCTTACAGCAAATTCGACGAAGTTGCCTATAGCTATCAATCTTGTCCCCCTCCAACTCTCTCGAGCCAACTCAACCATTAGGCAAACCAATCAACTCAACTCTTTGACAAATTGGTTCAAGCTCACGGATAGACTCTTAGCAATTGACTCATCATCGGCACCATCTTTGATGAACAATAACTTTGATAGGCCCAACATATGAGCCAAATTGATATTGATTGATCACCTAGTGCTATGTGCAAATTACAACCACTATAACCTTGAGGGAGTGTCAAGATTTTTCCATATTATCTAGTCAATGAGCTCGGAATGCCATATTACTTAGTTTTTTTAGCTTCATGTCATATAACCTGGTTTCGGGATCCCATTTTACCCAACCCTATTGCCAACGCAACCCGAAGAAGCACTTTCACAACCTCCTCATTCTATTGTGGAAGTGGTTTGATAGCTTTGAATTATTTTTTTTTATTCACAAGTTTTGGGAACGAAGAAAACAAAAATTTTGCACCGAGACCGAGAAGTACTCCTGGCCGAGTGGTGAACTACTCTTTGCAAATTTGTCATCCCCACAAGGTGTCTTAAGGAATTTGAGATATCCATATAGGGAGGAAAAAGAGGAGAAAAAATTTAGAAGAACGCAAAAAAGGGAAAAAACGGATAAGAAATGAGGGAAATATGACGAGATTGAATTTTGCTTTCAAATCATGCACAGTAGCATTGCTATCGTGTCCTCAATGACATGATACCACTGCTATCGTGCCCTCGATGATATTATATGATTGGTATCGTGTCGTCGATGATACAATACCACTCCTATCGGGCAATCGAGTACATGATAGTATGTTAAAATTCAACGAGTCATATCTCTCATTTCTTATCTGCTTTTGCCCATTTCATCTTAAGGGTGCCTGATAGTAATAGAAAAAATAGTTGTTTATCTACACTACAATGGATTATTTAGATGTCCTCATGAGTACGTAGGTGAAAAAGTGAAGTTGATGACCATTGGCGCACATGTGAAGTTCTTAAATCTGTTGATTCAAGTTGAACAAAGGTTAGGATGCAAGTCTGTAATGGGTAACCTATCCCTCAAATTTCTAGTTGCATTAGCATCTCCATGCATACCATATGTTCTAGGGAATGATGAAGATATGGAAACTATCTTTAACATTCATAAGAAAGCAAGGAGGGAAGTGTTGGAGATGTGGAGAGGACTTTTAATGCCAATAAATAGAGGATATTCCCATTAGATCAACTTGTTCACTTGACATGTGATGACCTAAAATCATTAGGAGGTGAAGGAAGGAAATAGCCGGAGCTTGTATTTGGAACAACAAGGTAAAAACACAATATCGCATCATCGGTGACACGACTATACAAGTTATCATGTATTATATATGCAACATCATATCGTGTTGACGATGACACAACTATAAAAAGTCGTGTACACAATGACACGACTCGAAGCATAGTTGTAGGATATCGTGTAATACACGATATTCTGACATTTTGTGTATTTGTCTACATGACTCATACTGATATGCCTTCTTCATATCCTGCAGTTTGGGAGTAAGTAATGAAATTGCGAGGACATTCACTATCCAAGAGTTTGAATCTAATACAATACAAGGAGAAGAAGCAAAAACAGTAATGAAGAGAATGACCAATTTAAAAATGATGAGTAATTTTCAAACGAAGGTGTTGATGGAGATGAAGAATTTATTGATATTGACGATCCATGGTCTGGGGATGAGTGGTTGTTACCTCTACACAGACAAGCCCTTGAGCTAGACATGGGACGTCTAGAAATTAATCAGTCTGAGTATGAAGAATTTCTAAATGTGGTTGCTAGAAAACCATCCACGTGGAAAGGGAAGAATGTTGTTGTATTTGATAATCAGGAATCATTGGACACAAAGTTTATTCATATTAAAGAAGATGGAGGTTGGGATTGGGGCACTGAGTATGGTTTGGATGATGAGCTAGAGACATACAAGGAGGAGGTGATGTTGAGCGGTAGTTTGCAAGTAACTGACTACGAGGCTCTTCTTGTGTTAGGGCTCGGTTTCAAAGCACCAAACATTTCAAGATAACTTTTGTTGATTTGGTAATAAAGTGGAAGTTCACTTATACTGTGGTTGATGAGAACAAGGATATATTTGGTGCAAAGTGCAAGGAGAATGGGTGCAAGTGGTATATTCAGGCGTCAAACTTGTCAAGCTTTATTAGCGTCACAGGGAGGGAGGTTGAGCATACATATGACATAAAGCTGAGAATGAAATATCATCATTTAGCTTCATACATGTGGATTGCAAGGAAATGTTATTGCCTACATAAAGAGTCAAATACTATCACACGAGAGAATATTATAAGGTACATTGAGAAACATTAGGGCATCACAGTCAACAAAAAGAAAGTATAACAGGCAAAAGAAGATTTATCAGAGTTGATTGATGGCCACCCAGATGATTCATATTACATTTTGGTGGCATACGGCAAGGAATTAGAAAGATCTAATCCAGGAACCTATGTGGTTATGGAAAGGTCTTTTGAGATACCTGAAATAGAGTTAGGCATATACGATTTCAAATGTGTTTTGGATGTTTGGCCCTGTTGCAAGAACTTTTAGAAGTTCATTTAGTTCTCTCTTAAGTGTGGATGGAACATTCTTAAAAAGAAAGTATCTTGGATGTCTATTGATTGCTGCAGCCATTGATGGTTATCAACAAATGGTGTGCGTTGAATATGCTATTGTTGAGGCATAGGCAAGAAACACTTGTTAACTTAAAGAACAATAATTAATTGTAGTCGTGTCATTATGAACATGATATGTAGGAGTCATGTCCTCAATGACACGATAGCACTGCATATCGTGTTCATAATGGCATGACTACAATTACTTATTATGATAATTACAATCGTGTTTTTCTCACATAGTTCTTATCCTATATGACTTTCAGAATATGGTTCCTCGAGTTAATTTGTTCTTTTCTTTTCATTGAGCTGCCCTCATGACTAGACACAATTGTTTCTCACATATAGAAGGGATTTTTTAAAGCAGTCTCGATGTCTTCCCAGAGGCTCATCATGGGTTTTGCCTCTATCATATAGGAGATAATATCCTAGACAAATGGAAAGATAATGTAACATCCGGAAAATTAGTAAGTATCTTAAAACTGAAATTTGACCCTCTTAATGATTGATTTGACCGTGTGGTACTGTGTTTAAATTAAAGTTGGTGAGAAGAGCTTTCCAACGACACCAATTTTGTGTGATTTGGAGTTCGGAGTAAAAAGATATGGGAAATTGAATAAACACGATCGATCGCGCTGAAAACGATCGATCGGCTTATGGAAAACGATCGATCGGCTTCGATCGGCTACGATCGGCGCCATCGCGCAGTTTGTAAACATCGCAGGACGATCGATCGCCGTATTGCACGATCGATCGCCAGTTGCGGTTTGGCGAATTCTAACCTAATTTTGAGGCGGATTTGTTTGGGAAAGATGCCATATCCTAACTAGACTTGTATTGCACGTTCCTAGGGTGATTTAGGGACTCTCCCATTGGTGGAAAGTGCCCAAGATATGGTAGAATTGATTGGGCAAAGATCTTCTAAAAACTCTATATAAACCCATAGAGTTTAGGCTTGTGCTTTTGAAAACAAAACCCTAGAACGTCCAGAGGCTTTCCCCTCTCCTTCCCACGTTCATCCCTCTCTTAGAAGACCTCTTCTAGTGGGAATTGCTCAAGAGCTTGGATCGGGAAGCTTTGAAGGAAGCGGAGGAGACGAACATCGCGTAGAAAGGCGACGTCTTTTGGTGATAAAGAGTAGGATGGTTTTTCCCTCTCTTCTTATTCTTTTCTCACATTATATGATGAGTATTCTTACTGATTTCCTTGGAGTATTGCTTTGAATCTTGCGGGATTAATGATTTATGTCTTGTTTTCAATGTGTATTGCGATACATGCATATATGCCTTCATGCTTCATGTCTAGATGGTAAATCAAATCAAAGTTGGATGCTTTATTAATTTTACAGAAGATAAAAGTTCTGATATTGCTTTGATTATGATGTCTAATGATTGAGTCTTATGTCTTAATGATCGTTTTGCTTAAATTGACTTAATTGAAAGATATTATGGTCTAAGATTGTGTTATATGGGGAGAAACATGATAAAAAGGGAATCTTTTGGTAATTCTAGTTAATTCCAGGATCTGTAATTGATCTAGGAGGGGAGTACTATCATCTATCATGAGTATATTATCATCTATAAGTGGTTCGGAATAAGAATATTAAAGTTTAATCATGTGTTTCACTTTCGGCCAGAACTGTTTCTGCACGGACAGTCGACAGTAAATAATTCATAACTAATTCATATGATATCAGAAAAATATAAAACCGGTGGGGTTAGAAACTAGACCCATAAGGGTATTCTCAGTAAAAATTTCAGAAGATAAACTTAACTGTACAGTGTCTGGGAGCCGCCGGAAGGGGACTGTTGTGCATAAGACAGTGAGCAGAATCTAAGTGAAAATACTATGTACTTAAGTAAAACCACTTAATAAGATGTGAAGATGATATGACGTGCTAGTAACTAATACTAGACTATATCCTTATGATTATCACAGTAAGGTTGGGTTATGGTTAATATGATAGATGGGTAATACCTATGTTAAGAAAACCGTAATCGTGTATTTGAAGATAAAGCGTTTGTGTCGGTTTGAGGTTCCATTTGGAATCCAAATCATCTAGGACTCATTAATACCTTGTCTCTGATTTATATATTTCAATAAGACCTATATGATTTCCATCTAGGGCTGAGCATGAACGTATGTATGGATTGTGTTATTCTCTTTGTGTGACGTTTCTACTTATACTCCGTATGAGAGTCTATTCCGGTGATTGATACCTTAGGTGGTTAGAGCGTTGCGGCCTCTATTTCTTTGAATTATTATTCATCATGATTATTTGATTGATTCCTCCACTAGAGGTCTTGCGGGACTTCTCCGGAAGTGGATTCATAGTATGCTCACATTATGCCATTGCTTGATCTTGCGGGATCACTAATATTAGTGGTACTGCGGTTCCACACTGCCCAAAAAGAGGCAACATACGTACGTTAGATTGTTGACATTACGGAAGGTCTTCAATCTCCGCCCATCGTGTCCGTAAGCACTGGTGGGGCCAGCATCCTAGACGCATGGCAGGGTTCCAAAAAGAGGACTCCTAGGATGGTTCTGGTATAGTCACTTGCGGGTGATCGGTTCAGCGAGCAGAAATTGTACTCCTTTCACTTCTAATGTCTGGAGCTTTTTAATATGATTATCATTTCCTCCTTACTCATATGTGTAGTAGGAGCCTTATTGTTGTTTTCCCTACTTGCGGGTTGGAATTATTATTGACTAACCTTTCAGGTGTATAAATCCTTGGTTTAGTCCCGATGTTGCGGCATCTTCATAAACCTTTGTTATTCTTATCCTATTCATATTGTTTGTCCTAATTCAGTGGGTTTTTACATCCTACTGAGTGTTTCTATGAAATACTCATGCATCCTCTGATGCAGGCGCAAATGGAATTTGAGATCCGGAAGTTGCAGTAGTGAAGCGGTTGCAGGAGCCGTGAAGACTTAGAGTTTATATTATTTGCTTTGCTTATTTGATGCTTATGACTGTTAATGGCAATTGTGTGCCATAGAATTATAGGTTTATTTGATTTGACTTTCTTAATTGGATTATTATCAGTATTATTAAGTAAATTTTATTTCATAGTATTCATTGATGTCTGTATTTGTATTGCACTGATTATGGGCATGACCGATTACACATCCTTTTGAGATGATCGTAATTGGCGGTGAAATCGACTGTTCGGTCTCGCGCCCGGGATCGCTACCTCCAAATGTATATCATTGATTGGCTTCCGCACTCCGATCGAGGTATGGGATTTCGGGGCGTGACAGCTGTTTCTATGAAATACTCATGCATCCTCTGATGCAGGCGCAAATGGAATTTGAGATCCGGAAGTTGCAGTAGTGAAGCGGTTGCAGGAGCCGTGAAGACTTAGAGTTTATATTATTTGCTTTGCTTATTTGATGCTTATGACTGTTAATGGCAATTGTGTGCCATAGATTTATAGGTTTATTTTGTTTTGACTTTCTTAAATGGATTATCATCTTTATCAGTTTTATTAAGTAAATTTTATTTCATAGTATTCATTGATGTCTGTATTTGTATTGCACTGATTATGGGCATGACCGATTACACATCCTTTTGAGATGATCGTAATTGGCGGTGAAATCGACTGTTCGGTCTCGCGCCCGGGATCGCTACCTCCAAATGTATATCATTGATTGGCTTCCGCACTCCGATCGAGGTATGGGATTTCGGGGCGTGACAGATAAACACTTGAAGAACCTCTTATTCAGAGCTGCTTGTAAATTCAGAAGATCAAATTTTGATGATGTCATAGAACAAATTAAGTAACATATTGAGGTGGTATTCAAATACATTCATAACATCAACTATAGAACAACTATCGTTGAATTCCTTGGTAGAAGATATGGTACTCTCACCTCAAGCATATCAGAGAGTGCGAACAGTATGTTCTTAAAGGCGTGCAGTTGGCCAATCACTTGATTGATCGAGCAAATGTGAGCCACCACAACAACTCACTTTGAAAGACGTAAATACAAAGGATCATAGTTGTACAATTTGAGTGCAAGGCATATCATTGTACAAATTTCAAGTGAATTCTCTCACCATGTGGTACGTTTAATGTGATCATTACTTAATTATCATGTAAATTATCTGCCATGCCATACAATTGGTGTATTTTCATATTGTGTCTGAAAATACACGACTACACATAAAGTTAATTATTAGACATGTGCTTTCTCAGGACTATATGAACCTTCTGAAGAAGACATGCACATGCAGAGAGTTGCAAAGCATGGGTCTTCCTTGTAAACATGCTATAGCGTCATTAATCAATGAAGTTTGGACCCGATGCTATATTGTGAGATGTGGTACTACTCAAGACTTACTACACAACGTATGAAGAGTCAATTCTACAATGTTAGATAAACATCAATGGTTAGATCATGAACCACCATATGAACCACCAATTGAAGAAAACCAGAAAGGCAGGTGAAGGGTGAATAAAATTGAGACACAATCGAAACCCCCTAAGAACCCAAGGAGATGTGGTAATTGTCACTAGCTTCGTCACAACCAAATCAATCTATAGTTGAGAAACAATCTAAGCTTCGAAGAAAGCATTTAGCTACAAATGAACCAAATCCGACTTCAGGGAAACATCATTCTGGATTGCCACATCCACCTCCATTCTTTTTGTAAATAAAATATAACGACAATGAGTATTAGCAGTGATAATATACGATAGAACTGCTATCGTGTCCTCAAATACACGATAGCACTGCGGTCGTATCCTCGAATACATGGTAGTATTGCTATCGTGTGTTTGGGCAATTTCTTTCGTGTCAGTGGCAAGGACACGGTAGGAGAAAAGTCATGTCTTCGAAGACACAATCACACGATCCCTCAAATGTACTATGTATATGAACAAAATAGAAGAAGTCTAAGTGTGCAATTTTTAATTTATATATGTGTATTTTGAGTTACAAGTAATAGACAATATGTTAATTAAGTGTTTATTTAAAAACATGATAGCACTGCTATTATGTCCTCAAATACACCATAGCACTACTACCGTGTATTCGAATACACTGTAGCACTGCTATCTTGTGTTTGGGCAATGCTATCGTGTCATCGAGGACATGATAGGAGAAAAGTCATCTCCTCGAAGACACGATCTATAACATCCAACAACTTGGTATGAGTTATAAAATTGCTCTTTTATGAGACTAACCTAAATTAGGAAAGTATAGTTGCCTAATTTAATTTTGATGTGACTTGTTGTGTGGTATATTTGAGTTCATGTGATGCATTAGATAATGATTTAAGAGTAGATCAGTTTCAGGTAGGTTACCAGGGCGCGGAGGCTAGCCTTGGCACTGAGGCTAGCCAAGCGCCAGGGTATGAGGGCACTTGACACCAGGTGGTGGGACCAGGCATCAGGGCAGAGGTGTGACACATCATAGGACACGTGTGAGTGTAGTTAATTGGTTAGTTATGACTCGTAGTAACGTGGTTAGTTACAAAGTAAACTAAATTTCACGTAAATTGGACTCCACACACACCTGGGCACCAAGGCATCTTATCACGCCCCGAAATTTCAAGCCTTGACGGAGTGCGGAAGTCAACCCTTAGGTGAGAAATTCTTGAAGCCGAATTTCGGAAACGCAACTGAATACCCATTCACCAGTCAACCACAACATCTCAAAAGGATGTGTAATTGAAACCCACTCAGTCATATGAATCAATATCATTAAACCATATGAAATAAAAATTCTTAATCTCAAATTATCCCAAAATAAAAGTCATTAAAATCTCTTAACAAAATTACTAAAACTTCTTGGCACACAGGCCATTAATGTCACAGCTATTTATTTCAAAAGCAACATAAACTTTGAATCTTTCTGACTGCAATTCTTGAGCTTTTCCTTTTGCTGCAATTAGGGGTGTAAACGGACGGATACGGACGCGGACAAGCTAAGTCCGTAGCCGCCGCTCACTCTAAAAATAAGTGTCCGTCCGTCCGCCGTCCGTGCGGACACCCCTAGGTGTCCGTCTGCATGTGTCCGTCACGGACACGGACGGACACGGACACTATGAAGTAAAAGGTATTCCTTCTTTAAAATTGATAACCGATAATTCTTAGTTATTGTCGTCCATTGTCAACTCAATCATTCTTTTCAGTTTTCCCATGATCCTCTCATAATGATGAACTATTTTCAAATACAAAAATCACTTCTCTCACTGTCCGTCTACATGTTGATGAAAGCTCTTTTTTTATATATATACGGACGAAACGGACGGCTCCGGATGCGGACACAGTCTGTCCGCGGCCGCAGCCGTTTGGAAGACGGACATGGAAAGTTGTCCGTGTCCGTGTACGTGTCCATGACGGACAAAAAATTATGTTCGTTTAGCCATCAAAACGGACGGACGGACACGGACATCCGGACGCCGTTTACACCCCTAGCTGCAATGTTTTCCAAATCTAATCTTTATCCAAGCCTGCATCACAGGATGCATGAGTATTCCGAAGAAATACCCAGTAGGATGCAAAACCCACACAAACACAAAAGATACAATATATAACAATGCATAAGATTTCAACAACAACTGACAAATCAGCAATATCAATATCCAATATAAGGAATTGCATTACCAGAAATCATCATCAGTCACTAAGACTCCAAAATAGCTAGAATGTATGGAGATAATATAATTAATCAATTATCCAAACATTGAGAGTGCATAAGAAAAACATCATTCACAGAGACTTCAACTATCACAAGCGTATGGAGCTACAACTCTCACTCTCATATATCACCACTTCCATGTTTTGGAGTCTTAGAACACTGGCTCTCCATGAGGTTCTCTCCATGGAACCCTCTGTCATGTCTAGAATACTGGCTCTATCAATACTTATGGAATGCCTCTCTTTGGGCAGGAACCTAACAAGGGTCCAAAGATATACTCTTTTAACACAGGGACTTTTGAGTCTTATTAACTCTCATCCTGGCATAGTCTCTTAACTCAGGGGCTTTTGAGTATTATTAACTCTCTCCCTAGCTGAATTTCTTAACTTAGGGGCTTTTGAGTATTATTAACTCTCACCCTAGCTGAGTTTCCCTTAACACAGGGGTTGTTGAGTATCATTAACTCTCACCCTGGCTGAGTTTCCCTTAACACAGGGGCTGTTGAGTATCATTAACTCTCACCCTGGCTGAGTTTCTCTTAACACAGGGGCTATTTAGTATCATTAGCTCTCACCCTGGCTGAGTTTCTCTTAACACAGGGGCTATTGAGTATCATTAGCTCTCACCTTGGCTGAATTTATCTTAATCCAAGTGCTTTTGAGTATTTTACAACTCTCAACCGGACAGAGTCTCTCCTAATCCAAGTGCTTTTGAGTATTCTATAACTCTCAACTGGACGGAGTCTATTATGGCTTTTACCAGCATACTACGAATGTCTTCACTCAGGTACTATTGAGATTACCCATCTCTCATCCTGGGAAACTAATTTACCTCTCTTGGGCAAAATCTCACAAGGTTCTTATAACGAATCTCTGATGTAACTATTTACTCGAAGGAAAGGTATCCTCTATGAAGAACATATTTATTCTGGTAACTAGCTCACAAAAGAAGTACAACAAAAATTTCAATACTCTTTCAAAAGTCTGACTCACTAAAGGAGTACCAATGAGATTACTTAATCTCTATCGTCACACAACTAACCATAGAAGTATCAAAATAAAGTGTCAACAGCAGAAGTATCACACATTGCTTAAACATAGGTGGAACTATTCCAATACTCAACTCGGTCATATAAACATTGATCTAAACTTCAAGGTTTAAGACTTTCGTCAAAGGGGATGATGGTTCAGCTCCCAATTGAAAACATAATCAAGTCAATATCAACAGTGAAACGCATAGGACTTGCTGAACACCAAACTACCCATCATTAGCCCATGATATTTAAGTATTATACTTAGTCCATTATGCTATAATTCTTTCTGGAAGATCTTGCATAACACATATTACTTTCATAGTATACTTATTTTAGCATAGGGTAATATTTTGCTAAAGTTTCTCCAACTTTTACCCTAATTACAGTATTCTATTTTTATATATCAGTTGAATTCCGGCTCTTTCTGGCATCAGCACAGATTGAATTACTCTCTGAAATTTTTACTGTATATAGTACTTTGAGT
This sequence comes from Houttuynia cordata, assembly GCA_039654745.1. Classification (NCBI taxonomy): domain Eukaryota; kingdom Viridiplantae; phylum Streptophyta; class Magnoliopsida; order Piperales; family Saururaceae; genus Houttuynia; species Houttuynia cordata. Next base: position 38,347,127 of record CM077507.1, on the reverse strand, counting down.
CTAGTTTCTAATCCAACAGACGGCATATTTTTCCGAGTTTATTTGAATTAGTTATGAATTATTTACTATAGACTGTCAGCACAGAAACAGTTCTAGCCGAGATTAAGACTCTTCATTAAACTCGATTATCTCACTTAATAACACATTATATGTGATAATATATTATTAACAGACAACCATACTCCCTTCCTAGATCAATTACAGACCTTAGGATTGTTTGAAATTACCAAAGTATACCCTTTTATCATGTTATATATCATATATCAATTGACCCCTACATCTTCACATATAAGAGCATGATCATAATCAACTCATGAATAGAAATACCACACATATTCTTTCCCAAACAAGGTCACATATTTGACATCAGAACTTGAATCATAAACATTCATATGATTGAAATAAATCACAAAGAATAGTGGTAAAATCATCCTACTCTTAGTTTCACAAAAGTCTCGCCCTTTACGCGTCGTTCGCCTTCTTCGCTTTGTAGCGATGCCTCCGCTCCAAGCTTTGGATGAAGACTCACACCAAGAAGAGGCTTGAGAGAAGGGTGAACGTGGGAAGGAGAAAAGCACAAGCTAGGGTTTGATATGAATCCCCCAAGCACTCCCCTCTCATGGGTTTATATAGAGTTTAGGGAAATCTCTTCTTAAATAATTCTTTTTAAATTATGGACTCTTTCCACCAATAGGAATCCCCCAAAATCCTCCAAAATCTCCTCATGAACATCCTCTCCAAGTTTGGTTAGGATTTGGTATCTTTTTCTCAAGAAAATCCACTCAAAACGCAATTTCCGTATTCAATGCCGTTGCAATCTATCGCGTACCCCGACGATTAATCGCGTACCCCGCCAGATCAATCGCATACCCCGGCGATCAATCGCATACCCCGACTACATACCAAAATTCAAACTAACATAACTTTATGCTCCGAACTCCGATTTGTGCACCGTCAGTGGCGTTGGAAAGCTCTCTTCACATGCTTTAACTCCAAAGTGCAAAACATAGCAAAAAAACATCAAAATTAATATTTTTAGATAAATTAATTTTAGTAAGCACACAAATTTTTTGGGTGTTACACATCTAGACGCCAAGATACGTGTGGGTAAGTGTAAATTATGGATAGTTATTTTTGGTAGTTGGAGAAGATTACGGTAAAAGAGAAGGATTTAAATTACATACAGTAACTAGGGAAAGTAACTAGTAAATCAGGAAAGTGTAACTAAATTGGATACTGCCAATTATGAGAGCCAACCAAGAAATAGAAAAGACTATACCTAAGATATGTATCAGCCAATCAGGAGAGGGACCAAAAGGGAATGGACGCTGGGGAATTTGTAACAGAATAGGTAGTTTCTAGATTTGGGAGATAGGATTACTTTTGAAAGAAGATTTGATTTCAAGAAGATTTGGAATCCTAACTAACTTGGGGTGCCAAATTGGAAGGACGTCAAATCTGACGTCCAATTTGGAGAAGGTTTTGGATAGATGACTGATATTAAAAGGAAGGTGATCAAGGGTGGAAAGTAGATCCTACCTGGAATAAGAAACCCTAACTATATAAACCCAAAATTAGGGTGGCCGGCCCACACAATTGGCCGACCACACCCTTGCTCTCTTTTGTTTTGAATTCTCTTCTTTTCTTCCCCTCAAACCAACACCTTTCTTACCCTCTTCGCAGGTTCATACTCCATTAAACAAAGTATTAGAGGATGTCAAAGCATTGGGGAAGCGACAATCATAGTGGTGAAGCAAAGAAACGACAACAATTGTACAAGGTAGGATGATTTTTTCTACTATTCCTTGGAATCTCTTTTGATCATGCTAACGTATTGTGCCATGAATTCTGATGTCAAATATAAATAACTTTGTTCTGGAATTGATGCGAGTTTGATTCTAATTCATGATCTATTTATTGGCATAATCTTATATGTGAAGATTCAATGGAATCAATTAATGTATGTGGTGATTATGCTTTTGTTCGATCTTTATGTTACACATGCGAGTGAGATATTAAGCCTTTGTCGATAAGAACTTGCTTAATTTGAAACCTTTTTCGATGCAATTTTGACTGATGTCAGTGCTGTCTAGAACTAATTGTTCAAAATTTGGGAGTTCTAAGTTAGGATTAAGGGTCTATTGCCTTGATTCATGTTACCTATTATTTAAATTTAGGTTATATTAGTTTATTGTCACCCTAAACATTGTAACTTGCTCATGTGAGGTACTGACCAGTAAATAGGAGAGTCATGTCGACCTTAATTAATTGTTGGTGCGTTCTGGAGTGTTAAGGATTTACTGTCCAATTGTACTAGAGAAATAACCATGTTTTAAGGGTTCGGTGGTGAAAGAAATCAAATTCAAACTAAGATTAATAAAATTTGGATGAACAAGGTGCTGTAATTATGGAATGACCTGATGCTATTAAGTATATGAAATCACTAAGTGTTAGGAATAATAACAGCGTTCTCAGCCAGGACTGTTCCTGTGCCAATGACCTGCACTAAAATAGGTATAACTAATTATAGAAAAATCTTAAAAATATGTCATTCGTGGGGTTGGAAACTAGACTCATATGAGTAGTTATAGTAAAATTTTCAAGGGTTAATTTTAGTCAACTAATATGTAAAAACAGTACACTATAATCTAAAAGTCACTAATATTTAACTAATACAAGTTATTATATCATAAGATAAGCATATGATGAACCTTATGTATATTAAAGACATATAAGTAGTGATTCAAGTAGAATTGACTAAGTTATAAGGACTCTAATTTTCATACCCCGAAATTCCCGGCATTGTCAGAGTGTGGAAGATGCTTATACGAATAGTCTTGAAAGCAGAAACCCTAGAACACGATTGAATACTCGATCATCCAGTCAATTACACCATCACGAAAGGATTTATAATTGATAACATTCTGTCATGCCCCAAAATCCCATACGTCGATCGGAGTGCGGAAGCTAATCAATGAGATACATATCGAGGTAGAGATCCCGGGCATGCGACCGAACAGTCGATTTTTCAACCGATTACAATCATCTCAAAAGGACGTGTAACCGATTATGCCTACAATCAGTGTAATACAATAATAGACATCAATGAATAATATGAAATGAATTTACTTAATAATAATTCCTTTAAGAAAGTCAAATAAAATAAACCTAAAAGTCAATGGCACACAATTGCCAATAATGTCAGATGCATCAATAAAAAGCAAGGCAAATAACTAAATCATTTTTAAACTCTTCTCGGCCCCTGCAATCCGCCATTCCACTACTGCACTTCCTGATCTCACTTTTCATTTGCGCCTACATCAGAGGATGCATGAGTATTTCATAGAAACACTCAGTAGGATGTAAAAACCCACTGAATAAAAATAAGCAGTATGAAGAGAATAAGAATAACAAGGTTATAGGCATTCCACAACATTTGAACTGAACCGAGGTCTATACACCTGCAAGGTTAGTCAACAACCATTCCAACTCGCAAGTATAGAAAAAACATCAATAAGGCTCCTACTACACATATGAGTAAGGAGAGGATAACAATCATAACAAATGCTCCAGACATCTAAAGTGAAAGGAGTTACAATTTCTGCTCGCTACCCTGGTCGCTCGCAAGTGACTATATTAATATACCAGAACCACCCTAGGGGTCCTCTTTTTGGAACCCTGCCATGCGTCTAGGATGCTGGCCCCACCAGTGCTTACGGACACGATGGGTGGAGACTGAGGACCTTCCGTAATGTCCACAATCTAACGTACGTATAGTGCCTCCCTTCGGGCAGTATGGAATCGCAATTTCATAATTATAAGTGACCTCGCAAGATCTGGCAATGGCTTAGTTGAGCATACTATGAAACCACCATGGGAGAGTCTCGCAAGGTCTCCAGTGGAAGAAACAATCATGTAATCAATATGAGCAATATCTCAAAAGAATAGAGGTCACGACACTCTACGATCATAAGGTATTTCACAACAGAATATACTCTCTCATGGAGTATGGATTGAAGTATCAAAGTATTTGATCAACACATAACTCACTCATTGGAATAGCATAGAATCAATACATACCATACATACCTTTCATGCTCAGCCCTAGATAGGAATTCCTTAAACACATTGAAATATTATAATATAAATATCAGGAATAAGAAATTAAAGAATCTTAGATGATTTGAATTCCAAATAGAATATCAAACCGACATCAACGCTTTTAAAATAGATAGTTATGGATGACTTGTTCAAAGAATTATCCCTCCAATTAGCTTACTTCTAACCCAATTCTTACTGTGATATTCCATAAGTATATAGTCCAATTAATGGTATAGACACGTTAGATGTTATTATATCGTATATCATGATGTTATTTGTATACTTAATATTTTCTCTCAGATTCAACTCACTGCCTCCTGCACAACAGTCATATTCCGACGCCTACTGTGCTCTGTACAGTAAGACTTAACCTCTGTAATTTTTACTGATAATACCCTCGGGAGTCTAGATTCTAATCCCATTGATTTTATATTTTTCTGATTTTATTTGAATTAGTTATGAATTATTTACTCCCAACTGTCAGCACAAAAACAGTTCTGGCCGAGATTAAGAATCTTAATTAAACTTGATTATCTTACTTAATAACACATTATAAATAATAATACATCATTAACAGACTATATACTCCCCTCCTAGAACAATTACAGAACCTAGGATTATCTGGAATTACTAAAGTTCACTCCTTTCTTGTGCTCTTCTATATATAACATAGTTTGTAATCATTAATACACCCCAAACAAGACAATTAATGTAAGACACACCATAAAGTCACAAATTCAATGTGGATCATCATCAACCAAACAATATCAGAACTTCTAGTCGCTGGAAAATTAATAAAGCATTAGACTTTAGATGCGAATTCCCATCTAGAAGTGAAACATGAATGCATATATGATTTCTGATGCATTACACATGAAAATAAAGACACAATTCATTCTCACAAGAATCCAAACAATAACTAAGGTATTGAATCAAAACACTTGTCAAAAGAATATAATCAGAAAAGAGAAGAGGCAAAAACCATCCTACTTAATCCTCCAAAGATTTCGCCTTTCTACGCGTTACTCGTCTCTTCCGCTTCTTCCAAAGCTCCCGCTCCAAGCTCTCGCAAACTTCCACAAGAACAAGCCTTCAAGGAGATGGGTGAATGTGGGAAGGAGAGGGGGAAAGATCTCTGGACGTTCTAGGGTTAGCACAAGCCAATTCTCTAGTGTTTATATAGAGTTGGGGGAGAATCCATTCTTAAACTAATCTTCTAAATCATGGACACTTTCAACCAATGGGAAGGCTTCATAATCCTTCTAGAGACGTAAGAAACAAGTCCAATAGGGATTTGGTATCTTTCCTAAGCAAATCCACCCCAAAAACACGCTAGAAAATGCAAAACCGCAACCGGCGATCGATCGGCTATACGGCGATCGATCGTCGTATGCACTGTTTTACACTACCGCATTACAGTCGATCAATCGCCATTATTGCCGATCGATCGCTTTACACGAAGCAAAACATTAAAAAATCACATTAACTACGATCAGTTGTTTTGATAAGGTGCCGATCAGTTCAGCTTGCCGATCGATCAGCTCTTATGGCGATTGATCGCAGTCACATGCAATCAACATTCAAATTCTCATATCTTTTTACTCCGAATTTCAAATCATGCATAATAGGTGGCGTTGGAAAGATCTTCTCACCAACTTTAATTTGCATAAGGCATAATACGACAAATAAATCATTAAGAGGGTCAAATTTCAGTTTTAAAATACTTACTAATTTTTTGGGTGTTACACATTCAGCCTTAAGAATCAATATCATTAATAGTACGAAATAAGAATACATAATCTCAAATTATTCTCCAATACAATCATTAAAATATCCAATAATAACAAACCATTAAAGTTTTCGGCACACATGCCATAATTCTACAACTGTTCAATAAAAGATAAGAGATAACTTTAAGCCTTTTTCAAACGCAGTTTTCAACTTTTCCTTTATTCTACCACCTGACCAGATCTATTCCTCTTTCATGCCTACATCAGAGGATGCATGAGTATTCTGCAGAAATACCCAGTAGGATACAAAAACCCACAAGAGTAGAATACATAGTATGTGGAATAGGAATTGGATTTGACAAATGACAATAGGGTAATCATCAGCAACACAACTGAACATCAAGGTATCTTACCTGAAGAATATCATATTTCATCAAGACTCCAAACATCGGAAGTGTAAGGAGAAATTATCATTCATTATTGACTCCCAACATCAAAAGTGTAAGGAGATCCAATTTCTACTCTCAGATCTTACCACTCGCAAGTGGCTACTTGCCAGATTATCTTCCTAGAACCTGGCCATGCGTCTAGAATACTGGACCCATCAGTGCTTATGGACACAATGGGCGGAGACTTCAAGACCTTCCGTAATATCTCACAGCCTAAAACATACGTATATGCCTCTCTTTGGGTGGGAATTAGCTAGGTTCCAAAAATATTGAAGATCTCGCAAGATCTAGCAATGGCTCTCTAAGCATACTATGAGTCCACCTTAGAGAGATCCTCACAAAGACTCTTGTGGAGAAACAATCAATTTATATATCTGAACAGTATTTCTCTTGACAGAGGTCTCAACACTATGGAATTCAATGCATCATTTCCAACAGTTGGCTCACGAAAGGAGTACAACAGAGATTTCAATACATCTTTCCAACATCGAACTCACGAAAGGAGTACAATAGAGATTTCAATAAATCAGATATGTTAGACATGCATAGCCGTAGATAGGAATACCACAAGAACCAACTGAGTTCAAGAGACACTTGTACATACTCCAAAGAATCAGGATACAGCATAATAAGGATTGAGGATTCGGACTCCAATTGGAGGCACAAATCGAATTAACACCACAAGCAGACTACTAACAACATATTGAGTACCAAGACGCCTTTGATTAACCAATGATATTAATTCGTATAACTTAGTCACTTCTACTATAATAGTCATTTGTAAGTCTTGTAATGTATAAATAAGGTTCATTGTACACTTATCTTAACATACACTCTTGTATTAGTAGGTATTAGTATTTTTTAACCTAATTACAGTGTACTATTTTTGGCATATCAGTTGACTTCCAATGGTTCCCACCACTAGCACAGTTCGAATTAGACTCTGAAATATTTACTGTGATTACTTCTATGAGTCTAGTTTCCAACCCAATAGATTGCATATTTTTATAATTTTTTTATAATTAATTACATACATTTAATGTATCGTCGGCGCAGAAATTGTTCTGGCCGAGAACACTATTCTTAGTTCTACTTGATTAAGGAGTGCAATTACCCTCTAATATGCCTATGAATGCCTTCATATACATAATTACATAATCTCTTAGGCTTATTACAGAACCTTATGAGTTCTGAATTTTAGTAGTCTTTAAGGATTAAGGTTTGTTTCACTATCCTTATTTGATTATACAAACCTACCCCTTATAATAGATGTATTAGACGAACAAACAACTAATTCGGGATAGATTAACACACCTGATCAATGAACTGACATCTAACACGTGACACTTTCGACTGACCAGTAAGGTCAAGACACTATAAGAGAGGCGTTTCTCAATAGTTGTCCCCTTTGGTTCATAATAGTCACAATAATCATCCATAAGAGTGTGAAGCTATACAAATGTCAAGAATTATCAATGAAATTGGACAACATGATCTGGACAGGAAACAACCCGACCAATATGACATCAAATGAGTAGGACAATAGAATAGGTCTCCCTTCCATTGGCTAGTGCATGTAACTAAAGTGAATTGGATCATAAACTTCCACATGATTTTAACACATGTCACAACATAATGACAAATATTTCAAGAGCAAGGAATTATAACATTGTAACTCCAATAGAGAGACAATATAGTTCATGCATGTAAGGTTAGAATTTCAAAACAAACTCAAGGGAAAAATCATCCTACTTGTCCTGATGAAGTGCTTCTTTGGTTCACCGGATTGCTCGTTATCTCCCTGATGCATTGCCGCCCTTTAGTACTCTAAACGATGGCTCTTTGGACGAGGAAGGGGGTGTAAGGGTGCTGACTTGGGAGAAGAGAGGAGAAGAAAACCAAACACAAAGGAAAAGGGAATGGTCGGCCAAGCGTCAGGGCAAGCCACCCCAAATTGGTACTTAAATACCTACGGTGTCCTAATCCTGATTGGTTTTCTTACATCTATTATCCCTTTGATTCTTACCCCTTTTAATCTCAGCCCTTCATCCATAATCCTTCCCAAATTTGACTTGGACGCATTTCCAAATTGGTGCCCCAATCAGTTGGGATTCTAAATCTTTTACGATCAAATCTCTTTCAAAATTGATTCTATCAACCAAATATGGAAACTGCCTTTCTGTTACACTTTCCCCTTGGACGTTCTTCTCTTTCGGTCGCCCCTCTCTGATTGGCTGATAGGGATTTTAAGAATATTCTCATCTAATCTCTGATTGGTTCTCATACATAGCAGTATCCAAATTTAGTTATTCTTTCCAGATTTACTAGTTACTTTCCTAGTTACTACTAGTAAATCAGATCTTTCTCTTCTACCATAATCTTCTCCAATTATTATGAATAACTAAATGGTGATTTGCATGTACTCACAAGCTCACAAGTGTCTTGACGTCCCCGTGTCTCAGCGTCTGGTACGTGTGACACACAACTCAACCCAGTAACAACTACGTTTCTATGAGTCACAATTGAGCAACTTATTTATTTATCATCACACACACGTCCCACCACGTGTCTCACATCCACCCTTGCGCCTTGCCGCACCACCTGGTGTCAAGTGTCCTTAGACCCTGGTGCCAGAGCCTCAGTGCCAGGGGTAGCATCACGCCCCGGGTAACCTGTCTAACCTAGTCCATTGTTAAATCAATTTGTAATGTATCACATATACATCATTATTCCACATGACATGCCACATCAAAATCAAATTAGGCACCCAAACTTTCTTAATTTAAGTCAGTTTCCTAAAATAGCAGTTTAATGATTCATACCAATTTTTCAAGTGTTACAATAATCATGGGTTGACCAAGGGCGTTTCAACTGTTCGATAAGTCTTTTATACCCTATTGGGGTGTCTATTCGATTTGAGCTTCCGATTGGAATCCAAATCCTCAATTCTTATTATCCCCAAATCCTGATCATTAGAGTCTGGATAAGTGTCTCTTGAACACGATTGGGTCTCATAATGTTCTTATCTAGGGCTATGCATATGTAACACGTCTAATTTTGAATATTTCAAATTGTACTCCTTTCCTGAGTCATTTATTTGAAGAGAGGTAATGATCCTAGAGTGTGTTTGATACCTTTGTCATGAGAAGTGCTCATCTATTGATTGTTTCTCCATAAGAGACCTTGCGAGTATCTCTCCGAGGTGGAATCATACTATGTTCAGAGAGCCATTGCTATATCTTGCGAGATCTCTGATATTTATGGAACCTTGTAAGGCTCCCCCCTCCCAAAGAGAGACATATACATACTTTTTTAGGTTGTTGAGACATTACAGAAGGTTGAACATTCTTTGCCCATTGTATCCGCAAGCACTGATGGGGCTAGTATCCTAAACGCATAGCCAAGTTCCAGTAAGATAAACTCTAGGGTAATTTGGTAAGTAACCACTTGAGAGTGGTGATGTTTGAGAGCAAAAATTGTATCTTCGTACATTTTAGATGTTTGGAGTCATAATGAATTATAATCTCTCCATACACTTTAGATGTTTTGGAGTCTTGATGAATTAATATTCATCAGGTAAAGGAAATCTTGATATTCAGTTCAAATATTATTGATCACTCAATTGTCATCTACTCAATCCTATTCCTTGTCATATATTGTATCTTCTGTTCTTGTGTGGGTTTTTGCATCCTACTGGGTATTTCTTCATAATACCCATGCATCTTATGATGCAGGCGTGGATAAGGAATAGACTGGGAAAGTTGCAGTTAAAGGAAAGCTTGAAGGCTGCAGTTGGAAAGACAAAGATCTCATATTTTATTTTAATTAAATAGTTGGGTATTAATGACATGTTTGCCAAAAACTTTTTATGATTTTATTATGGATTTTTATTTTATGATATTAATGATTGTTATTTTCAAGACTGAATTGCATCAATTATACATCCTTTTGTGATGGTGTAATTGAATGTGAGATCGAGTATTCAGTAGTGTCCCGAGGTTTCTGGCCTCAAGTATACTCGTAAATGGGACGTCTTTCGCACTCTGTCGAGGCCGGAAATTTTGGGGCATGACACAATCACACAATCCCTCAAATCTATTGTGTATATGAACAGAATAGAAGAAAATTAAGCGTGTAATTTTCAATTCATATTGTATATTTTGAATTACAAGTAGCCGGCAATATGCAATTTATGCATGTATTTAAACATACAATAGCACTGCTATTGTGTCATCGAATACACGATAGAACTACTATCATATCGTCGAATAAATCCCAAATTATACTATTTTGTAGGGGTTTATCCCTGGTGGGGATAATTCAAATTTGGCACATAAGTTGATAGAGAACTTGCTTAAAAAAATCACAAAACACATGCTGTAACACTCGAAAAATTAGTAAGTATTTTAAAACTGAAATTTGACCCTCTTAATATTTGATTTGGTATTGTTTTACCATATGGGAATTAAAATTGGTGAGAAGAGATTTCTAACGCCACCAACTATGCGCGATTTGGAGTTCGGAGTAAAAAGATATGAGAAATTGAATTTTGTTTGAGTGTGACTGTAATCGTTGCCATAAGAAACGATCGATTGGTAAATTGAACCGATCGACGCCTTATCAAAACGATCGATCGTAGTTACTGTGATTATTGACTGTTTTGTTTCGGATAAAGCGATCGATCGGCAATAATTGCGATTGATTGGCTGTAACACGATAGTATATAATAATGCATATGACGATCGATCGCCGTATAGCCGATCGATCGCTGGTTGCGGTTTTGCGATTTCTAGCTTATTTTTTGGGCGGATTTGCATGGGAAAGATACCAAATCCCAATTGGACTTGATTTGCACGTCTCTAAAGGGATCTTGAGGCCTTCTCATTGGTTGGAAGTGTCTATAATTTGGAAAATTAGTTTAAGAAGAGATTCTCCCCCAACTCTATATAAACCATAGAGAGTTGGCTTGTGCTAGCCCTAGAACGTCCAGAGACCTTTTCCCCTCTCCTTCCCACGTTCACCCACCTCCTTTAAGGCTTCTTTTTGTGGGAGTTTGCAAGAGCTTGGAGCGGGAGCTTTGGAGAAAGCGGAGGAGACGAGCAACACGTAAAAAGGCAAAATCTTCGGTGAATTAGGTAGGATGGTTTTTCCCCTTTCCTCTCTTCTGTTATATGATATTGATAAGTGTTTTGATTCAATACCTTAGAGTACTGTGTTGATTCTTGTGAGATAAATGAATTATGTCATTATTTCTATGCATAGTGCTTCATGATCGTATGTGCATTCATGTTCCGTTTCTAGATGGGAATTCACACCTATAAGTTTGATGCTTTATTTATTTTCCAGAGAGTAGAAGTTCTGATATTGCTTGATGGACCATGATCCACGTTGAGCTTTGGTGTCTTAATGTGTGTTTTGCATTAAAGGTCTTATTTGGGAGGTATTAATAGTTAAAACTATGTTATATGTAAAGGAACATGAGAAAGGCATGTGCTTTAGTAATTCCATATCATCCTAGGGTCTGTAATTGGTTTAGGAGGGGAGTATATGGTTTGTTAATGATATATTATAATTTATAATGTGTTATTAAGTGAGATAATCAAGTTCAATTAAGAGTTTTAATCTCGGCCATAACTGTTTCTGTGCTGACATGTGTTAGTAAATAATTCATAACTAATTCAAATAAAATTAAAAATATAAAGCCAGTGGGGTTGGAAACTAGACTCACGAGGGTATTATCAGTAAACATTTCAGAGGTTAAGTCTTACTGTACAGAGCACGGTACCTGTTGGAAGAGGACTGTCGTGCAGGAGGCAGTGAGCTGATTCAGAGAGAAAACACTAAGTATACAAATAACATCATGTAATATGATATGATAAGGTTTAATATGTCAATACTGGTAATTGGACTATATGCTTATGGAAGATCACAGTAAGAATTGGGTTAGAAGTAATTTAATTAGGAGAGATAATCCTTTGATCAAGAGATTTATAACTATCTACCTTGAAGCATTGATGTCGGTTTGTGATTCCACTTGGAATTCAAATCATCTAAGAATTCTTTGGTTTTCTTTTCTCTGATATTTTTATTATAAAATTTTCAATGCATATGAGAAATTCCTATCTAGGGCTAAGCATGAAAGGTATGTATTGATTGTATGGTACTCCTTGGGTGAGTTATTATTATTTGAAGTGTTTGGGTTGTCTCGTTATTCAAAGAGTGATTTACATGCCTTTAAGAAGCTTGTTATTCTATGCCACTCCAATGCGTGAGTTATTTGTTGGCCAAAGACCTTGACACTTCTGCCCATACTCCGTGAGAGAGTCTATTCTAGTAAAAGATACCTTATGATCTGAGAGTGTTGTGTCATCTATTTCTTTGAGATATTGCTCATATTGATTTCATGATTGTTTCTTCCACTTGAGATCTTGCAAGACTCTCCCCATGGTGGATTCATAGTATGCTCAATTAAGCCATTGCTAGATCTTGCGAGGTCACTTATATTTATGAAGTTGCGATTCCATACTGCCTGAAGGGAGGCACTATACGTACGTTAGATTGTGGACATTATGGAAGGTCCTCAGTCTCCGCCCATCGTGTCCATAAGCACTGGTGGGGCCAGCATCCTAGACGCATGGCAGGGTTCCAAAGAGAGGACCCCTAGGGTGGTTCTGGTATATTATTTTAGTCACTTACGAGCGACCAGTTTAGCGAGCAAAAATTGTAACTCCTTTCACTTTAGATGTCTGGAGCCTTTGATATGATGGTTATTCTCTCCTTACACATATGTTTGCTCGAAGTCTTATTGGTGTTTTCCTATACTTGTGAGTTGGAATTGTTGTTGACTAACCTGATAGGTGTATCGACCTTGGTTCAGTTCAGATGTTGTGGAATGTCTATAACCTTATTATTCTTATTCTCTTCATATTGCTTGTTTTAATTCAGTGGGTTTTTACATCCTACTGAGTGTTTCTATGAAATATTCATGCATCATCTGATGCAGGCGCAAATGAAAATTGAGATTAGGAAGTGCAGTAGTGGAAAGGCGGATTGCAGGCGCCGAGAAGAGTTTAAAGACTATTTAGTTATTTGCTTTGCTTTTATTGATGCTTATGACATTATTGGCAATTGTGTGCCATAGACTTATAGGTTTATTTTATTTGACTTTCCTAAATGGATTATTATTAAGTAAGTTCATTTCATATTATTTATTGATGTCTGTTATTGTAGTACACTGATTGCGGGCTTAATCGGTTACACATCCTTTTGAGATAATTGTAATCGGTTGGGAAATCGACTGTTCGGTCATGCGCCCGGGATCTCTACCTCGAAATGTATATTATTGGTTGGCTTCCACACTCTGATCGAGGTATGGGATTTCGGGGCGTGACAGCGTGGTATCAGAGCTCTCAAATTCATTCTAATACAATACAGACATTACTGAATTATGAGATGAGTTATAGAACTTGATAGAAAGTAAAAGGGTACTGATCGTTTAAAATTAAAACCCTTGCAAGTGTGCAAGGCAATTGTACTACGGCGAGTATTAAGAAGGGTTGTCGAACCTCAGGGACGGATTAACATTTTACGAAATTCAAGAGAAAATAGCAATGTTGATTCTAGACTAAGAAAGCAATGAACTTTTAACTAAACTAACTGAGAATTAATGAATGTGGAGAAGACCAAGGCTTCGAATCCACCACAATAAACTAGTGTATCATTTCTCTCTCTCTCTTTTGAATAAAGATTTTCAATTGGCTAGCATATTCCTCTCGGACATACACTTGTCAACTCAAAATATAGTGCTCTCCTCTTTGATGTAACATATAAAATAATTAAAACATGGAATTGTGATCTATCTCTCTCGAGTATAAACCAATGAAATTTTATTGATATATAACACCTCGTCTACTCACGTTCCTCTCGGATACACAAGTATTCTTTGGATCGAAACTCATAAGAATTCACTCTTGTCTCTCTCGAGTACAAAGAACAAACCTTTATTGAATTAACGATGATTACACATTAAAATCCATACACAAACTAGAGTAAAAATATAAGATGAGAGAAAAGAAACTGCACAACCAGATTATTGGGCTTCATCTACGCCTTATAAAAGTGTTTAGCCTTGCATTGGAAGAGAAATCACCATCGTGTTCTTCATCTTCTTCTCTTCTTTACTCTAGCCTCAAATTTAGCTCTAAAATCTCCAAGGGTTGGTCTCCAAGATTGATTCTCTGGTCTACTTTCTAATACCTAAAATGTTCCTTCCTAAGGCCTATTTATAAATTTGAAGAGAAACTACGAAATCCCCTTCCAAATCTGAGACGAAATAGGTCAAAATCGCGTTTTCCGTATACGGCGATCGATAGGAACTATTCACGATCAATCGGTACTGTTCGCGAAAATTTTGATTTTTTCTCAGGCGATCGATCGCCTCATTTAGTTGATCGATCGATTACTATTCATCCTACAACACAATTTTCCAATGGTCATAACTTTTTGCTCCTAACTCCGAATTATGCGTGGTTGGTAGAGTTGGAAAGCTGACTTCTTGAAATTTAACATGAGACTTGAATCAGTTTAATCAGAGATACACATATGAAGTTATGAAGGTTTAACCATGGAAGTCTTATTTCACTATATTTTTGCATCTTTGCTCTTATTTTCCTACAAAACTAAAAACTATATTAAAGTAGCATTAATTCTAATCAAACACTAACATAAATATAAATTTAGGAGATAATAAAATACATATTTCATGTATAGATCAGGTACCTACAAGAACTTACTATATGAGAGTAGATTCATAGATAGAACTTGAAACCTTATTTTAGCTACTAATGACGTTTCTTGTGTAGGTTTAAATAGTAGAACAAGAATCAGTAGGATCTATGAGAAAGACAAACAAGAAGCCATTAGGTAGTGGCTTGAGGAATGGAAAAGGAAGGACATAGGGAGTGGAACTGAAGATTACCCATTACAGATTGATATAGAGGAAGTTCAGAACCCAGTGGCTGAAGTAGAACCCTTACCCATAGATGACCCAGAGTGGGATCCTTACTTGGATTATGTGCAAGGTATGGAGATCGAAGGATATCAAGAAGAAGAGATTTGAGTGGAGTTACATGACGATGTGGGAAATTCTGTGGCATTCATACTTGAGACTTGCACCAACCTTGTTATCTTTAGATATACTGGATGATTACCTCTGAAGGCAAGAACATAGGAAGGATGACTAGGAGAAAAAGTTAGGATAGTTTTTAGTTTCATAAATCTTTTGTAATAAAAACCCTGGTTTATATGGGATCTCAGTGCAGGAATCTTTTTATTAATGAATAAAAGAATTATTTGCTTTAATGCTTTCCTTGTGATTATTTTATTTTGTGTGTTCTGTGTGAGCGATGCTAGGAGTCAAAGGAATGAGAGGTGAATTACAAATTGAGCTATAAGTAAGATTTCTAATTCATCTCCTTTCTTTGACTGTAGATACGTGAAAATGGTTAATTCTGGAAATCGTGGACGTTGAACCAATGCGATCCCTAACCCTTCCCAGGAAGAGGGAGCCAGTTAGAACATGTCTGATATGGTTAGGCAATTAGTGGCTGAATTGCGAAATGGTGGAAGTAGTAATAATAATGCGAAGGCGCCGACGCTCGAGCGGTTTAAGAGGGCTGGGCCTCAGTTTTCTGGTGAGGATAACCCAGAAAAGGCGGAACGTTAGTTAGTTGAAGTAGAGCGGCTGTTAAAGGGCATGAAGGTACCCGAGGCTGATCGGGTGATTTATGCTACTTTCCTATTTGTTGGTGAGGCAGTATTCTGGTGGGAGTCCGCCGAGCGCAATAATTTTACTGCGAATCAGGAGTTCTCTTGGGTAGAATTTAAGGAGGTGTTCAATATCAAGTACTTTCCTTCCCATATTCAACGACGTAAGGAAAAAGAGTTCCTGGAGTTAGTGCAAGGATCAATGACTGTACTTCAGTATGAGACGAAGTTTGAATAACTTCAACGATTTGCTACTAATGCTTGTCCTAACGATTTGATTAAGGCACAACGTTTTGTAGATGGATTGAAGGACGGCTTAAGGTCGAAGGTGTTAGCTTCCCAACCAACGACAGTAGCGAAAGCAGTCAGGCTAGCTTCCATTTTGGAGGATGATTTTAAAAGAACCTTGGATAGAATGAACAATCAAGTTAAAACTCAAGAGAATAAGCTGAAACGTTCTGGAGATAAGCATTTTAACAATAATGTTAATCATGGGAATCAGCGTCCTTTTAAGCAGCAAAGGCAGTAGCAGCGGAACCGGATGAATGGTGCACAACGTCAACAGTTTCGAGGCAATGACAATGGTAATATGGCTGGAGGTCGTTGAAGGATTTGTAGACAGGATATGCATAGAGGGAAGCTGTGTCCTCAAGATCCACGGAGATTCTACTTGTGCAGTGAGGTTGGGCATATCTCTTCTTATTGCCCTAACTGTGGGAAGAAGACTGGAGCAGAGGCAAGTAAGAAGACTCAGGCGAGAATCTTTGCTCTATCATCAGAAGATGCGTGTGGTTCAGATGAGGTTATTGAAGGTACACTTCTTATCCTCAATCGTTTTGCTAGAATGTTAATAGACCCGGGAGCATCGCGATCTTTTATTTCTACGGTGTTTGCCTTAAGTCTAGATAAGTCATTGTCTAGACTGAGTGATGATTTGGTGATTTCTACTCCTATGGGAGATTTGGTGATAGCAACTGAATGTATTGAAAACTCTCCTGTGCTTATAGAAGATAGGATTTTGCTTGCTAATCTTGTGCTGATTGATATGTGTGATTTTGATATAATCTTGGGAATGGATTGGTTATCAAAATATAGTGCACTAGTGGATTGTACTAAAAATGGAGTTCATTTTAAAATTCCAGGAGAGAAATGACTATTGTTTTAGGGAATCCGATATAGAAGAGTAGATTGTGTGATATCAGCTGTGAAAGCTCAGAAATTACTGGCTAAAGGTTGTAGACCCTATTTAGCTAATGTGACACCTATTGAGATGCCTACCCTGAGAATTGAGGATATTGAGGTAGTGAAGGATTTTCCCGAAGTCTTTTCTGATAAGTTACCTGGTTTGCCACCAAAGAGAGATTGATTTTATCATTGAATTGATACCGGGAACAGCACCTATTTCAAAAGCACCATATAGAATGGCGCCGGCTGAGTTGAAAGAATTGAAAGTGCAGTTACAAGAGTTATTGGATAAGAGATTCATACGGCCTAGTGTTTCCCCTTGGGGCTCACCAGTATTGTTTGTAAAGAAGAACGATGGATCTATGAGATTGTGTATTGACTATCATATGTTGAACCAAGTCACGGTGAAGAATAAGTACCCTTTGCCTAGAATAGATGACTTGTTCGATTAGTTGCAATCAGCAAAAGTATTTCAAGGATTGATTTGAGGTCTAGATACCATCAGTTAAGGATCAAGGAGGAGGATATATCCAAGACAGCTTTCAGGACAAGGTACGGACACTACGAATTCCTGGTGATGCCTTTTGGTTTAACTAATGCACCAGCAGCATTTATGGACATGATGAACAGAATTTTTGTGGACTCATTGGATCGAATTGTGATAGTTTTTGTGGATGATATTTTGGTGTATTCGGCAAGTTGGGAAGAACAAGAACTCACTTGACTCTTGTGTTACAGATATTGAAGGATATTCAATTATATGCTAAACTGAATAAGTGTGAATTTTTGTTGAACAAGGTGAATTTTCTTGGACATGTCATATCAGAAGATGGAGCTAAGCAATGGAAGTTGTCCCAAATCAAGGATGGACCCTTCCAAAAGAATTCATCCTATTGTGGAATCTTCGTAATGATGTATGCAACTAAATTGACATTAGGGATAGAACAACCGATGTTTGATCAAATGTCCATAACAATGCTATTTCAACTTGTAATAACTGTAGTTATACTCCAGGGTAAGATTGAGAAAGAATTTGACGACGACTCTCATTGATGGAGAAGGAATTTTAAGGGTGTGTTTGGAAGCTGAAAAAAATCGTCATTCAAGCTTGAAAAAAAATACTATCAGGCTGAAAAACATTTGAAAGCTGAAAATGTTGAAAGTTGCCAGTGACGGTGACAGGTGAAAATTTTCACATTTCACCCCTAAAAAACTGATTCTCAAAGAAGTGAGAATCAGGCTGATAAATCGGCCGTCGTGCCTCTTCAACGAAAAAAAATCAGTTCTCTCAAATAATGAGCGAGGTTCGTCCCTCAGTGTTCACCCGTCATAGCTGAGGAGCCCCCCACCCCGACTCTGCCCGGTTGAGCCAAAAGAGCCCGTCCCCCCCGCCCCCCCTTCGCCACTGCCTCGTTGAGCCCCCCACCTCGACGTTCCCGCCGCCCTGTTGAGCCGAGGGAGCCCATGCCCCCCATCCTAGGCAACTGCTTGGGTCGTCTAAAGCCCACCTTCACCCCGGTGTTTGCCTACACCCCGACGCCTCTGCCACTGACCGTTGAGCAGAGGGAGGCCCCCCCACCCCCCGGGTCATATCTCCCTCATTTTTAGTTCATTTTGAACATTTTTTTCATCATTATAAGAAAGAGCTCTAAAAATGAGGATGAATGAAAAAAATAGGACAAAACAGAACATAAATGAGTAGGAAACGCATCGTTGAAGTTTGTCCCATTAAAAAGCTATTGTGTAATCGATTACACGATAACCAGTGCTATCGTGTAATCCAACACACGATAACTAGGCTATCGTGCATTGGATTACACGATACAAAGAGCTATCGTGTAATAAATTACACGATATAGTGTGCTATCGTGTAATCGACAGTGAGCTATCATATAATCGATTACATGATAGCACACTATATCGTGTAATCCCCCATGAAAATGGGATAAACTTCAATAGTTCATATCTCCCTCATTTTTAGTCTTTTTTCGACAATTTTTTTCTTCCTTATTTGTTATGCTTCTTCTCAAAAATAAAGAAGAACAAAAACATAGCCGAAAATGGACTAAAAATGAGAGAGATATGAACTGTTGAAGTTTGTCCCATTTTAATGGGGGATTACATGATACAATGTGCTATTGTGTAATCCTTATTTTTATGCTCTTTCTAATCATCATGATATCCTAATGAGCTTGATATTTTATAAAAAAAATCCTACAAAATCCACAATAAATAATAGTATGCGATGGGTGATGTGTTCCAATATT
Source organism: Houttuynia cordata (assembly GCA_039654745.1). Lineage (NCBI taxonomy): Eukaryota > Viridiplantae > Streptophyta > Magnoliopsida > Piperales > Saururaceae > Houttuynia > Houttuynia cordata. The sequence goes on along the minus strand of CM077507.1, from coordinate 38,327,630 downwards.
AGTTCATTTCCTTATGTTATTTAGTTTATTTATATTGCTGGCCTTAGGCCCAGTCTAGGATAGTAGCTCAAGCTATTAAGTATTATGTAATAAGGCCTTCATGCCCAGTTTAGGGGAATAGCCCAAGCTCACAATGTGGGAGAGTATATAAGGGCTTATGCCGTCCTTGAATCATTATGCAAATGTTTACCCTAATCTCATCTTTCCTCTAGTTTCACCCCCTTCGTCCCTTCTCTGTCTGAGCTGCCGCCTGGTTTGCAGAGGAGTCCTCATCTCATCTTCCTCTTTCCCCTATTTTCCTTGATTTTACTCTCTAAAAGTGCCGAGATACATCATTGGTATCAGAGCAATGATCCTTGGCATCGTTCATCCACCTTCACGATGGCCAAGAGCAACCAATGTCCCGACGTAGATCAACACTCTCCGGCTGAACCAACAACTCCAGGCGACTTGCACAATGAGGCTGCGCCATCATCATCAACCATGGGAGATGACCTTCGTGAGTTTATGGCCGCCTCCATGACTCGCCAAGACCAACTGCTTCAAGTCATCTTGCAGTGGCAGCAACAATATCACAAGGACATGATGCGGTTCCGCGAGTCACTCGATCGACTCTCCCTGGCCACGACAGCGTCCCCTCATGTCAATCGACCAGATAAGGGGGTTCTTTCGCCTCCACTGAATGGGCCCTTCTTGCGACCACCATTATCGAGCTAGCAGAAGGACCCGACCACTATGCTCTTTGGCTCGCAAACGACAGCCGTTGGATAGCCCCCCGTGGGAGCAAGTATGACAGGCACTCAAGGTGTTCGACACAATGCTTCTTCCATTCCCTTCATCCAAAAGCATGCCGACCGGCCCCCTGGAGATGAGGAACGTGAGTCGGAAGGGGCGGGCAATCAGGCTGATTCAAGTTGGACTGATAATGGGTACTCACGAGACGAGCGCCACGGCTACCGACCGGTAGCAAAACCTCGTTTGGTGTGATTCCAGTTTTCAAAATACTCCGGAGAAGATAACCCGGTGGATTGGCTTTATCAGGCTGAAAAGTTTTTCTGGTACCAAGACACATAGACGGATGAGGACAAACTCACGGTAACTTCTTTCCATCTTACTGGTGATGTGTTAATATGGTACCAATATTTTGAGGCGGAGCATCTGGCACGTTCATGGTAATAGTTCACCAGAGAATTATGCATTCAGTTTGGGCCAGTTGAGTATGCTGATTTTAATGAATTAATCAGCTCTCTTCATCAAACCTCCATATGGATTTCATTCGCATTACCAATCATCTTCCTTACTGGACGCAAGAAGCACTGGTGGGTAAATTTATGCACGGCCTGAAATTGGAGATTTCGGATGCCATACGTCATTACCCGCGCACTTCCATGGCCGAAGACATTAAACATGCGTGTATTGCTAAGGAACGTCTTAACTGCCAACGGCGGACATGGCGCCCCCCTACTAGACCACCTTTGCCATTATCAACCCATGGCACTCCAGGAGACACACATGTACCCACAGCTTCTCAGCTGCCCATCCGCCGCCTGACGCAAGCACAAATGGAGGAACGTCGTTCCAAGGGCCTCTGCTTCAACTGTGAGGAACGTTTTGTTCCGGGTCACTGCTGCAAAGCATTAGAAGGCGTATGGGACAAGTGCTTTGGGGAGGATGAAGGGACCAACTCTCTTCCACCTCCACCTCCGGAGGGTCCTCCCGATATTTCTTTCCACCCTTTTTCGGGTGCGTATATGCCTCATACCATGCGCGTTCAGGGCACTATCAAGAAGCAACAAGTATCTGTTCTCAATGACACTGGCAACACTCACAATTTCATCAACGACAAGGTTGCTATGAGGTTGGGATGTACTCTGCATGCCTCTTCTCCCTTTGATGTTAGAATTAGTGATGGTTTCGATCTTCGTAGTGCCGACATGTGTCCGAGTGTAGAATTGACCATCCAAGGGCACTCATTTCTCCTGGACATTTATTTATTGCCTACACAGGGTGCCGATGTAGTCGTAGGGGTGTAGTGGCTCCATGACCTTTGCAATGTCATTTGTAACTTTGAGGCAATGACAATGCAATTTTCTATTGGCGGACATGCCATTCGGCTTTCTGGCATGACTCCAGGCTCCCTTCACAATCAATTGATTCTCTCGTGCATGGGGTTTATTAAGGGTTCCTATTGCAATTGATTTCCACGGATGCCCAACCACCATCGGTTGATCCGCCTGACCTGGCCGCTCTACTTTTGGAATTTGTCAAGCTGTTTGCCAAACCTACTAGCCTCCCTCCTCCTCAGTCCCATGACCATCGCATTCCCATCATTCCCGGAGTTGCACCTACGGATGTTCGGCCGACAGGTACCCCCATATTCAGAAGGTTGAGATTGAAAAGTTGGTTAAAGAGATGCTTGCTACAGGGATCATTCAGCCGAGTTTTAGTTCCTATTCTTCGCCTGTCCTTCTCGTACGAAAGAAGGGCAGTTCCTGGCATTTTTGTGTTGATTATAGGGCTCCCAATGCCATAATACTCAAAGACAAATACCCGATTCCGGTGATTAAAGAATTGTTGGATGAGCTCGCTCATGTGCGTGTTTTCTCCAAGTTGGATTTGCGTGCGGGGTATCATTAGATTCGTATGCATCCAGATGATGTACACAAGACGGTTTTCAGAACTCACGATGGGCACTTTGAATTTTTGGTCATGCCCTTCAGCCTCATGTTGTGACCGGCAATGGTCACAAGGTATCTCGACGGCAAAAATGAGAAAGGAGAAAAAGAGTAACTGAAATAGTTTTATATTGCATAAATCTCCCCTGAGGAAGACGTCCAACATATATAGAAAAGGAGATGGCGCTCCTGCCTAGGGGGCGCCATCTGGCCAAGCTGATGGGCCGCTGATGGGCCACTAATTAGCCTAATTATTCTCACTCAGCCCGTTACCTAACAATTAGCCTAAACGGGCTGATTACAATTAGATACATAATCAATCAAGGATCCTAATGACTTAATGCTGACGTGATGGCCTGTTGGGCTGCTGACGGCCCACACTGGGCCGGGCGTTCACAACAATCCACCACGCTCCGCTGTTTGCCTTGTCCTCAAGGCGATAACTCTGAAAAACGCTCCATGATGATGTCCTCTAACTCCCATGTCGCGTCATCGATGGGCTGACCGCGCCACGCAATCAAAAGCTCAGTAGTAATACGGCCAGACCGTCGAACCCGACGTTTATCAATAACCGAAGCTGGAACAAGAGCATCTGGGCCAGACGAGTCATATAACTGGAGGGGACCGTCAACTGTCACGGACAAAGGGTCACCCATAAACTTGCGGAGACGGGAAACATGAAAGACAGGATGGACCAATGAGTCAGGAGGTAAGGCCAAGCGGTAGGCCACGCGACCAATACGTTCCACCACATGATAGGGCCCATGATACCGTGGAGCTAACTTGGTTTTCGATGTCCGAAACAAAGATGTCTGGCGCTGAGGAAGAACAGACACATATACCAATTCGCCCACCTGGAACTCCCTGTCAGTGTGCTTTCGGTCATATATTTGTTTCATACGATTCTGGGCGGAGGCCAAATTAGCCTTGAGCTGCCGTAAGACATCATCTCGCGATTGAAGTAAGTAATCAACCTCGGCCACTGAAGAGCATTGAGGCACATAGGTAAGGACAGAAGGCGGAGGTCGGCCATAAACCACCTCAAAAGGTGTGAATCCTGTCCTGGTATGGTAGGCCGTGTTATACGACCATTCGGCCCATGGAAGTAGTTGCAACCATTTACGAGGCTGAGTCCCCACAAAACACCTCAAATATTGTTCCAAACACCTGTTAACGACCTCCGTCTGGCCATCAGTTTGAGGATGATAGGCCGTGCTCATGTGGAGGTCGGTGCCTTGCATAGCAAAGAATTCCCACCAGAAAGAAGAGAGAAATACCTTATCACGATCGGAGACAATAGTTCGAGGCATGCCATGAAGCTTCGCTATGTCGCGCACATAAACTTCCGCCACCATTTTCGCAGTAAACGGATGACTCAGGCCGCTGAAATGGGCATACTTGGAGAGGCGGTCCACGACCACAAAGATAACAGATTTCCCTTGCACGACTGGTAGGGCCTCGACAAAATCCATTGACACATCGGTCCAAACTTGGTCAGGAATCGGTAACGGCTGAAGCAGACCTTGAGGGGAAGTGGTGGCTGCCTTAGCACATTGACAAGTGTCACAAGCAGCCACATACGCATGAATAGCACGCCGCATTCCCGGCCAAAGAAAACTGTGACTCACCCTTTTATATGTCCGAAATGTGCCTTAATGGCCAGCCAGCACAGTGTCATGGGAGTGAGAAATAATGCGTCGACGCAAGTCCCCCGAATCCGGCACCCATAACCTGCCTTTCCACAGCAAAATATCATCCTGCCACGTATAAGATGGCTCATTAGCAGGCTGCTCCTGAAGGCTCTAAATCAAACGTTGAGTGTGTGGATCAGTCCTATATGCCTGCCGAATGTCGGAATGAAATGGACAACTGGGCACTGAGAGAGCCAAACAAGTACCCCATGTATGCATGCAGGAGAGGGCATCTGCCACTGTGTTTTCAGCCCCCTTTTTGTAAACAATATCATAATCATAGCCCAGCAGTTTACTCACCCATCGCTGTTGTGCAGGGGTGGACACCCGCTGATCAAGAAAATATTTTAGAGGCTGATGGTCTATGCGTATAATGAACCTGCGTCCCAATAAGTAGGGCCGCCACTTTGTTACTGCATGAACAATGGCTAGCATCTCTTTCTCATAAGCAGATAGAGTCAATGAGCGGCCAGATAAGGCTTTACTGAAGAATGCCACAGGTCGATCCCTTTGTAAGAGGACCGCCCCTAAACCGGTGTTTGATGCATCGGTTTCCACCACAAATGGAATAGTAAAGTCTGGCAAAAGAAGGACAGGCGCTGTGACCATGACCTGTTTCAGACGATCAAAGGCAAGTTGGGCCTCTGCAATCCATTTGAAGGCCCCCTTTTTGAGCAGGGCAGTAAGTGGATGGGCCATAATACCATACTGTCGAATGAACCGTCGGTAATATCCTGTTAGGCCCAAGTGGGTACGGGCCAGGCCGTCATAGCCAACACCTTGGCAGGGTCGGTGGCCACCCCATTATGGGTGATAAGATGGCCCAAATATTCCACCTGTCGACTTCCAAAAGAACACTTCGAACGTTTAATATAAAGTGTATGAGTCCGTAGAATAGAGAAAACCAACCTCAAGTGCTGCAGATGAGACTCCCACGAAGTGCTGTAGATAAGTATGTCATCAAAGAATACCAGAACAAACTGTCGCAGGAAGGGTCGAAATAGATCATTCATTAGAGACTGGAAGGTTGCTGGGGCATTGGTTAGGCCGAAAGACATAACTAAAAACTCGTAGTGACCATCATGAGTGCAGAAAGCCGTCTTGTAGATATCCGCCGGATTCATTCGAATCTGATGATACCCGGAGCGCAAATCGAGTTTGCTAAAGAACATAGCACCCGCCAACTCATCCAACAATTTCTCGATCACCGGGATAGGATATTTGTCCTTGACGGTAATGGCATTCAAGGCACGGTAGTCCACACAAAACCGCCAAGTTCCATCCTTCTTGCGTACCAATAGAACAGGGGCAGAATACGAGCTGGTACTAGGTTGAATAATACCTGTCGTCAACATGTCCTAGACTAGGCGCTCAATCTCTGTCTTCTGCACGTGGGGATATCGGTACGGACGGACATTAGCTGGGGCTGCACCTGGAATAATAGGGATTGAATGGTCATGATCCCTGGCTGGCGATAGTGCATTGGGCTCAGAGAAAAGGTCCTGGTGCTCCTCCAACAAGAGCCGCATGTCCTCAGGAATATCAGGCTGATCGACATCCATAATGGTCCTCTGTTGTAGCATCACTCCTTGAGTGGCAAAACGGAATAATGATCCAATTGCTTGGGCCGTGTGTAATGAGCCAGGCTGGGCCCCCTGTAAGTGCACCCGCTGGCCCTGGACCTCAAAGTCCATAATCAAATCTTTGAAGTTCCAGATGACGTCTCCCAGTTCCTGGAGCCATTGCACTCCCAGGACAACATCGGCGCCCTTGGTTGGTAACAAGAAAAGATCTGTAAGAAAGATGTTACCTTGAACGGTAAGGGCGGCTTGAGCACAGACTCCAGCGCTCCTAAGATGTTTGTCGTCCCCGATTAGGACGTCAAAGGGCTTGGCATCTGTCACACAACACCCCAGTCGATGTGCCACCTTGTCATTAATGAAGTTGTGGGTAGACCCACTGTCAATCAGAACGGTAACAGCCTGGCGCTTGAGAAACCCCTGTACGTGCATTGTGCGAGGAGTAAAGGCCCCCGAGTAGGCGTGAACCGATATCTCAGGCTACACGTCCTCGTATGCATGGGTGGCCTCTTCGACGGAACACTCCACGTCCTCGTCTACCTCCTCCACCAACAGACTTCCCTTGACCCACTTCCCGTCACAATTGAAACATAGCCCCTTGGCCCGTCGTTCCTCCATTTGGGCTTGGGTAAGGCGACGAACAGGTGGATTGGTCACCCCTGCAGAATTGGCTCGGCCGACAACTGAGCTAGGCGCAGGTGTTGAGCCCAGCGCTGGGCTATGGACAGTGCGAGGTATGAACCCTCCACGACCCCCTCGTCGTTGCCTAGCCAATTTCTCCTCTTCAATGCGAGCATGATGTACTACCTCCCTCATTGTGCGACAGGGATAGTGCCTCATCTCATCAGATATCTCTGGCTTCAATCCTCGTTTGAACGTTCCCACCAAGGCAGCGACTGGCCAATCCGGCAGACGATTGGCGATCTTCATGAACTCCGTGTAGTATGCACGCACTGTTGTGGTCTGTCACAGGCTAGATAACATCTCGTTGAAGTCTTGGAATTCATTGGGACCAAATTGTACACAGAGTTCATCAGCAAAGGACGCCCATGTTGGGTAACGGACCTCCTTCTCGTAGTAACGGAACCATACTGACGTGTCCCCGTCTAAATGGAACACTGCAATGCGCAGGCGTTCTGTCTCAGATCGGGTTCCCTGGTAGTCGAAAAACTTCTCTGCCTTGTAGACCCACTCTGTTGGATCGTCATCGCCATTGTAACGAGGGAATTGTAGACGAGCTAATCTGGGCTCTGCTCCGCCTCGCGAGCCCCCTTGGAGCCCGATCGGCTCCTCCCAGTCCTGATCAATCTCTTGTTGCATATTGCGAAGGGGGGTTGTCATAGGGGCATTTGTTCGAGCACCTGGTGCGCCTTGCGTCCCTCTGCCCATAGGACCCCCATGTGCGGACTGATGCATGGAGCCAATTTGAAACCCTTGTATGTGGGAGTTCAGCGGAGGTATCCGTGCTCCAGATCCATCGATCCCTCTCGACCCCCCTGCCTACGAGGTCTCTCCTTGGGCTGCAGAGAAGGTCGGCGGTGTAGGCAGCAGCCCTGTCTGATTGACCGTTGCTTGTGCCTGCGCGATCTGAAATTGAAGCAGATGCGCAAGCATGGATCGGATCTCCGCCATGTCATTTCCTTCCGGCGCCTCCGGCTTGGCAGCCTCGTTGGTCACCTCTGGCTCTGGCTGTGGCTGTGCCTCGGCGGCCATGGACGGCTGCTTGCGAGGCGGCATCGTCGTCACAGTTCATAACCGCTCTGATACCAATGTTGTGACCGGCAATGGTCACAAGGTATCTCGACGGCAAAAATGAGAAAGGAGAAAAAGAGTAACTGAAATAGTTTTCTATTGCATAAATCTCCCCTGAGGAAGACGTCCAACATATATAGAAAAGGGGATGGCGCTCCTGCCTAGGGGGCGCCATCTGGCCAAGCTGATGGGCCGCTGATGGGCCACTAATTAGCCTAATTATTCTCACTCAGCCCGTTACCTAACAATTAGCCTAAACGGGCTGATTACAATTAGATACATAATCAATCAAGGATCTTAATGACTTAATGCTGACGTGATGGCCTGTTCGGCTGCTGACGGCCCACACTGGGCCAGGCGTTCACAACACCTCACCAATGCACCGACCATGATCGTTTAAATATAAAACCCTTGCAAGTGCACAAGGCAATTGTACTACGGTGAGTATTAAAAAGGGTTGTCGAACCTTAGGGACGGATTAATCTTTTACCAAATTCAAAAGAAAGTAGCAATGTTGATTCTAGACTAAGAAAGCAATGAACTTTAACTAAACTAAGTGAGATTTAATCAATATGGAGAAGGCCAAGGCTTTGAATCCACCACAATAACTAGTGTATCGTCTCTCTCTCTCTCTTTTAAATAAAGATTTCTAATTGGCTAGCATATTCCTCTCGGACATACACTTGTCAACTCAAAATATAGTGCTCTCCTCTCGGATGTAACACATAAAACGGTTAAAACATGGAATTGTGATCTATCTCTCTCGAGTATAAACCAATGAAACTTTATTGATATATAACACCTCAGTCTACTCACGTTCCTCTCGGATACGCAAGTATTCTTCGGATTGAAACCCACAAGAATTCACTCTTGTCTCTCTCGAGTACAAAGAACAAATCTTTATTGAATTAACGGCGATTACACAATAAAATCCATACACCAACTAGAGTAAAAACATAAGATGAGATAAAAGAAACTATACAACCAGATTATTGGGCTTCATCTACGCCTTGGAAAGGTGTTTAGCCTCGCATTGGAAGAGAAATCACCATCGTGTTCTTCATGTTCTTCATATTCTTCTCTCCTTTGCTCTAGCCTCCAATAAAGCTCTGGTTCTCCAAGGTTGAATATGTGGTGCCCAAAACGTTCTCTCATAAGGCCTATTTATAAGAGTGAAGAGAAACCACGAAGTCCCCTTCCAAATCCAAGTCGAAATAGGTCTTATTTCGGTTTGCCACACACGGCGATCGATCGCTCCGTATTGACGATCGTTCGCTATCCGATCGATCGTAATTCCTTTGTTATTTTACCCGATCGATCGCTTTGCCGATCGACGCCGTATGATACCGATCGATCGTAGTTATTGTCTTGCGCAATTGAGAAATTCCAGTAGATACGATCGATCGTTTTGAGGTCCGATCGATCGTTTCCTTTAATTCACTGCTTTTACGGCTCTGGCGATCGATCGCATTGATAGCCGATCGATCGTAGTTACTGTTCATAAAATTCAAATGGCTTCCAAACACACCCTAAGTTTTTGCCCATTCTTTTTTTCGTTATTCTTTATTTTTTATCGTTTTTACATTTAAGGGATACAAGTGTATCATGTCTTTATTTGAGAGATTGTGTCTTCAAGGACATGACTTTTCTTCTATCATGTCCCCAATGACACAATAGCACAGTCCAAACACTCGATAGTAATGCTATCGTGTATTCGAGGACACAATAATAGTGCTATCGTGTGCTTAAATACATACTTAATTTGCATATTGTATGTTATTTGAAGAACAATCATTTGTAAGAAATACCAGTCAAAATGTAAATTTAAATTTCTTTTATTCTGTCATATACACATTTTTCATATACACAATACATTTGTAAAAAATATCAGTCAACACATTTTTTATTAGTCGCGTACTTAAACACATGGGATACAAGTTTATTGTGCCCGCATTTGAGGGATCATGTCTTGGAAGACACTACTTTTATCGTATTGTGTTCCTGATGATACGATAACACTTCCCAAACACACGATAGCAGTAGTATCATATCATCAAGGATATGATTGCAGTGCTATTATGTATTTAAATACATGCTTCATTGGTAAACTTCAACGAATCAAATCTCCCTAATTTATTATCCATTTCTTCTCATTCCTCGATGACACGACTCATTGTCTGTTACTTGTAATTCAAAATATACAACATGCACGTTTAAATTTCTTCTATTTTGTTCATATACACATTTTTCATATAAACAATACATTTGTAAAAAATACCAGTCAACACGTTTTTTTATTAGTCGTGTGCTTGAACACAAGAAATAGTATATCATGTATGTGGATCGTGTCTCTGAGGTCACAACTTTTCTTGTATTGTTTCCTCATTTACACGATAGAACTGCTAAAACACACGATAGCAATGGTATCGTGTCATCGAGGACATGATAGCAATGCTATCGTGTATTAAATATACGATTTGAGGGCAACATTCAGTTTCGTCATACCTTCTTCATTTCTAATCCGTGTTCACCCATTCTTTTTGTGTTTTTTTATATACTTTTTCTCCTCTTTTTCCCCTATGAGGATACTCAAATTCCTTGAGACTCCTTGTGGAGATGACGAATTTGCAAAGAGTAGTTCGTCATTCAGCTAGAAGTACTTCTCGACGTAAAATTTCAACTTTCTTTGTTCCCCAAATGTATTAATGAAAAAAAATGATTTAGAGTTGTCGAACCACTTCCGTAATGGAATGAGGATGTTATGAAAATGCTTCTTCAGGCCGCATTGGAGAGCTTCTTTTACCTTTTCGCTGTATGACCACTATGGAGGAAGCTTATGTGAAATGTGGTGCAACTCAGGGCGGGTAAATATATGAAGGGTTTAAGTTTAGGGTTTAGGCTTGGGCGGGATGGCAAAATCGGAAGACCAGGTCCCAAAACCAGGTTATATGGCATGAGCCCAGTAATATGGCATTATGGGATCATTAGCCAGGTAATATGGAAAAATATCTGGAATATCCATAAGGCGAGGGAGTGAAGGGTCAAAGGCAAAGGACCGATTAGGTCGAGAACAACTGAAGTTTTTATGCCTCTAACAATTCATTGTCTGACTGTCAGAAGTTGTCCGATCAAGATCCGACAGCAGACGTTAATACAATTATCAGTTAGGTGATTTAAACCCGCTTGTATCAATATCTGCCATCAGATCAAAATCCGTCGGCCTGCGCTATCTAGACGCACTCCGACTTTCGTAAGCCAAAGCCCATAGTCGCATACTTATGTTAATGATCATTCATTAGTCATTCATGAGGGGCACGACCAAGGAAATTCCGTATTGGATTTTGGTAAATTCCAGTACTTGAAAACTAATTTTTACCATATATTTTCACAATTTAACTTCTAAAATGAATTATACTAATTTAGACAAAGTACAGATTTCAAAATATACATATTAGGATATGTAATAATGGAAAAGTTATTTTTTTCACCTTTTTTTAAAAAAAAATTTGAAAATATATTTTTTTTAAAATAGCGAAATTTCGTCGATATTATAAATTTTTTTAAAAACTTTTGTAATTTCGTTTTATCAGGTGGGACCGAAATCGATATAGAATTCCTTGGGCACGCCGCACGACCACTATTGACGTACACCCATCATCAACCGCCATCGCGCCAAAACTCGTGGGAAGCGACCTCCCGCGTTTCGCACGTTGTACTTCCGCCACTCGCGTGATTAGTCAAAACCCTCTTCAACTCCCGCCTTCAAGCTTCCCGAAATCCGTCCATGGAAAAAGCCGAGACCGGCCGGAGCCCCGGCGACGAGCTCTACTTCGATGCCCTCGACGACTTCCCGGCCCCCGATGCTGGCGCTGGAGATCCACCGGAGGCCCCACAGACTCCTCATTCGTCCCAGTTCTTCTCCCTCTCTCCTGCCCGCCTTGGCGCCTCCTCCTCCTCCGTCCGCCGTGCAGCTTCCAGAAGAGACGAGGAGTCGAGTGTTACTTCAGAAACGGGATCGAATCCCCTGGAGAGTAGGTGCAAGGTTCTTTCCGACTTGAAATCCTCCGAAAGTTTCGATCTTGGTGCGGGTTTGGACGGTGAATTGAGCGGGAATGGAGCGATTTCGAGAAATTCCGATGTGGTGGTGGATGGAGCCAAATGGGGAAATAGGAAACGGTTGATTCTCCGGTCACGGATGCCGCCGACGGGTCGGGTTTTCTTGTGTTCTTGGCCAGATTGTATGTCAGGGCAATTGGGTTGAAAATCTCTTTGTTACTTGCTATTATTACAGTCCTAATTTGGCTTCTCACTGTTGCTGTTTTGCTTGTTACTAAACCTTGTCAGACTGTGAATCGAGTGAAAGACGCAATTTTGACGAGTTTTTGTTCAATTTGTGTGTCTGTGTTGAGAATTGAGATGGGTGAGTCCAATTATGTATGAGCAGGTTAGGGGAAAGCGGCATTCAATCACGAAGTACGCATTGGGGTTTGGGTGGGGTTGTTTGTGGTCGATTTATGTTGGTTGTGTGTTGATTGGTTTGCTGATCACAGCCTTCGTGGTTGGCCGGATTTTGATGAATTGGTTTGTGGAGGAACTGATTCGGATAAAGGAGAATTTGAATTTCGACTATACGAGTGTGAAGCCGGTTGCCTTTGTGCCTGTTATAACATCTTATGGTGTTTCATCTGGGTCTGGTTTTAGGGAGAAAGTTGATATTGGGAAGTGGGATGGAGTTGCGGTTCTTCAGCTTAATCACAAACTTCAAGTTAGAGTTTCATTGATCATGCCGGAATCTGATTATAATCAAAGGCTGGGGGTTTTTCAGGTACTTTCCTCTGTGGGAATAACATCTTTTTTTGCTATTTCTAGATGAAAATATGTCTTCTTGCTATTCTGGTGTTCTTTAGAGGTGTCATTTTTGTTGTGATTATATTGGTGAGTAGAGTTGGATGTTGTGGCAATGGGCTATATGATAGTTTTCGTTGTTGTTGAGTACGGATAAGGTTGCTGATGGTGTCTTATAAGTTGGTATAAAATAGTTGGACAATGTACTATATTGGACAATGATTGTATCTAAAAGGAGATGCTACCTCCTCTGAACAGTTAGTATGATATTTCAAAATTTAAACTTGGTGTGCTTCTGCTTTTTAGTTGGGAGATATTTTCTACTTTATTCAATCGCAGTAAATTGGCAACAATAACATGAATTTACTCAGTCGTCCAACTATACATTGATGGTAAAATTCATATAAAATATAAATAAGGAAAATCTTATTACCTTATTGGAAGAAATGAAGGAGAGAGATTTAGGATGAGAAATGTAAAAATTAGATACAGAAATTCGACATGACGATTGTGGCAGAGTTTTAAACTGTGAGGACCAAGCATTTGTCAAGAAAGACATTCTTTTTAATATAGTGAGGATTAATCTGTTCGAGATAAGAAGGACAATGATATTTTTTTAGCTTTATTAGATTGTAACAGAATGTCATAGTGTATGAAAAAAGTCCTCAAGAAACCTAATCCATGAAATTTTTAGTCATTATAAAGTTGATAGCCTCCGTTTGCCGCTGAGCGTCACCGTGTTCAGGTGTATATGGTGCCAGTCTGAGGTTCTCTCCTTTCCTGGGCAGATCATATAAATGATTTGAATAATTATCTGTAGCATTGAGGTTTTAGCAGGCAAGAAGTTTTTATAGTTACGAAGGCAGGGACTTCAATATCGTGCATTTCTTTTGTGTCATACACATAGAGAAGATCTGTTGGTGAATACGTGATACTTGCAGATGCATTTGCATAATTGTGTGTTGCAAATAGGTTTAAACTGTTAAACTCTTGTTTCTGTCAGGTCAGTGTAGATGTTGTGTCTATAAATGGAAAAGTTACAATGCGTTCAAGGCTTCAAGCCATCCTTGCATGCTCCGTTTTAAAAGTGCCTCTGTTCGTTACATTGAGGCGTTCCTTAAAAGTAGTCTTCTTCTTGCTGGTTATGCTTCTGAGTCCCAAATTCTTAACATGAAGATGAAAGGGATCGTCGAAGGATATGAACCAACAGCATGTCTGAGAGTCTTCCTGGAACAACGAGCAGAATTCAGACCTGGTGTGGGTATACCAGAACTATATGATGCGTTGCTAGTTACATATTTATAAACTGAAGAGGAAGGTCTAGAACAGTAACTAGCAACCATTTATCTAGAGGGTAATATCCCTACCGTTGATGTAAAACTAACCGTCAGCAGCCAGTGAGGATATTTCTTATCCTCCACTAATCAACTATATACAATGCTAATTATATTATCATTCCCCCTCAATCTCATGGTGGTTCAAGAGACATGAGATTGCATTTGAGAAGATGAAAACGAGCAGTAGGGATAGACTTGGTGAAAATATCGGCTACTTGAGCTGTGGTAGAGACATGCTTGACATGAAGAGATCCGGCTTGAACTTGCTCTCTGATATAATGGTAATCAACTTCAATGTGCTTGGTTCTAGCATGAAAAACAGGGTTGTAGGCAAGAGCAATAGAGGAAGTATTGTCACACCATATGACAGAAACTGAAGTTATGGAAATGTGAAGAAATTGCATAATCATTTGGATCTAGGAGAGCTCAGTGGTTGTATAGGCAAGAGACTGATATTCAGGCTCAGTTGAAGATCTGGCGACTGTTTCTTGCTTTTTGACTTTCCAAACAATCAAATTACAACCAAGAAATACACAATACTCAGTGATAGACCGTCTACTAGAGGGATCGCCGGCCCAATCTGCATCACAATAGGCAGTAATGGAGAAGTCCCCTAATCGGAGAAGAAGACCGTGATGCAATGTACCTTTGAGATATCTCAAGATCCTTCTAACTGTTGTAATGTGAGCATTGGAGGGCTGATGCATATGTTGGCAGACCATGTTCACTGCATAGGCGATGTCAGGGCGGGTATTGGTAAGATACTGAAGTCCGCCAACAATGCTTTTGTAGAGACTGGGATTAGCAAACAAATCATTGTCAGTAGGAAGAAGCTTTTCATTGAATGACAGGGAGTCACTGCTTCTTTTATATTGAACATGTCTGCCCGACGGAGAATAGACTCAACATAATGAGCTTGGCTGAGAAAGAGTTCATGTGAGGTGGGAGTAATTTGTATTCCAAGGAAATGGTGAAGTTCACCCAAATCTTTGATGGCAAACTGTGAACCGAGATCAAGAATCAAGGTCTGAACAAATGAAGAATTGCTCCATGTTACTAAAATGTCATCAACATACACGAGCAACACTATAAGATCATCTCCATTTTGTCGAACAAACAAGGAAGTATCAGCTGGACATATTTGAAATCCTCAAGAGAGTAGAAATGAAGATAATTTTTCATATCATGCACGAGGCGCTTGCTTCAGTCCATACAGTGCCTTGTTGAGTCGACATACATAATGAAGATGAGTCTTATCTTGAAAGCCAACTGGCTGCTCCATAAAAATTTCTTCCTTAAGCTCTTTGTGTAGGAATGCATTGGATACATCCAATTGCCTAATTTTCCAATGCTTGGCCAATGCCATGCTTAGAAAATTCGAATGGTGGTCTGTTTAATGACAGGACTGAACATCTCATGGTAGTCCAAGCCCTCCTGCTGAATGTAGCCCTTGAGGATCTGTAATAGCAGAAAGAGACATGAGAATACGGGGCTTTGAAATGCCGGACTTGCTCCGTGTCTGCATGGGATGAGAAGGCTGAGGTGTAGGGAGAAGTGGAGGTAATGTTGCAGTTGTTGGGATGGGAAGAGGACTAGAGATAGGTGAAGCTGTCGAAGAGGAGGTATTGCTGCTAGGAGAAGATGAAGGTAGTGGAATAGCAAGGTTATCATGGGGCAGTAAACTAATGGGAGATAGGGTATGTGGCGAGGAAGGTGGAGTGTAGCCAGTGAGACATGACGAAATAGAAGGTGGGATGGGGTGTTCTGAGAATGGAAATTTGTTTTCACAGAATTGCACATGACGGGAAATGAAGACTTTCTTAGTTTTTAAGTTTAGACACCTATAACCCTTCGTATTTGAAGGATACCCCAAAAAAACAAATTGGGATGACCTTGGTTCAAGTTTGTTTTGCATATAAGGACAGAGCCAAGGATAGCATAAGCATCCAAATACACGAAGATGAGTGTAATTTGGAGGAGAGTGAAATAAAACCTCGAAGGGGGATTTGTTTTGTAAGGTGGGAGAGGGCAGACGATTAATTAAGTAGGATGTTGTACAGACAGCTTCTGACCAATATAGCAAAGGCATTTGAGCTGTGAGAAGCAAAGAGACTGTTATTTCAATAAGATGCCGATGTTTTCTTTTTGCCACCCCATTCTGCTGGGGTGTGTATGGGCATGTGAGATGATGAGTAATACCACAGGTGGCTTGAAATTGATTGTTCAAAAATTCTGTCCCATTGTCAAATCGGAATGTTGTGATTTTGGTTCGCAAGAGGTTTTCTACCATAGCTTTAAATACAGTAAAGCAATGAAATACCTCTGACTTTAGCGTAATGGATAAACCCATTCAAATTTTGAATAATCATCGATAAAGACAACATAAAAACGATAACCATTGAGAGATGCAACCGGAGTAGGGCCCCAAACGTCGGAATGAATCAATTGAAGCGGTCTAGAAGATTTAGAGGTAGACAAAGTAAAAGGCAGTCAGTGAGATTTACTTAAATGGCAAGAGCTACATTCACTACTTTCTTTGTTGGAAATAGAAAAATTGCATTGAGACACAACTGATTTAAAAACTGCAATAGATGGGTGTCATAAACGGCAATGCCAGAGTGAAGCAGGGGCTGCAGAAGCAACAAATGTAGACGACGATAGTGGTGCTGGAAGACTTATTGGATAGAGACCCCGGTTGCAAGACCCTTGATAGAGAACTTTCTTAGTTTTATTGTCCTGATTCACAACATGCGAAGCAGTAAAAATAAGTGAACAATCATTATCTGCTGCGAGTTTATGAACAAAAAGTAAGTTGCGTCAAATCTCAGATACATGAAGAATATTGCTAAGATGTAATGAAGTAGAACCTAGAGATAGAGAAGAGGTGCCTTGATTTTTTATGACAATGGACTAACCATTACCTACTGAGACAGTATCGGTCCCAGTATAAGGTGAAAGGTGAAACAACATTTGGAGTAGACATGTCAGCAGTAAGATGATCAATCACCCCGGAGTCAAGCAGCCAAGCACGATCATTGTTGCCACTGATCAAGGCAGAGTGAGCAGCATGGCGTGAAGCAGAGCCGGTAACAGAAGCATTGTAAGTTGGATCAAATCGATGCCAGCAATACTGAGCCTGATGGTTTGGCTTGCCACAGATTTGGCAAATAACTTGACCAGTGTTTTGAGTTCTCTGAGTAGGAGGATGTAGGCCTGGATAAGGATTTGGGTTGGGATTAGGTGGTGGCTAAGAAGGAGACCCAAAACCAGGTTGGAAACCACCACCACGACCACGAGAGTTTCCACGCCCGCGACCACGATTTGGTTTACCAGAGAATGATCCTTTTTCGGTGTAAGACGCCGAGGGAGTATCTTTGGTGGTGACCATAGCAGAGGCAGGGGCCAACATAGTATCATTAGCATCATCCATGCTAAGAGCCACTTCCTCAGCCAGGAGAAGGTTCCAAAGCTCATGAACGGACAGGGTAGAGGATCGAGTGCGAACAGAGGTTTGAAAGGCTGATATATGGGAGGTAGGCCAGTAAGAGTTTGAAGAATTAGATCTTCCTCTGGAAGGGGTGAGGCTGCAGCAGCAAGCTGATCAATGTATTCTTTGAGCTTATCAATGTAAGCAATCATAGGACCAGAGCCAAGCTTAACCTTCTGTATCAACTGCTTGAGATTTAGCACATGAGTGCGAGATAGTGATGTGAATCGTGACTCAAGGGAGGCCCAGATCTCTCGTGCAGAGGAAAGACCTAAGACATGAGGAAGAAGAGGCAGAGTGATGGTGGTAGTTAAGCACGTAATGAGATGGGTATCGATTAACTACCATTCATCATACTTGGGATTGGAAACGAGATTTTTAGACTCATCAAGAACAACAATTGGTGGGCAGGGCAATGTATTATCAATGTGTCCAAGCAACCCATAGGCTGATAGAACATTGTGAAGTTGTGCCTGTGACGACCGTAAATTTTATAGTATTTAAAGAGGAATTTCTTTGCTCAAAGGTATGCATTTATTTAAGTTTTTGAAAATCTTTTGAAAATTCAAATTCCCGCCGGAATCGATCGAACGCCGCAAAATTTGTGATTTTTGAATTGATCTTAATCGGAGATTTTATTGGATTATATGATTCATGGTTGGCGTGGCATGTTGGTTTGGCTTCATTTGACCTAAGAATATCGGATAGGTATGCATGAAGTTTGTGTTATTTTTGGGAATAGAGTTAATTTGAGATTAATCAAAAATGAATTAGATATTACCTAAGTGGGTAAGTGGTGATTAATGGAAATTCCAATAAACCCTAAACCTCTCAATTGTGCATGGGTCGAGTTGGCCATTAGTGGAGGTGGTTGAGTGTTGGGTTAATGAGTTGAGTGGAGTTAGTTGAGTGTTAACTCTAATTGCATGTAATTAACTCATTCCTTGTAAACCCAAGAGTCACTTTGAAAGTTGGAAAATCTGGAATTTTCTGCTGAATCTAAGCCATTGGTTTAAGGATTGATCAAGGGTGGAGATTCATTTGAAAAATCTATAAATAGGCTAGTAGAGGGGGGCGGTTTTGCTTAGTGCTCAAAGCCTTGAGCATCTCTCTCTCTCTCTCTTTTTCTCTCTCTCACTTTTTCGGCCGGTGGCAACCTCTCTCCGGTGGTGGTTCGTGGTGGTCCAAGCAAGGTCGACCGGAGTGGTGGTGGTGCGACATTGTCGGAGTCTAGAGTGCACGGGAAGTTTCGGCATCATCAACCAAGTAGGATGATTCTTTTCCCACTGTTTTTATTCTTTGATAATGATTGATCATAAGTCAAGATTGATTTCAATGGGATGATTGTTGATGTTCTTAATTGTGTAATCGTAAACTTTGATTTTTCAATACCGAAATCCTGAATTGATAGTCCCCCATGATTTTCTTGAATTTCAATAGCGTAGGAGTTACTTCTCAGTCACTCTTTCATGACGAAAAGTTGGACTACTATGTTAATCTAAATCCTGCTCGTGCTCCATTTGCATGTGATAATGTTATTCGTATATCCACGCTCTCTCTAGTGTAAAGATTGGATCTTTGGGCACTTTGGTGCATTTCCGTGTTTGAAATTTCATATTCTATACGTAAGTTGTTATAACTATTACTACCTGTAAAGTATCATCTAAATAAGATAATCAAATAATGTAACAATAAGAAATTATTCTTTGTATGACCATTCCTCTGTGATTTCAGTCATGGATTGACTTTTTGTCAGTGTATCATAAGTCTTATAGTTGTCCGGAAACATATGTATCACTTGAATAATAAGTTAAGGAATTGACTATGCAATCGGGTTTTTAAAAGACTTTGGATAATTGAATTATAAACTAAGATTCTAGAACTAATAGGCTTCTGTAAAAAAAAAAAACAAAAAAAATCTTAAGTAACACTAGATTGATGTCAGAAAAAGACTGATATGGAATTACTAATAATATTACAACAGTAAACAAAGTATATCTTAAGAAATTTGGTCTCGGCCAGGAGCAATCCTGCGCAGACAGGCTTCATTCGAAAAATGATAACTAATTATACAGTAATCAGAAAATTAAGATGTTTATCAATCTGAAAAATAGACATCTGAGGCTATTCAAGATAAAAATTTCTTAGATTGAATCATTTTGTCCAGAACGCAGTAACCAGATAAAGAGAGCTGTTCTGTTTTGGACAAAACACAGTTTCTGAATTCAAAAGACTTAAAATCTAAATAAACTTAAGGAGTTTAAATTAAAGTTGATATTTAAGACTTAAATTATATATAAAATAATTTATGAGATACTGAGGACAGTAACCCTAAATGTATATTAAGGGTCTTAGAGCCAAATGAAGTGTCTCATAATAATTGTCCTTTGTGTTCTTCTCTTGGTCTATTCATGACTCAAGAGTATTCAAACTTGAAGTTGTATTCGATGTCTCTGACGTGGTCTATCTTAGACACGTCATTCAATTATTCTGAGTCGGGGATTATCAATTCTAAGGTTAGGTGCAACTATAAAGACGGTGGACATGAACTTTTGAAAAACCTTGTGATGTGTCTCATTATAGTCGGGTCTCATTTGAGATTCCAGACTATTTCATATTAACACTCTTAGTGAGTCGTTTCGAACTTTGCCCGACATTTACTTTTCACTCCTATGAAGAGTTAAAATTTTAGAAGGTCTTGTTCTAAGCCTTTTAAGGCTAGTTGTTTCAAGAATCGTTTCTCCGCTGAGTAGCATTTAGAGCTCTTAGTCGGAATCATAGTATGCTCATAAGCCATTGCTAGATCTTGCGAGATCTCAGATTTGATGAACCTCTGTAGTTCAGCCGATGACGGCAACCGCGTGCGCTTAGATTGTATGACATTACGGAAGGTCTGCAATCTCCGCCCATTGTGCCCGTAAGCACCGATGGGGCCAGCATCCCTAGACGCATGGCAAGGTTCCTCTGAAGAACCTCTAGGATGTTCTGGTATTGATGAAGATTTGAGAGCAGAAATTGTACTTTGACACTTCAGATGTCCGATGCTTATTACCTTCACTACACTATGAAAGTTGGAGTCTTGAGTTATTTTTTTCCTTGACCTTGTGGTGTCTCGGGTGACAGATGGTTTCTGGTAAGTGATCTCAGTCCTTGTTGAATCTGAGTCTGTTAATCTTTACCTATTAGAGTCTTCTTATTATTTTCCAGTGTGGGTTTTCTGTATCCTACTGGGTATTTCCTATGAAATACTCACGCATCCTCTGATGCAGGAATTAAAGCGGAGCGGAAGTGTTAGCATCCAGCGGCGTGGTTTGATGTTGAAACTTAGAAGACTCGTCTCTTATGTTTTGCTATATTTTGATATTTGAACTTGCGGCCTACGTGCCAATTGCTTGTTGTTGAATAATTTAAGTGTGTTTCGGATATTGTAATAGATAATCAGATTTTTCTTTCAGTTATTCTACCTCTTGTAAGTAAATATTGTTTAAGTCATGACGATCCTGCAAGTCCCATAATATTTAAATGGGATAAGCGTAGACTCGAGTATTCGGTCCGTCCCAGGTTTCCTACCCTATAACCGTCATTGGATTGACGCTTCCGCGTAAATTGGGTTTTGAAAATTTGGGGCGTGACAGTGCCCGCCATATGAGGAAGTTGTCGGAATCTAGTTTGACTGGACAAAGGGACGAGAGGTTGGAGACAAGATCCCGCACAGCAGAAGGAACTGTGACTGCCATGACTAAAAGGAAGAAGAAAAGACGGACTGTAAAAAGATGGAGAAAAAACGAAAAGAGAAGGCCTAGGGATCTCCCCTGGCGAATGATTCCATGAAGAAAAGGATAAGCTAATAGCTTTTCATTTCAACTATTCTTTCTTACCATTTACAAAGACACTGTTACATATTAATAGACTAAGGAGGAAGGTGCTAGAACAATAACTAGCAGCCGTTTATCTAGAGGGCAATATCCCTGCCGTTGATGTAAAACTAACTGTCAGCAGCTAGTGAGGATATTTCTTATCCTCTACTAATCAACTATATACAATGCTAATTATATTATCAGGAGTCATGTAACGAAGGTAACTTTTGTTCTTTGCTTCTTACATTTCCTTGGATATTAAAGGGGAAACTCAACAGCTGAACAAATCATATCCTTGCAGAAATAAATAACTAAATATTCTTTATTATGTGGAAGTATTTTTTGTTTGACTCCTCAAGAAGGAACCACTCTTGGTTATCTCCCTGAGTGGCCTGCTAGTGAACCGGATGAGATTATAGGCCCATGCCCCACACACAGTCCCGGCGATGGGACCCACGATGTATACCCATATGCTCTTGTAGCGATTTCCTACAATTGCTGGTCCCAGGCTCCTGGCAGGATTCATGGATGCCCCAGATATTGGCCTGCAAACCAGAAAAGAAAAACGGAACATAGCAATTTATTAGCACATCTTGGGAGACTTTGATCACCAATAACCAACAAATAGGATTCTTTTAGGCTGTTTACCCTGCAAATAAGACATTTAACAAGATAGTGGCCCCCACAGCAAGTCCTGCCAGTTCTCCAATCTGAGATAACATAGCCAGTAAAAGATTAGCATAAAGTTGTTTGGCACTAAGATTGTAAACAATTATGGGGATGGTTCATTTGTGCCTCCATTAGTGGAAATTAACATCTTCGTCCAAAGACTTGGGATAGGGTAATCTCAAGTTCTCAACTGCTATTGTCGGCCACCAACTTAACAAGTTGGTGCAAAAGAAGCCAATTAGTCAAAAAAGGAAAGACTAAATTCTCCCACATGTCATTGTCTATTACACTTATTTTCGGTGTATTACATTTGTATTTAGATAGAGATTGGAGAGGCATGCATAAGGACCTACCGCCCTGTTGTCTGTGGCAACGCCGGAGATGACAAACATGAGGTAGAAAGATATGATGAACTCCAGAACGAGAGACTGAACGTTTGAACCGGACGGAATTGTTCCTGGAAAATGCTCGTGCTTCCCGCCAAATAAAAGGCGCAGAGTTCCACTTGCAAGCGTTGCTCCCACGACTTGAGCAGAGACATATGCTGGGACCTGCAGCAAACCTAAGAGAAATTTCAGTATCTCCTAATATACCCAGCATAGAGAAAATAGGTGATAGTGAACAAAGAAGCATAATTTGTTTTGAATCGAGTCTTGTGCAGGTGCTGAGTTCGAACTATGCTCTCCAGGATTTTTTTTATGGCACAAACTAAGCTCCCCAAGACGATATTAATGCTTGCGTTGTACCAAACCAAGTCTAGTTGCATGAAAAACTAACTTGGCTCTGCTTGCTATCACCCTTAATTAGTGTACGATAAGAGGGTATATTTAATTTTTTTAGCTATATCATCATATGTCTTGATATTATAAACAGTTTGCTCTATAAACAGATTGTATGAAGATGCTTATGCACTCAGTGAGTAGACTCTGCTCTCTGGCTCAGCTTGCTATCACTCTTAAACAAGTAACTGCTATATGTATGATATACACAAGCAAAGCTAAGACTCTGCATCAAGGACAAGTTGGCGATGAATTCAGGAAATTGATTTTAGACTGAGAAGAATGACCTGTTTCCAAGGAAACCTGCTACAAGTGGCGAAGGCAATGGTGACTGCCGGATTGAAATGGGCACCGGAGATGTGGCCGACGGAGTAGACCATGACCATTACAGCCAGGCCCCACACAATGCAAATGCCTGGAAATGTAACAGACCCTTTGCTCAGATTAACCACCACTGATGCACAGCCGGCAAAGATCACAAAATATGTTCCAAACACCTCTGCAATCAACTATGGCAAAGACAATACAAAAATTAGTAAAGAAGAATTGGGTCACTATCAGTGCATATAAACTTTGGACATCTTTTCTTAGGCTTTGAATAATGCTTCCAATCAGGAAGATTAGAATAAAAATTAAGAGTATAAGATAAGATCAGGGTCCCTTTTAGAACACCGTGATTGACAAATCCTTCTTGATTTCATCAGCTTTTAATAATTTGTTGATAATTAGCTTCCATGGCTTTTGGCTTCGATCAATATCAATTCTGGTCATTATTGAGGTCAATTGTGTGTTCGAAACTTGCTTAATGGAAAGAGCATGTAATTGAGCATGATGACTAGCATGGAAGAGAAATCATTTCAATGAGAACAAGATATAGAAGATGAAAAGAGTTTACCTTTTGCAAGAAAGGTACAGGGATCTCAAAGCATGCTCCTGTTCTGCCTTTTACATGAACATTAGTACCATTTTCCATATGAACCATCTGTTCATCATCATTTGTACTCCCATCAATTTCTCCCTCAAATTTAGCATGGTCTCCATTAGTCCCTAATATCTCTGCCATAGACAATAACCCAAAAATGGAAGATGCCACAAGAGAAATTGCCCTTTAAGCTGTTTATCTCCAAGTCAGAATTGTACTTCCAGATGAGGATGGTAGAAGAGAAGCAGAAAAGAAAGAGCAATTATATATGAAGTGAATGGTTATGACTTATGACTTGGAAGGTGTGAAAGGGTGTGCATTGAAAGAAGTCCAACAACCCACCAGGAACAACGGGAAGAAACAGGTAGGGGACTTGAGCAATAAAGGAGTAATTGAAGTTTGGCTCTTTGACAATGATATCTATGTCTTTTGGATAGAACACTGGAATTGCGGTTGTAGTAATTTATTCTTATTGAAAGTTTGATTTGTCACATTATAATGGATTAGCCACTTTCCCATGCGTATGGTAGAACATTACTGCATGATTGCATATTAATTCACTGGGCCAATCTTCTATCATTGTTACCTTCAATTTCCTTATAGTTGTTCGTACTTAGTAGGGTAAACTGTACTTGAACTCTATGAATTATAGCACTTAACCCCCATGTAACATGACGTTCAAGCGCATGCGAGGAGGCAGGCTTGGTCAGATCTTCCTACCATCCTCCCCTCCTCCGGTTCTTCTCCCTTTATCTGTCAAATCTGCAATTACAATGGGGGAAGTACGGTTGGAGATTTCTCCCACGGTAGGACCATGCACAAATGTCTAGCCCTATGTTTTAAAAACCAGCTCAACCACTTACCTGAATTAAGTTGTCGGGTCTCGGTTTTCTTGAATTGGCCGGGATCATTATGTCTAAAAACAACTGACTGCATGAGAAATATTTCAGATCCAGAATTAAATGATTGGATCTCTGTACAGGCCAATAGACTTTCATGCGCATGCATGTGCAAGTGTAAGTGGAGGCTTGAAATGCTGTGGGCTCAATATGCCAATAAATTTAACTCATTTTAGATGTAACCTGTATTCTTTGTACGGAGGGAGTATTGCCTTTGTTCCATACTAGTCTATATTTGAAAGTGAAGTGATATTTAAGGAAGCCAATTCATCACCTTTTTACTATATCAACGAACACTTTTTACTCCATCTACGAATTCTTAATGATAACATGAACTAGAACAACTAACATAACACAAGTTTCTTTTTTCGAATTCAGACAATTAACATAGGGTTGACGGAGTATACAATTATAAGTCGACTAGGACAATTTGGAACCGGTTCGACCACCTGACGAGGCTTGCGCAGATTGCTTCAACAGTTGATTTTGCTCATGATGCAAAGTACGTCACCAGCAACATCTCGCCCCCGCCGGCGGGGAGTTTACTTAGCTATTGACAAAAAGAAGATCCTCAGGATTGGGGGTCCACAATTGATCCAGTATCTTTTAAAGAACGCAGCTTCGATATTGACATTCAAGTGCTTCAAAGAGCTCTTATAAAAAAAAAGTGCTTCAAAGAGCGAGAACAACGCCATGGGATGGGGTGAACTTACTTATGAGTCCACATTCGCAATTTGTGTTACTCTTTTTCATATATGTAGACTATGGTGGTTCCATGGTGGGGCTAATCTATGAGAATGGAATATGATGAAGTTCTACCATTACCACCATTAGCAAAACTTGAAAAGTTCTTATGACCTATTCCTCTCTGATCACCAACTCCCAGTTCTTCACGCATACTCCTTATTCGATATAGGATTCTCATCTACTTTAACTTTATCAGATTGTGATATCGTAGATTTGGTTCGTCTGTGATGCTTGTTAAAAGAGGTAAACCGAAGTGACATGAAGTTTAATCAATACGATCACCAATCTCTTTCGTATCTATTCATTAATTATTCCAAATTCCTTGAGAACTATATAGGACCCGCCGGCCGGTTCTGTCACGCCCCGAGCACTGCCCGATCCGAACAGAATCCGGTCCAAGAGGCGAACCGGCATACGGGGGCGACGTTAAAGAGATATAGCGGAAGACTTATGCCCCTCATACGGGCGGTCTCACTAACAGAGTTACGCTAACAATTTTGAGCAAGAATAAATAAGAGGAACAAAGGTAGAGTTTAATTCAAAATAACTAGACAAGTCATTAAGCCCATAACTACAAACATGAGCCATCAAACCGGGCTCGAAATAAAGAGTCCATAAGTATTGGTCACAAGTCTCATCATACAATAATATAACAACTCAAAAAAAAAAAACTAAACCAAGTCCAAGGCATTCATGCCTAATCCCGCACTCTCTACAATCGCTCCTCAAATAGAGGATCATGTTCATCTGCGTGTCACACCACGCAGCCCCAAAACAAAACAACGAAAGAGGGGTGAGTATAAAACTCAATAATGGATTTAACTACAATCGGCAATAATAAAAAATCATACAGCATTAAAACATAGCAGTAGATCCATAATCGACATGATAATCCCATTATCTAGTCATGCATGCATAACACATAAACCTGCATAACCATATCTCATTCACATACTCTCATATCATGCATTCATAACACATAATCCTGCATAAAAATATCTCATTCTCATGCTTCTATCTTGATCAGGAATTTATATCTCATAAATTCACATTGCATGTCCAAAGTAGCCAACACATGGTACAATCATGCATTCATATCTCATAAATTTACCCTACATGTCCAATGTAACCAAAACATGATACAATCATGCATAACATTGCAATGAGCATGTATCATCACAATGGTGAATGCCTCCATCAAGGAGTAACACAATCTGCCACGAAGGTGGGACACAATCAAGGTCACGAAGGTGTATCATGGTCCGGTTTTTACATAGGAACAAGGGGTGGTCAATCTCAACAAGCTGCTCTCCCTGGACAATCCTGGCCAAGGATGCCCCAATCTCACATAGAGAAACTAGAGCAGGTGTGTTCGCCCTGGGTAGTCTCCTGCGGTGGGGGAAAGCTGATCTACACATGAATTATGTATTTTATTATCTCCTAAACTTATGATTATGCTAGTGTTTGATTAGAATAACTACTACTTTAATATAGTTTTTCGTTTTTGTAGGAAACAAGAGTAATACATAGAAATGAGGTGAAAAATAACTCAAATGATTAAATATTCATAACTTCGTGTACAAATGTCTGATTGGACTGATTCAAGCTTCATGTTAAAGATTAAGAAGTCAGCTTTCTAACGCCACTAACCACGTGCAATTTGAAGTTCGGATCAGAAAGTTATAGCCATTTAAATTTGATGAACAGTAACAACGATCGATCGGCTATCAATGCGATCGATCGCCTCAGCTGCAAAAGCAATACATTGAACGAAACGATCGATCGTATCTACTGGAATTTTTCAATCCTGCAAGACAGTAACTACGATCGATCGGTATTATATGGCATCGATCGGCAAAGCGATCGATCGGAAGAAAATAATGAAGGAATTACGATCGATCGGACAGCGAAAGATCGGTAATACGGAGTGATCGATCGCCGTGTGCGGCAAACCGAAATAAGACCTATTTCGACTCGGATTTGGAAGGGGACTTCGTGGTTTTCCTTCACTCTTATAAATAGGCCTTATGAAGGAACGTTTTGGGCATTAGAAGGTAGACTAGAGAACATACCTTGGAGGCTAGAGAGGAGCAAGAGAATGAGTCTTTTGGAGCAAAGAGGAAGAAGGATTCATGACGATAGATCTACATAAACAGGCTTCTCTTTTCTTTCTTTCTATATGTAACTAAACTTTTATTCAAGACTTGATGAAGCCCTAGATGTGTATTGCTACTTTTGATAGTTTAATTTTATAAAGTTGATTATGATTCATGCTTAATGCGATTTCATGAGTTTCTTTTGAGTGCTTGATCATAGACTTGATTGATTATGAATGAAATTAGATATTGTGATTGATTTTATGCCCGATCAAGGATAAGATTGGATGCATTATAATAGAGTTGTGATTGATTCTGTGCCCGATCAAGGATAGGATTGATTACACAATAGTGGATGAACTTTCGTGTCCGATCAAGAACGTTAGTGAATTCATTAGTAATTCGTGTGTCCGATCAAGAACACGAATTACCATATCATGTCAATGTATGCTTAATAATAATTTAAAGTAGTAATTGTATGTCTAGTGGTAGATTCATTGTCTTGATATTTCTCCATATTGATTAAATCTCAATTAGACTAAATAAAGTTCATTGCTTTCTTTAGAATTAATTAAACTACATCTTTTTCTTCTCTTGAGTTTGGTAAAGTATTCACCGTCCCTGAGGTTCGACAACCCTTTAATACTCACCGTAGTACAATTGCCTTGTGCACTTGCAATGGTTTAATTTTAAACGATCAAAAGCTCGAATCTATTCACAGAGAAACTAGAACACGTGGTATCTGGTGCACAAGAGCCTACCACCCGGGTGCTCAGTGTCCGGTTTTTAACCTCTCAATTCTCCGCAAGGCGATTCCAACCCTCACCCCCCATATATCTCAATCAAACTCAACTCGGGGAGTGAACCCTGTTCCAAGAGGGAACGAAATAAAAAACATGTCCTTTCGGACCAACTAAGTTTTTATTAATCCATCGATCGATTAATCTGGCATACGATCTCACACATTGCACACAATCGATCAATTCTGTTTAAACAATGATAAAACTTCATCCATGAAGTCCGATACATAATGCATGCTATCATGATACATCAGTGAGCAATCCTACGTCGGTTTCAACACATGAAACGCGCTCCCAATCCATCCCCTCATGCATCATAATCAAAGCATAATCAACTAAAATCTCATAATAGATTCTCATGTGTGTGTATACTCATGTATATTCTAATCACATGATTCATGCTTCAACATAAACTCATTGAGCAATATTTACATGCTTAAATACCTTCCAAAATAACGATTCCAAACCGAAATCAAAGCAATTTCTATCATCAAGCTTAAATCCATCCATGTAGAGTTGAAGGCTTATTCATACAAGCATGCTCTTTTACCATACAATAAACCATAACATGATCACCTCAATTACTCATAAGCCATATGATCTACACATGAATTATGCATTTCATAAGCCATTTAACCTATGTTTATGTTGGTATTTGATTAGAATTATTGGTACTTTAATTTAGTTTTTGATTTTTGTAGGAAAAGAAGAGTAATATGTAGAAATGAGGTAAAAAGTAACTCTAATGTTTGAATCTTCATAACTTCGCTCACAGATCTCTAATTGGATTAATTCAAATATTATGTTAAAGTTCAAGAAGTCAGCTTTTCAACGCTACCGACCATGCACAATTCGGAGTAAAAAGTTATGACCATTTGAAAATCATGCTGTAAAGACAAACCGAGAAAATGATCGATCGGTGAATAGTGCCGATCGATCGCGGGTCATCTCTTCCATTTTCAAATATTCAAAATCGAGACTCCATTACATTTTCAAACATTCATCTAAGGTATCAAACATCATTAAAACCCCATCAAACCTTCTAAAACACTAATCTAGATCGTTCTAAGATGTAACCCTAACATATAGAGGCATGAGATTAACACATATTAAACTTACCATTAGAGACTACCTCTGTCAATAAAATCATTCAAAACGAAATTTTTACCACACAAGGTTGAGATTGAAGAACTCATTACCTTGACTTGATGAGAATGAACCTTCAATCACCTCCAACACCTTCCAAAAATACGATTTTATGTTAATACACTACTAATCACGATTTAGCCTTGATTATGAAAGTAAAACCTTAGATCGAAAGCTTTGGAAACATAAAAACAAGATTTTGAAGATTAGGACTTCGAGAAGAGATATAAAACAGTTATTTTTATGCTTTCAAAATGTATTGAAATAATGGAGAAATCAAGATTAAGGAATGATTAAGAAAACTTTAAAGGAAATAAGCAAGGATTAGGCTAAATACCTTTAATCTTTACCTTTTCAAGCAATGGGGAAAGGGGTTCCTAATCTCCTAGCCAAGCCCATTCCCAAATTGGGAAAGGGAACAACACTTTCCTTTCATAGAAAAAGTTGGGGTAACCCTAAGAAATATATTAGGTGAAAATAGGGTTTTGGGCTAAAATTAGAAAATTTGGCAATTTTAATCCGAAATTAAGTCCAAAAAATTCTGAAAATTTTATAATAACTTTCTTTAATGTCTGGGGTATTTTGGTTACAAAAACCTAATTTTGGACAGTGGGGCCCGCAAGGGTCCCGTCAAACCCTAATTTTCCAAAAATTAGTGAAAAATCAAAAAAATCCCAAGAATGTAGCTTTGATCCAAAATCACTTAAAACTCATGTTTGTGAAGTTAATTTTGCATAAAACCTTTATAAACTCATTTATTTTTAAAAAACAACCGAGTTAAATTGAAAAACACTTAAACAACAAGATAACCAATAATTAAAATTAAAATAAACCGGTTCAAAGGTGAGAGTCCTTACAGGTTCGACCCACTATTACAAGCTAAGTCGGCCGGGTCGATTGACCCAGTCATCCCAGTTTAACCCGCCGGGTCGAACCAGCCAGGCCTAGCCGGTTTTCAAAAAGGGTGGTTTAATTTTAATCAAGTAGGTGAATTTTAACCAAAATACTACAAAGGGGAAAATATGGTATCCACTTTGGTACAAAGTACCCAAAATTTCATATCCACTTTAGTCCCGCACGAGCTCCCACACACTCAATTTTTTTAAAAATAACAAAATTGCCCTTCCCCGCGTGGAACAACGTAACTGCCCACCAAACGGCGTCATTAACGTTGTTTCAACGTCTTTTCCACGTCTTGACCCACGCGATTTCAAAAATCAAAATCTGTCTACATTGGTATTTAAAGTCACAACCTGGTGTTTCTCCATCACAACCCTAAACTGCGGCTTCCACTTTGCGTCCCAACCATCTCGCAACTCTATTGCCTCCTCGCGGCGACCCTCCCTCAGTAGCGGCGGCGCTCCCATCTCACGGCAGCAACCTCCTACAATGACGCAGCACTCCCCTGTCACAACACAACCCTCCCCAGCTCTCCCGTCTCAGCACTCACCCCTCCCCGGAGGCGACTTCCCCTCGCGGCAGCGCTATTAGAGGTGTAAACTGTAACACTCGAAAAATTTGCATGTTTATTAAAATTGATATTTTAAGAGATTGATCTAAATATATAAAATTTTGATACTTGTTTTTTTATTCTATTTTGGTATTTGGTGTTAAAGAGCTTGAATAGAGCTTTCCAACGATGCCGACAGTGAGCAAATCAGAGTTCGGAGCATAAAGTTATGTTAGTTTGAATTTTGGTATGCAGTCGGGGTATGCGATTGGTCGCCGGAGTATGCGATGGATCTGGCAGGGTACGCAATCGATTGTCGAGGTACGCGATAGATCACAACGGCATTGAATAAGGAAATTGCGCTTTGAGTGTATTTTCTTGAGAAAAAAATACCAAATCCTAACCAAACTTGGAGAGGACGTTCATGAGGAGATTTTGGAGGATTCCTATTAGAGGAAAGAGTCCATGATAAGGAAAGATTTGCATAAGAGGTGGAAACTCTAAACTCTATATAAACCCATGAGAGGGGAGGGCTTGTGCAATTCAAATCAAACCCTGCTCTAGAAAGTTTATGCTTTTTTGCCTTCCCACGTTCACCCTTCTCTCAAGCCTCTTCTTGGTGTGCGTCTTAATCCAAAGATTGGAGCGGAGGCATCGCTACAAATCGAAGAAGGCGAACGACGCGTAAAGGGCAAGACTTTTGTAAAACTAAGAGTAGGATGATTTTACCACTATTCTTTGTGATTTATTTCAATCATATGAATGTTTATGATTCAATAACTGATGTCAAATATGTGACCTTGTTTGGGAATGAATATGTATGGTATTTCTATTCATGAGTTGATTATGATCATGCTCTTATATATGAAGATGTAGGGGTCAATTGATATATGGTATGTAACATGATAAAAGGGTATACTTTGGTAATTCCAAACAATCCTAGGGTCTGTAATTGATCTAGGAGGGGAGTATGGTTGTCCGTTAATAATATATTATCACCTATAATGTGTTATTAAGTGAGATAATCGAGTTTAATGAATAGTCTTAATCTCGGCTAGAACTATTTCTATGCTGACAGTCTGTAGTAAATAATTCATAACTAATTTAAATAAACTCGAAAAAATATGTCGTCTATTGGGTTAGAAACTAGACTCAAAGGACTGTATACAGTAAACATTTTAGAGAATAATTCAATCTGTGCTGATGCTGGGAAGAGCCGGAAATCAACTGATATGTAAAAATACAATACTATAATTAGGGTAAAAGTTGGAGAAACTTTAGCAAAACATTACCCTATGCTAAAATAAGTATACTATGAAAGTAATATGTGTTCTGCAAGATCTTCAGAAAGAATGGACTAAGTATAATACTTTAATATCATGGGCTAATAGTGGGTAGTTTGGTGTTTAGTAAGTCCTATGTGTTTCATGGTTGATATTGACTAGACTGCGTTTTCAATTAGAAGCCGAACCATCATCCCCTTTGACTAAAATCTTAAACCTTGAAGTTTGGATCAATCTTTCTATGACCGAGTTGAGTATTAGAATAGTTCCACCTATGTTAAAGCAAGGTGTGACACTTCTGTTATTGACACTTTATTTTGATACTTCTATGGTTAGTTGTGTGATGATAGAGATTAAGTAATCTCATTGGTACTCTTTTAGTGAGTCAGACTTTTGAATGAGTATCGAAATCTTTGTTGTACTTCTTTCATGAGCTAGTTATCAGAATAAATATGTTCTTCATAGAGGATACATTTCCTTCGAGTAAATAGTTACATCAGAGATTCGTTATAAGAACCTTGTGAGATTTTGCCCAAAAGAGGTAAATTAGTTTCCCCGGATGAGAGATGGGTAGTCTCAATAGTACCTGAGTGAAGACATTCGTAGTATACTGGTAAAAGCCATAATAGACTCTGTCTAGTTGAGAGTTGTAGAATACTCAAAAATACTTAGATTAGGAGAAACTCTGTCCGGTTGAGAGTTGTAGAATACCCAAAAGCACTTGGATTAAGAGAAACTCAGCCAAGGTGAGAGCTAATGATACTCAATAACCTCTGTGTTAAGAGAAACTCAGCCAGGGTGAGAGCTAATGATACTCAATAGCCCCTGTGTTAAGAGAAACTCAGTCAGGATGAGAGCTAATGATACTCAATAGCCCCTGTATTAAGGAAAACTCAGCCAGGGTGAAAGTTAATGATACTCAACAGGCCCTGCGTTAAGGGAGATTCAGCTAGGGTGAGAGTTAATAATACTCAAAAGCCCCTAAGTTAAGAAATTCAGCTAGGGAGAGAGTTAATAATACTCAAAAGCCCCTGAGTTAAGAGAACCTGCCAGGATGAGAGTTAATAAGACTCAAAAGTCCTTGTGTTAAGAGAGTATATCTTTGGACCCTTGTTAGGTTCCTGCCCAAAGAGAAGCATTCTATAAGTACTGATAGAGTCAGTATTCTAGACATGACAGAGGGTTCCAAGGAGAGAACCTCTAGGATAGTCTGGCAAGAAACCACATAGAAGTGGTGATATATAAGAGTGAGAGTTGTAGCTCCATACGCTTGTGATAGTTGAAGTCTCTGTGAATGATGTTTTTCTTATGCACTCTCAATGTTTTGATCATTGATTAATTATATTCTTTCCTTTCCCCCGGTTTCTACTACTTTCTGGGGAACCAATCAGACCCTTAGCTTCAGCTTTCAATTCATCAATCGGAGCTCTTCCCTGCACCTAGATGGTTGAACATGGTCCACAATACATGGAGTCTCTTCCTAATGCTCATGTTTCCTACCTAGTACCATTAACAATGAGAACACATACTTCACCCAAAAAAAGAATGAGAACACACAGGGATTATGTAAGTATTGAAAAGTTTTGTTCAGGCTGGCGTGTCTAGGACTAGACTGACCAGAGTCCAGGATTAACTTGGTAGCTATGTACCACGCTTGGACAGTGATGTGAAATGTCACATAGCTTAAAGCCCTTATGTACCACGGTTATCGGGTCATGGACTCTGGCTACGAAGCACTCGATCAGGAAAACATTTACCTTTTGTAAATCTTCTGTAGCATATGAAAGTTGGCAACTTATAATCGATCTCAGCTCCAGGTACATGGTTAACATGACTAGTTTGAGCTAATAATACAGGTGTTATTCTGAATCAGAAAATTGATGGGCGTCTTAAAATATGAGTAACATGAGGTTGAGTCCATGGGCTGGACATGAATGGGCCGAAAAATAATGTTCGTTTTACCAAAAAACAAAAAGTAAAGAACCTGCAAGTCTTTATTTTTTCGGCCCATCAATGTCCAGCCCATGCTATTGTTAAAGATTCTGGAAAAGGGTCCTTTTGTTGAAGTGACAGCCGCCTAAAATAGTATAGAGGGACCGCCAAACAAGTACTTTCTATATTGGTGATCTTTCTATTTGGCATTGTAATATTTCCTTAAATGCTTCCTATGCACGGAAAGGAATTGCCTCTCAAGTCTACATTGATTAATTATATGTCTTATAAAATTGGAAATGGAGAGAATTATGTGGATCTACTGTATGAACTTGGTTGAGTTGTATAGCTGTTGTCTGTGTCTGCGTCCATGTCCATTTGAGTGAGAGAGTATAGAACATCTCATCTTTTCTTGTGGGACTAGTGAAGCATGCCCATTATTTACATCAACCAAGTTCCTCCTTAATTTGTATAAAAGAAAAACTTCCACTTTAATTGTAGCACATTATCTACTTCAATCACTCTCATCATGAGGTTGGTATCATGGTGAAGCTCTTCTTAATTGTTGAAACCAACTACTGAATAATTTCTCTTGTAGTGGGGCCTACTCTGCTTTGCATATTCCATTGTTAATCATAATCAAGTGGAAGATCCATAAAGATTTGACGGAGTTTTTAACTGCTGTCCAACCTTCCTCCTTGATCTAGCTTAGGACTGGCATTGTGAGACACATTGGAGGAATTACTTATCCCAACGCTTATGGTACCACGAAAAAGAAAAATCTAATATGTTGTACCTACTTAATAAAAGTTGCTCAATCAGTTCATTTTTCATAAGGATGGCCAAGCTGACCTCGGCCTTGAGCTGTGACTTTGCTTGGTTTTAATGGAACTTGCCTACATATTTATATCTTTTGAAATGTGTGTGTCCCAATAGAAATCTAATTTTTCGAATTGTTTGAAGAAAATTGTTTTCCTGACGAAGCTAGCTCCATGACTACACCAAGACCATGCTATGTAGCTATGTACCATGTTAGCCTTTATGTATTATGCTAGAACCCTTCATGTAACGCGGTTATGGAGCAGGGTCAGGCTAGATGTGTCTTTCATCAAAAACAATGTTCGCAGGCAGGGATGGAGCAAGGAAAAAGGGGCATGCCCCTCCTCATATTGAAATTCGATTGGGCACAGTCGCCATGACCCTGCCCTCTCTTGTCTTTGTACAAAAACAAGCAGAAAAAATTTGTTGCTAAAGAGAGTTGATCAAGTCTATTTCAAACATCTAGAGGGCTTCGTCTTACGCTCGATGCCATCTGAATATGCTCCATCATGCATGCTATATTTTGTTTGAAAGCACCAAGATTTACCCTTTGTTCAACTACGAAACTATCATGGATTTGTCCAACGTTACATGGCTCCATGACCAAATGAAGTCCATGAATGGTCAATGCAAACATGCCAAGGTTCAGCCTGTGACGTGACTCCATGATAGCTAGAGTTCTAGCAAACTACGAGGAGGGCCTAACATGATGCATATTGCATATCTAGTAAATTCCCTAGCTACATAGTAGCTATGTGCCATGTTAGGCCTTTTTAATTGAAGGTAAG
Organism: Houttuynia cordata; assembly: GCA_039654745.1. Lineage (NCBI taxonomy): Eukaryota > Viridiplantae > Streptophyta > Magnoliopsida > Piperales > Saururaceae > Houttuynia > Houttuynia cordata. The sequence continues at coordinate 38,292,076 of CM077507.1, read as the reverse complement.
GAACTCAAGAATTACCCGAGAGGAAAACAATCATAAAAAATTTATCTTCAAGGTCTGTCACGAAATCAAGACATATTTCAGCGAATGGCCATCTTCTAAAACTCATTCAGGATCCCCATTTCTCTTCCTAAGTGATGGAAATTGTAATTTTGTTTTTTACTCTTTGTGATCTATGGAGTTAGTGAACCCTAAACCCTGAACTTATGTGGGTTTTCTTCTTTATTGAGCTTATTGGAACTGATTTTTTACGCCCCCTAACGGCCCCTTATTATCTCCGTAGTTACGCCCCCTAACGGCCCCAGATAATAATGAACTAAACTAGGTAAATAAATCCGGACGGTAGAGTTATGTTATGTACCCGGACGCCAAACAAGCAACTCAACAGGTTAGAGGAGGTGGCCCACTGGACTACACCAATCAATTGGTCAGGATCAGTGGGCCTCACCATTTTGGCAGCCAGGTGCATACATTTTTCCAACAATGGAATTGGGTATGTACAGATTGTAAGGGTGAAATCTTTGGCCCTTGGCTGACTACAGACGGACGTGGACATGGACAAGCCATGCCCACAGCCGCGCATCTCTCTCCTCTCTCTTTTTTTCTTCAACCTTTAACCTCCTCACCTCCTGTACACGCCACTACCGCCCGGCCTCCACCTCTTCTTTCCGACATCAGTCACTGCCTGATCCGCGAGTAAATTATACTATGACACATCATGAGCAAATAGATTTTGAATGTAGCTGTATAGGGAAGAACTTTTTGTGCTTCCGGGGTTATCCTATAGGATATTCTCATATGAGGGGAGACGTCGATCACCAAGATCGAAGGCACACACACTAGGTATCTGCGTTCCAGCAAAAAGTTGCTTATGTACTGGAGTGCACATGCCTAGTGTGTGCACGATAGTGATCAACGGCTTCTGCGAAGTGGAGGGTATCCTGGAGGCTACCCCTGGGAGGGCAGAGAATTCTTCCACTGTATAGATGGCCATTCCGCGATTGAACTAGCTGGCCTGTATAGAAAAGGGAGTGCTTTGTAACATGCATATTTATTACTTGAGTAATGCTAGTCCTCCCGTTTTTTTATCAGGCCAACCTAACGTGCTAGTGTGAAGAAAGGAAATAAGATGTGGGGCCTACAAAATTTCCATAAGTAGTATGTGAGGTGGCCGTAAAAATAAAGCCCGAGAAGAAGTATTTTTCTTATTACTTTGATTGATAAATTGAAATTGTCAACTACGTTTGTTCTCTTTTAAGGCATGGATTGACAAACATGAATTTGATTGCAGTGGATCATACATTCATTTACGGACAAGGAATGCGGGAAGATATTGAGGAATTGCAAGGAGGCGATTCCGCCAAAGGAGGAAGGCGGGAAGGCGATCATCTTTGACATGGTTCTAGACCCTGAAAATGGTGAGCATGTAACGGTTGAGAGTCAGTTGTTCTACGATATGTTAATGATGTCGTACTTGGGGGGCAAGGAGAGAAGCAAAGTGGAGTGGAGGAGGATCTTCTAAAGGCAGGTTTCGCCGGTGGCTACAAGATCACCCATGTTCTTGGAGTCAGGTTCATGATGGAAGTTTACCCTTGATTTGAAAAAAAATTAGTGATTCATAGTTCGAGTTACATCTGCAGACCAATAATACTTGGTGATATAAGATAGCATTATGCTGTAATAAATTAGTGGATTTGAATAAATGTGTCACGTTTTTTCTAAACTCCAAAAATCTACCCTAGTGTATTATCCCAAAAATCCATAACCAATTGGATTGTTTCAGCAGGATGGAGCTGATTTTTCACGCCCTTAAGGGGCCGTTTGGGGCGTGATTATTGCAAAAATATCCAGACTGAGTTTCAGCTGGATGTAAAAATCTACGTGGATGCTAGAGTAGATATCCAATATCCAGACAGCTGGATATATAAAATATCCAGATGCTACAGTGTAGCAAAATATCCCATCCCATCTGGATATTTTGCTTTTAATCACGCCCGAAACAGAAGTCAGAAAAGTAATGAAACCAAAGCAAAAGGGAGCCGAAAGCTCACACTTCTGACTTGACTGACGGCGAAGCAGCTTCCCGAGATTCTGGTACTTTGTGTATTTTTCAGATTCTACTTTTGCTTCTTCATCACACTAATAGCTAGGGCTGTCAATTTTGCCTGATAGCCCGATGGCCCGACCCTACCCGACCCGCAAAAAAATGGGTAAGGGCTTGAAATTTGAGGCCACGGGTAGGGCTCGGGCCTCAAATAGCCTCCAGTGGGTCGGGTAGGGTCGGGTACGGGCCTGGCTAAAAAAAGCCCGAAGGCCCGACCCTACCCGAAAGCCCGAAGCAGCTCTCCCCAGTCCCCAGTGTATAAAAAAAAAACCTAAACTAAGACCCATCACCCCCGACCATGGTTTTCAAAACCGGACCGGACCGATCGCAGAGAACCGGAACCGGGCGGGAAACCGGTTCGGTTTATCCGGTCCGGTTAAACCGGCCGGTTTTTTTGAAACCGGACCGGTCCGGACCGGTCACGGTCAACAGTTTTTCAAAAAACTGTTGTTTGAGGGGGGATTCGAACCCCTCTTCCTCCCCACCTAACAGCTTACCTAACCACCTGGGATACTTGCGCTTTTGTGTTAATATGACTACAACTTATTTATTTAATATATATTTACTACTATACTTCAAAACCGGGTCATTCCGGTTTGACCCCGGTTTGACCGTGGTCAAACCGCGGTCCAACCGGACCGGCCATCAATCCGGGTCGATGGCCGGTCCGGTTTTGAAAACCTTGCCCCCGACCGCCGGCCGCCGCTTCGAACCCCAGTCTCCCCCGACCACCCCGACTGCCGCTTCGAACCCCAGTCTCCCCTCGACCGCCCCGACTACCGCTTCGAACCCCCGTCTCCCTCTGATCGTCGCTTCGAACCCCCATCTCCCCGACCGCTGCTTCGAACCCCTGTCTTCCCCGACCGCCTCTTTGAGCTGCCGTCTCCCCTGATCGCCACTCTGAGCTGTCGTCTCCACCGACGGCTTCCTCGTCGGTCGTCTCCTCCAACCGCTTCCTCGTCGGCCGTCTCCTCTGCCGGCGATAGTAACATTTCATTATCTCTTTTATTGCTCTTTATCTCTTTTATTGCCCCGACTGTCTTTGATCAGGTTGACGACGATGGCTCCGCTTGTTCTGTATACATCGCGTCTGGATGTCGGGTTTATAAAGTTAAGGTGTGGCTTCCCTAGCTAAACGCATACTGTCTGTTTGATAAATTGCCGATTTATTTTCTTCAATATATATGTATGTTACACCTTTTTTTAAAAAAAAGTGTTTCTTGGGTAAGCCACATCTTTAAAGAGATTTTATATTAAACTGGATAATGATCTCAGTTTTATATTTAAGGTGGTATTTTTGGTGAGTGTTGCTAAGTTTGTTTTTCAATTCATATCAATGGAAGATGCGTTCATTACCAAGGGAAAAGAGAGCCTTCTAATCCCAATTCAAGCTCAGGTGCACTAACGCTTTGTAGTTGACTTTTGCCGTTTTTAGTTTGATATGTTACAATGCCATTTTCATCATGTTGACTGGCTTCTGTCATGGATTTGTTTTATGCGGTTGAAGGTCCTTGAATCATCAGTGCTAAGTTGCTGCCCTCATCGTTCTGAGATTCAGAGTATTGTGTTGGCTGAAACTGATTGTAAGTACATAGTGGTGTTTATAATCAATATCTCTTAAGACTTATTTGGCTATAAAAATTTGACCTGGAAATTCTTGGGTGTTGGGACTGTAATTGTTCTTCTGGTTTTTCTATGCGAGCATAACTTTTTAGTCTCTTTTAAGCATGTATGGACGTGTGTAATTGTTGGTCTTTTTAAAACAGCTGTAAAAATATGGTAGCAAGACATGGCAAAGCTTGATATTGAAGATGAGCTGACTTTTTTAAACTGGTGTAACCATCAGTAGGTCTAACAAAATTTTGTAAATGTCGATGTTTCCATTAGGTGGGGAAGGCAGGAATTAGTATAATGTCCATCTTGCCAAGGATGATCTTGACATTGTGTGTCTGTCTATGCTATAACTCATGGTCTAGATGTAGAACTCACAGACTATTAGTCAATAAATAATTTGAAGCATTTTCAAAGTAAATGAAGGTTCCTTTGCCCAAAATTTTTAAATTGAGGGTAATATAATGAAAAATGGCATAGTGATTAAGAAATTCCAGATTTGTCTTCTTCAGAGTTTTCTTAGGGCTCATTTTGTCTTGTTGCATTGTTTACAGGTGATGCAGGTTTGGTCTTGGGAACAGTGGACGCTTATGGCTACCTTATTGTTAGTCATCTGGATTCAAGGGGGCAAGGTGCCATATTTTCATTCTCTTTGCTTCTACGTAGAGAAGTTCTTTGTTTTTGCTGATATTGTGAAATGTGCTCTATTGCAACTAGTTGGATGTTTTTGGTTGTGGAAGGTGGGTTATTATAAATGGTTAATAAGTTTTAATTTGGAAACTGAACTTTTCATATGTTGACAGGCCCACATACTCAGTGTTGCCTCAGGGTTCTGGTGTAGGAGAGGGTAGCTGGGCTAGAGTTAGTTTTAGTCCTGTAAGGAGCTTACACACGTAAGTATGTCATATTATGAAGTTTTTGAAAATTTTCCATCAGTTCTGCAAAAGGTTTTAATTGATATGAATTGCAATTCTGTTGGCTGTCTATTAAAAATAGGATAGAACAAGAAGAGGTTTTATTAAGAAAATTTGGTAATTCTGTGGCTGTTTGAATATCCTAATTTATAATTTTTTAAGCAGTATGTATAGATTTTTTAACATGCCCGTTGTCTTCTTTCGGCATTAAATCATGTATAGTTTACAATATATCATTGCTTAACAGTTTATTAGTCCCATGGCAAGGTTAGGGGAAGCTCATATCCCAAAAAAATTATTTGCGTTCTTTTAGGCTCTCCGAAAGCCCGAAGCCCGACCCTAGCCCGACTAGGGTTAGGGTCGGGCTGAATTTTGGAAGTCATCTTAGGGCTAGGGTCGGGCTAGGGCTAGGGTTAAGTTTGTTAGGGCTAGGGTTAGGGCCAACCTCTGGCCCGCAAAAGCCCGACCCGTTGACAGCCCTACTAATAGCCCTGACGGCCCAAGTCTTGAGAATGATGAAGGGGACTGTAAAAATGTGAAATTGTTTTATCCTCGGCAGTCCAACAATTTTTGCCAATCCTGTCTTGATCTGCTCTAGCACCTTCCACATCATCACCGACACACACATTGCTTCAGTATCCACCTGCTGATAAGACATGCCCTCAGTTCATTGCTGAATCACAATTTCTCTTGCACAAAATCAAATTAACTTCAGATAATGAAGGAAAAAACCATTTTTTTTGTTTCTCTCTATCAATCCAAGAGTCTAACATGGACAAGAATGAAAGTACTAGCATAACCATACAAATGAACAACGCTGCCTCTATAAGAAGAATAAAAAGGAAAACTGGATGAAAATTGTACTTTTTTTAAAAAAATGTGAACCTCGCATTGAAATGGTCCTGCATCTTTACCCAATCCAGCTGCTGAAAGAAACAAGGATTCAAAATAATAAGCGGAAAATAGGTTTTCAATTATATATTGTGAAACAAAAGGAAAAGATGCAGATGGACTCATACCTGCTTCGGAGTCAGATGAAGCATGGCATCATATCAAGCCAATCTCTTTTCTACACAACCGCTAATCAGAGTCAGATGAAGACAAATTGGGCTAATGATGAGCGTTCACCAGATCGAGCCACTTGCTTCTGTCTTCCTCTTGCAACTGCTGCTCCAGTTTGGAACAGTCATCAAATAAATACAGCTCTTTAAGTTTGGGAGGCAATCGATCGTTTGGCCGGAGCTCTAGTTGAGGACAATCAGTAAGCCATATCATTCGGAGAGAGGTGAGGTTGTAGAGGTGTTTGGGCAGGTAATCAAGCTTTGGGCATTTTATTATCTCAAGCATTACAAGCATGCGTGGAAGCCCCTCCTCGTCTTCCGAAAAGGACACAAATTGTGAACAATCTCGAACCCAGAGTTCTTCAAGGGAAGTGAGGTTGTGCAACGCCTTGGGTAGGGAAGTTAGGTTTGGCCAACTCCATATATAGAGGCTTTTAAGAGCAGCTGGAAAACCATACTCTGGAAGCTGGGCCTGTGGAAATTCCCGAATTCTCAATTCTCGTAAAGATGTGAGGTTGGGCAGCCAAGGCATCATCGTGTGCAAAGAAGAGCCGTCATCGTCATTCCTCATCACCATGCCCGGGACTACTACTTCTTCACTCGCTTTTAGTTGAGCACAAGCGTGGTAGTCAGTCTCTAGTCTCTCCAGAGACGTTAAGCGAAAGAGGCCACGGGGAATGAGCTTGAGCTCCGGGCAACGAAATATTTCGAGAAATTCAAGGGTGGAAGAGACTCCATCCTCAAACAGAGACTCAACTTTTTGACAATCCATTGAATTCATAAAGCCAGTGAGGGAAGGCAGCGATTTCAACTCCAACCACTTAAGACATGGAAACAGAGAGTGGCTTATGTTCAACTCTGTGCAATCTTTCAGCTGCAACACTTTCAACTTGGGAACCACCAAGGAAACATCTCTTTGATTCGGGCATTTTAAAATGTGTAATTCCTTTAGCTGGGGGGAGGTGTATGCGCGTTGACAGATTGGAGATAGAACCGTGACCTGATTCTTGGAGAGATGAAAGCAGAAACAGGTTGGTTAACTCTTGACAATCACACAGATATACCTTTGATAGCGTCGGAACCACCATGGAAACATCTCTTAGACTCGGGCATTTAAAAATGTCTAATTTCTTTAGCTGGGGGAGGTGTATGCGCGTTGACAAATTGGAGACAGAACCGTCACCTGATTCTTGGAGAGATGAAAGCAGAGACAGGTTGGTTAACTCTTGGCAATCCCTCAATTTTACCTTCGATATCGTTGGAACCACCATCGAAACATCCCTCAACCTGGGGCACTCATCAATCTCTAGTCCCTCCAATAATGAAAGCTCAATGTCCACCACTCTACCGAGCCTGTACAAGTTCTTCATTTCTAAATAGTGGAGAAAGGAAAACTTTATCGTTGACATCCACTTTGGCAACCTCTCACCGTTGTAACTTATGAAAGATAAAGAAGTGAGGGCAGTTGAATTAGGCTCAAGAGCTTCCAGTATCTTCGCCTTCCCTTCTCCATTTTGCACTACCGAACTATCATTACACGTGAGGCTGCTCCACTCAAAACTTAGAGATTTGATGTTCTTCTTGCTCTTCAGATTGGCTGTTTCTGCCTCCTGAATGTTATCAACATTCTCCAGACAAGTGATGACAAGATCTCTGAGGTTGTTCATGTCTTTGAGTTGACCAATTCCCCGTCCAGTCTCCTTGCCAATAGGATACGACTTCAAAGTTTGTAGTCCGGTCACCTTCCCAAAGTATGGTGGCAGCATTGATATTTTCGTGCTTGAGAAGTCTAGACTCCGTAGGTTTAGGAGGTTCCCTATATCTGGAGGTAAGTCTGCAAGGCTCGAGCAAGAACGAAAGTTCAACGTATGCAAGTTGGACAGTTTGCATATCGAGTTTGGAAGAGTTGGTATACCACTACATGAGAGGTCTAGGCACCGGAGGTTTATAAGGTTTCCGACATCTTTTGGAATGTTTTCCAGTTTTGTACACCAAGAAAGGATTAGGTATTGCAAACTGTAGAGTTCACAAAGTTCATCTGGTAGATTCACTATATTCACACTGCTATCGAGATTGAGGTACCTCAAATGCTTCAAACCGCCAATGGATCTTGGCAGCTTTGGTATCCTAGTGTCTGTCAAGTCAAGAACACGTAATAATCTCCACTCAGAAAGTTTACCCAATAAACTATTTTGAGGATAATATTTGAGCACCATCATTGTCCGCAAGCGCTTAGCTTCTGAAAGCAACCCAAAGTCCACTTCCCCATAATTACCAAGAATAGAAGCATGTCGTGCTCTTGATAAAGACTCGCATGATTTCTCGTCACACTGTAGTCGACAGTAAAATTTTCCGGAGGTAACACATGCTAGATTATGTACGAGGTCATGAACCCTATGATCTTTTTGAATGAGACATCTTATTTTTAAGTCATCGAAGTACTGACTCCCAATATCCTCCAGCAGCCTGCCCCCTTGAGCCTCCACAAGGCCTTCACAAATCCACATTGATACTAATCTTACCTTGTGAAACCAATGATCAGCAGGGAAAAGGGCAAAGTATTCAAAGCAACGCTTTAATGGGGATGGTAAATAGTGATAACTCAATCTCAAGACATGGAAGATTTGATCCTCGCCATTTTCTAATTGCCAAAGTTCATTTTTCAATACAGCCTCCCACCTTTCCTGCTCGGCACCTTGTAGCATGGCCCCCAAAACTTTGACTGCTAAAGGAACTCCTCTGCACTTTGTGACAATTCCCTTCCCTAGTTCGGTCAAGTTCCCATTTATATTTGTGTCCACTCCTCCAAAAGCTTTATCTTGGAACAAAGCCCAACAGTGCTCATAATTGAGTTTTCTGATCTCATAAGGTGGCCTGTTACTCATGGCTGTTGCAACTTTGTGGCTCCGAGTAGTCACAAGAACTATGCTTCCTTTTTCACAACAATTTAATGGAGCTTTCAAGACATCCCATGCTTCCACTGTCCATATATCATCTAACACCAAGAGAAACCTCTTTCCTCTCACCAAGTTTTCAAGCTTATTTTGTAACTTAGCTAATGACATGTCACCATAGTTTTCATTAGTGCAGTACTCTAAAAGTTCTTTGGTCACCCTAGAAACATCAAAGACATCCGACACACAAGCCCAACTTCGTAGTTTAAAGTTGAACTGTTCCTTCACATGTTCATCTTTAAAGACAAGTTGAGCAAGGGTAGTTTTTCCTATTCCTCCCATACCCACGATGGGGATCACAGAATAATTTTTCTTCTTTTGATCATCCTCGGCAAAGAACATTTTTATTATTTCTTTCTTAGCTTTCTCCCGACCGTAAACCTCAGACTCATCTACGGACTGGCTTGTCTGAGGACTAAGCCTAGTTTGACTGAGCCCCGAACTCAGCCCAATAAAATTTCTTCTCAATCCGAACCCATTCGCATCTTTAACAGCCTCATCTAGGTTCTCCAAAATCTTACTAATTTTGCACTTGAGCGCTCTATTGAAATTGATATCATCATGTATCTCACTGGCCCATGATATTGCTTTATCAAAAGCCATTGAAACGGAGTCACTAACCTGATCTTGACTTCCGCCTCCATGTTCCAGCTCCAACCGTCGGACGTTCATCTCATCAACAATGTCATGCATGTCATAGGCCAGCTCCTTGAGAAGGTCCATCCAGTGGTTCACATCTGGCTCAGTGTATCTCCTTCTCTCAGCATCGTCGAGCACCGCTTGAACGGTTAACAGCTTTCGTTTCAGCTTTTCCAGCTCCGAATTGACACCACAACAAAGACCAAGTTGTTTTTTAATGATCGGAGTCAGCTCGTCAATCAAAATTTTGAAAAATCCACCAAGAGCAGCACTCCCTATCATGTTAGAAGCCATGGCTTTCTCCTCTTCGAAGAGTTGAAGGTAAAATGGCAGCAGGGATGGAGTTTGAAGCTTGAAGTTTGTGAACAAAAGACTGCTCTATCAAAGTCTTGTTTTCTTCTACCCACCAGCTATTCTTGACTCCATCACACATACAATCCAAAGTCAACAAAGAAAATTTCCTGGTATTACTCCCTTGGAATCCAAGTTCAAGTGGTGAAAAAGACAAGTAAAAAAAATTGCAAGTTGCACCCGACACCAAGCTGTGGGTCCCTTCGTTTTTTATAAATATAAATCTTTGGTCTAAAGTATACCATTAGAAAACAAATACGGGGGGCAATGTAGTCTTCTTTCTTTTATGTACTTAGATACAATTGATTTTCAAATTGATAATATTGCTCCATCTTTCCAGTCCTGTGTAATAAAATCGGGTTGGGCTCGCGAGTCGCGAGTGGTACATGCATAGATGGGGAGCGAGACATGAAAGAATGAGTCATGGTGGGCCACTGGATCAGATCCGACGGCTCAGCTGACAAAATTCAACACTATGTTGGCAAAAGGTACCTTACAAAGCAATTTCGGTTATTGTAATCTTTGTACAGCAAGTAAAGATCAGTCACATGATATGCATTTGGCAAATTAGATAAAAGGTTTTTAATTCTATAAGTTAAATGACGTGTAATTAAATGGCTCTCTACAATGAAAAGCCATTTTTTAAGTAGAAATACACTTTCAACGATTGTGCTTAGCAAACATTCTGTGTGAAGAGTAAATTCCTCAAGGGATTAAACAAATTCCTTGTGCAAAAGTAAATTCTTATGAGCACCAGGTTTCTTCTCAGAATTTCAGAGCATGTGCATCTAAATACCAATATAGTCGAACTTATTTTTAATATTGCCAGATATTGTAATATTTTACAAAAATCACCCTGTTCTTGCTTCAATATTTGCAATTTATTGAATTTTTTGTTTGCAATTTGTTCAGCCTATCTTCCATGCTTTGTCAACATTGCAATAAATTGATGGATCCATATAATTTTGAATTTCTTCCCCAAACTTTCCTAGTTTAACATTTGAATCAAGCATCATGTTTTCCTTTAGAAATAAAAAAATTGTTGCAAATTAATTTATGTTACTTACAATTAATCATTCCATAGACTTTCAAATGAAACAAAAAATAGTCATCAGCATAAAATGTACTCCTTCCATCCAATATAGTCTGTCTACATTTGAAAAAGTATTTTCCATCACTACATGACAGACTCTGCTCACTCAGAACAGCCACCGCTAAAACACATCTAGGAACTATGAAGTTTTGTGAAATAATCTGGACCGTCATAGTGCTAAAAAATATTATTGACATCCAGAGGACATATGATACCGAGTACATTACTACATTGATAGTGACCTTCTTCTTAGATTGACCTATCTTGGCATTTTGGACTAAAACAGAAAGAATTTAGGGAGCTTTTTCCCTATTACTTAGCGCCACCTTTCGTTTTCTCATATTACTTAGAATATCTTTGTTTGTTCCACATGACCTGTAAACTACCCAAAATACCGTTCTTCCCAAAATTTAACTTAAGTCTTCATACATTCCAAAATTAGCAATTTACGGGAGCATCAAGTTGGGAAAGAAGACATTTCAGCGAAGGTTCGTCCATCATCACGGTTCAAATCACCGCCGGCGTCGTCCAACTTGGAAAAAATAAAATTTCATGCCAGAAAACCAGAAAATAAGAGGGAAAGACGAGAAAAAATCTATGATGAATGGATTTTGGTATAAGAGCAGCGAGGAAGCCCGCCCAACTATAAAATTTGAGATCTACATGTAAAGAAATACATATAAAGGCCACCTATTGGTGCTTGACTTTTCGACTTGAATGGAGTCGTGTCTTCGAAGACACAACCTCAAATAAAGTTGTGTCGTCAATGATCTACACATGAAATATGTATTTTTATCTCCTAAACTTATGATTATGCTAGTGTTTGATTAGAATAACTACTACTTTAATATAGTTTTTGGTTTTTGTAGGAAACAAGAGTCATACACAGAAATGAGGTGAAAAGTAATTTAAATGGTTAAATCATCATAATTTCGTGTACAAATCTCGGATTGGACTGATTCAAGCTTCATGTTAAAGTTCAAGAAGTCAGCTTTCCAACGCCACCAACCACGCGCAATTCAAAGTTTGGAGCGAAAAGTTATAGCTATTTGAAATTCATGAACAATAATCACGATCGATTGGCTATCAATGCGATCGATCGCCAGAGCCGTAAAAGCAGTGTATTAAAGGAAGCGATCGATCGGCATCAAAACGATCGATCGTATCTACTGGAATTTTTGATCCGCGCAAGACAGTAACTACGATCGATCGGTTACATACGACGTCGATCGGCAAAGCGATCGATCGACAGAAAATAACGAAGGAATTGCGATCGATCGGTAGGCGAACGATCTGCAATACAGAGCGATCGATCGCCGTGTGCGGAAAACCAAAATAAGACCTATTTCGACTCGGATTTGGAAGGGGACTTCGTGGTTTCTCTTCAAACTTATAAATAAGCCTTAAGGGAGAACGTTTTGGCAACCAGAGAATAGACCTTTGAGCTATATTGGAGGCTAGAGAGGAGCAAGAGAGGCTAGAGAGGAGCAAGAGAATGAGTCTTTTGGAGCAAAAGAGGAAGAAGGATTCATGACGATGAATCTACATAAACAGGCTTCTCTTTTCTTTCTTTCTATGTGTAACTAAATTTTTATTCAAGGCTTGATGAAGCCCTAGATGTGTATTGCTACTCTTGATAGTTTAATTTTATAAAGTTGATTATGATTCATGCTTAATGCGATTTCATGAGTATTCTTTTGAGTGCTTGATAATAGACTTGATTGATTATGAATGGAATTAGATATTGTGATTGATTTTATGCCCGATCAAGGATAAGATTAATTGTATTATAATAGAGTTATGATTGATTCTATGCCCGATCAAGGATAGGATTGATTGCACAATAGTGGATGAACTTTCGTGTCCGATCAAGAACGTTAGTGAATTCATTACTAATTCGTGTGTCCGATCAAGAACACAAATTACCATATCATGTTAACTTATGCTTAATAATAATTGAGAGTAGTAATTACATGTTTAGTGGTGGATTATATGCCTTGATATTCTCTATATTGATTGAATCCCAGTAATTTAGTTTAAAGTTCATTGCTTTCTTAGTCTAGAATCAACATTGCTGTTTTCTCTTGAATTTAGTAAAATATTAATCTGTCCTTGAGGTTCGACAACCCTATTAATACTCGCCGTAGTACAATTGCCTTGTGCACTTGCAAGGGTTTTATATTTAAACAATTAGTCGATGACACAATTTTACGGCAATCTTCAAAATGTCATAACTCGCACATTTTTCTCCGTTTTTATCAAAAAAAATTTCACTCATCATTATTTTTCCTCCTCTTTCACCTCATGAAAATATATTAGGATGAAAAAAGAAAAAGATATAAGAAGAAAGTGGAAGCTTTCCAGCGAAGCTCCGAATGTCATTACGATCCAGACCAAATCTGACGACCGCCCACTGCCTAAAAAAAGCTATGATCAAGAGATTTTGATATAAGGGCAACGGGAAGGCCCGCTCTACTACAAAATGTGAGATCTACATTGAAAAAAAACACATATAAGGGTCACCCATTCGTGCTCAACCACTCGCAGACATCAAATAATAGGATAAAAATGGGCAAAATAGTAAAATACTCATCGGCGAGCAACAAGTTAAATTTATATATCTTTCTGTGAGCTAATGAAATTGAAGAGGAGGAAAAATACACAAAAATAGGCAAAAACGGATAAAAATTGAGCGAGCTTTGACATTTTGAAGATTGCCGTAAAATCGTGTCGTCGACGACACGACTCCATTTGAGATCATCTCTTCGAAGACACGACCTGAATGAAGTCGTGTGTCTTTGAAGACACGACCTCAAATGGAGTCGTGTCGTTGACGATATGATTTTACGGCGATTTTACGACAATCTTCAAAATGTCATAACTCGCTCATTTTTTATTAATTTTTATCCATTTTTGCCCTTTTTTTCGTTCCTCCTTATTTTTTCTCATCTTCCGTTTCATTAGGATCACATAAAGATATATAAATTGAACTTACATGCAGATCTCAATTTTTATAGGCTTCCCCGCTGTTCTTACATCAAAATTCTTTCATCATAGATTTTTTCTCGTCTTTCCCGCTGATTTTGCTATTTTTTGGCATGAAATTTGATTTTTTTCGGGTTGAACCGTGCCGGCTGTGATTTGAACCACGATGATGGACGTACCTTCGTCAGAATATCTTCTTCCCCAACTGGATGTTCCCATAAATCGCTAATTTTAGGAAGAATGAAAACTTTTGTTAAATTTTGGGAAGAAAGGCATTTTGGGTAGTTTTAAGGTCATATGGAAAAAACAAAGATATTCCAGGTAATATGAGAAAATGAAAGGTAGTGCTAGGTAATATGGAAAAAGTTCAAATTTAAGAGTTGAAAGAAGAAAACTGAGAAACTGGAAATAACATTCATCAATTCATTTCTGGCTGATTTCCTACAGCGCATTTGGTTCTTTTGGTTATGGAAGATCATGGGTGGTTCTAACAGTTACACAACCTCCTAACCACCCAAGAGCCAATATTACACACATGATTGGCTGTTTTATTCCACATCAGGCAAAACACACACACACACACGTATATATATATATATATATATATATATATATATATATATATATATATATATATATATATATATATATATATAGAGGGATGATATAGTGAGCCACATGGTTTAGTGAGCCGGATGAGCCGCGTCAATCTTGACCGCTCGATTTTGATCTCGCGACTAAGAGTAGGGCGCTGGACAGCCAATCATCCCCAAATCCAATATTTCTTGAATTGCCCCTCCCCAACCCGACAGACTGACTGCTTCCCCCTTTCCCTTCCTCCCTCTCCCTCTCTACCCACTCCTCCCCCGACCCCGATCGCACCGCCGTTCGAGCGCCGCCGCAAATCACAACCTCACCTCCCTCTCCCTCTCTGCCCCCTCCTCCCCGGACCCCGATCGTGCCGCCCTTTGAGCGCCACCGCAAACCCGTCGTGGCTGAGATCGACAGAGCCTGCATCGGCGGCGACATCGACCTCGTCACGGCCAGCACAACCTCACCTCCCTCCGCTCCCTCTCTGCCCTCCGGCGGCCTCGACATCTCCGACAGTCCCCTGGCAGACGGTGATCCTCCTCCTTCAATTGATTTTTACTCTCTGCTATGTGTGTTCTTTTGGTTTTTCTTTCAAATCCAGCAGCTAATCGCACGCGAGGAGAAGAGGTTGATGGTGGCCGGGGAGGACGAAGCGCGGCTGGTAGAAACAATGAGGAAGTATCTGCAGAAAAAGAGGTACTTAATTATTTTTTATGATGTTTGGACTGAGAATGATTGGGAATCCATCAAATGTGCCTTCCCTGAAAATGGTTTCCAAAGTATAATAGTTACAACAAGAAATACCAAAGTTGCTTCTTACGGTGCTTAGAAGCTCTGTTTTGCAAATCCACTTGCGCTCAGATTGAGAATGAAGAGGATGAATTAATTGCTCCAATGTGTTAAAAGACTTTAATTTCAAGCTGGTATAGTTCACGGCTTGTGTAATATTTGACAGAGATCGATTGAAATGTTTGCGCTCTCCCTGGCTGAGGTGGAGTAATACCTTTAACATGCTTTGATAGGCATGTCCTCAACATTGAGAGTTTTTGTCTTTGTCCACCGCTTGCTGGTTTTCCAAAACGCTATCTATATTATCTCCTTTGATGATAATATAGATATCGTGAAGGCATATTGGGCGGATTGATCAAGTCTTCTATACCTATCCAAATCCTTCGTTAGTCATGATTGAGTAAGTCTTGATATTGCGACTCTTATTTTTATTAACTGGGAAGAGGAATGCTACACATCACTGTTTCAAATCTCCTATGATGATTACATGATATAAATATTAGGTTTTCACATATCAGTTCAATGTTGTTCTTTAGATTCTTGTCTCCTGTGTTTGAGTTTGGTCTCAAACAACTTTACAGAAGTCATGACAATTTTTGTGGATCTTTAGCTTAAATGGATAAAGCACTCAAGATTGTGTAGCTAATCTTGAGAAAATGGTGGTTCGAATCCACCAAGATCCAATTCCATTTTATGGGCACCCATGTTGCTCTTGCAGAGTGTCTGACAATAAGAGATACTAAAATCATGAAGTCCTGGGGGGATTATAAAGTTGGGGAGATTATAATGTTGTGACTGTCTAGGGCTCCATGCAGCACTCATCAGCGCAGTTGAGATCCTCCCCTGCTCCAGTTTTGTCTTCATGGTCCTCACCTATTGGGTCATCCACCTTGTCAAACTCCAGTTACTCTCCAAACCATGTTGATCATGAAGCCCATTCCAGATCGGCTTCTTGTTCTCAATGGTTGAAGGCAGAAAAGAAAGATATATGTAGCATGCACCTCAGGTTTCTCAAATATAAATGCCAAATTTGACAGCAGCACATCCACTCAGTTTGTTAGAGCTAGGCACTGTACTAGAGAGACTTCCAAATTCATATGAGCATCTAAAGGCTCTTTATTTGGAAATGAATTTCCAAGACTTCAAGGAGATATCAACTGCTCTTTGTTTGTTCAGAAGCTCTCCAAAATTACAAACTATTACAATTGTGGTAACTCTCTTTCTCTCTCACTCAATGAATGTATCTGATCAATTTATGGTTGTTTGTCTTTATTTGATCAATTTATGGTTGCATGTCTTTTGATTCTACTTCTAGACCTGCTCACGAAAGGAAAACACAAATCTATTTGGAGCATAGCTTTTGGATAAAATATCTGGTTGTGTATTCCATCATTTGAAGAATGTAATTTTTGGCCAATTTATATGGCTATTCTTGGCGACTAGCTGAATTGAACTGTTATTTGTACTTATGAAATCTTGCAATGCATAAGGACTAGACTTGAGTGGGAAGGGGACATCATACGACTAATTCAATTCATACACGACTAATTCGACATCAATCAGATGTGATATTCTTATATAGTTATAATCTTTGATAACCAAATTACGGGTGAAATTCCACAAATATTCCAGAGTTGAACTTAGAAACTCGTGGACTAAAAGCTTTAACAAAAATATTTTTTTTTCAAGGACTGAGAGCATTTTCAGGGCTCTTGGTGGAGTCGAACCACCATGTTCTTAGGAATATGATTCCCAAGTGCTTTCCCCATTAAGCTAAAGAGCCATTCCTTTGAATAATTTATATAGATATATGTCAGCCTATCATACTTATCCAGTGAACATAGTGTGGCTCTGTGAAGAAGCGATAAATCCAGTTGAGATACAATGCATACAGGTTTATGAAAGTAAGCACAACAATTTGAGTTTATAATTATCTATTTGAAACCGTAGAGACTAAGTTTAGAACAAAGAGAGGTATACATGACATAAAAATGAAGCAGATGAACAAGTGGAACTGATTATCATTTCAAAATCCTTCTTCATGGTATACATAGATAAAATTTCACCCCAATCTTAACACCATGCAGTCTTTGGGCTTAAGGATACATCCCGATGAAATCCCTCAAACCGATGTTCTGTAAGATTTATTCAAACCATAAAAAAGAGGCCCAAAGTTAAAGCACGAGATTGTTGTATCCGTATCATCAATTATTTACACTGATTCATGTTAACCATTGGAGCAATAACGTACAGTAACATGTAATTTAATTACAGCATTAACATGTAATTTAATTACAGCAATCTTTCGAATGCATCAATCCTATCCATTTTACCGTCTCTCCCTCCTCCTCCTCCGTCGCGAGGCGCTCTCTGTTGGTCTTCTCTCTTCCGCCACTGCGACGCTCTCTAGAGCCCGAACCTCTTCCCCTCCCATTGCAAAAAAGAACAACTGGTACAAATTAGAGGGAGAATTCAAGTCGAGATAGAAAGGAGGAAGAGGATGGGTAAAGATGCCTTCGTTTGGAGTGGGCAGTGGTGGAGGAGCTGGGGGCGTCGGTCATGGGAGCTATGACGGAAGAGGGAAAGGCGAGGAGGCGGGAGCAGACACAGCGGAGGAAGCACAGGCTGAGAAATGGCGGACTGGAACCAGAGGATCTGGCGGTGGAGGTGCTCGGCGGCGTGGCCAGGGTCGAGGGAGGAGGGGGCAGAGAGGGAGAGGAGGGAGGAGAGGAATCTGTCGGGTTAGGGAAGGGGCAATGTGGGATTTAATGGGTTAAAATGTGATTGGCTACCCGCGTTCTTCACTTTGAGACGTGAGATCAAAATTGAACAGCCAAGATTGACACGGCTTATCTGGCTCACCAAAGGGTGTGGCTCACTATATCATCCCTCTATATATATATATATATTATATATATATATATATATATAGAGAAAAGTTTAAATGAGATCGCTCTCATATTGCTTATATGAGGCCACTTTGAATCGTAGCCATTGGATCTTGATCTGACGGCTACAAATATCCATAATGATCTCACCCACTCCTTGATGTGACACACTCACCTACCCACTGATTTGATATCCACCCTCCGATAAGAATCTAACGGCAATAAAGATTGGCCTCATGCTCCTTATATGAGAATGATCTCATGTAAACTCATCTTATATATATATGGAAAAAGTTTAAATGAGATCGCTCTCATATTGCTTATATGAGGCCACTTTGAATCATAGCCATTGGATCTTGATCTGACGGCTACAAATATCTATAATCATCTCACCCACTCCTTGATGTGACACACTCACCTACCCACTGATTTGATATCTACCCTCCGATCGAAATCCAACGGCAATAAAGATTGACCTCATGCTCCTTGTATGAGAACGATCTCTTGTAAACTTATCTCTCTCTCTATATATATATGTAGCCGTCAGATCAAGATCCACCATCCGATCGGAATCTAACGGCAATAAAGATTGACCTCATGCTCCTTATATGAGAACGATCTCTTGTAAACTTATCTCTCTCTCTCTCTATATATATATATATAGAGAGAGAGAGAGATAAGTTTACATGAGATCGTTCTCATACAAGGAGCATGAGGTCAATTTTTATTGCCGTTGGATTTCGATCGGAGGGTAGATATCAAATCAGTGGGTAGGTGAGTGTGTCACATCAAGGAGTGGGTGAGATCATTATAGATATTTGTAGCTGTCAGATCAAGATCCAACGGCTACGATTCAAAGTGGCCTCATATAAGCCATATGAGAGCGATCTCATTTAAACTTTACCCATATATATATATGTATATATATATCTACAGATCACTACAAATAATCAATTACAACACACAATAGAGTCATGGGAGTCCATCATACACGCTCAGCTATGAAAATCTCAGGCAAAAAATTTGTTTAAACCATTGGGCCTATCAAGTTGATATGATACTCAGTCCATCCAATGAACCTGTCTGCATTTGAAAATAAGTTAAATTTATTGGACTCTAAAGCCCAAACAAAAAAAAATTCCACCCCCTCACGTGTGTTGTTATTGAACACTATGAAATGTCCACCGCCACAAAATTATCCAACCAAGCTTTTACCATTCTCTTAGCTATGGGTTCCACCATTCAATAAAATGACAAATTTTCCAAAAGCAGCTACAAATATAAGACGGAGGGAGTAGTATGTACATTTTTGACATAGTTCTTGGGGTATGAGTGCTACTTACCGAAACCCTTATCACTATATTTGAAAAGGTTAACGGGCCAATGGCATAGTAAAAAATGGGAAATTGAGTGTCCTCACTCATGGTAGGCTGGAATTATTCCTTCCAATAATAATATTTGAGTATTTCCCAATGTGCACGTAATAACTTGTAAAATTGGCCACCTCAAAGAATACGCTCCTTAAAATTCTATCTTAACCCCATCCTTCACCCTCCTCTCTTCCACACTGCAGCCTGGCCTGCTGGCCCCAGCCACAGATGGCTAATTGGTCATCTACAAGTTCGAGTAAACCATTTATTGCCAAAACAAACAAAGAATCTTATAATCCAAGATGTAACAATTTGATGGAAGTAACATTGCAACTTCAATTGGCCGCTTGCAGCTGAGCACACCAATGTTCACCTCCGTAAGATAAGTAACTACCCAGATGTGTTCCAGAGCGTTTCACAAACTGTCGAACAGCTTTTTAAAAAATCCAAGCTAGCACTCGGCAATTGATAAGCAATGAGGGTTCCAATCACACAAACACTAAGCTGACCAATAGTAAAAATTGTTTTCTTCTTACAAAGGCAAGCAAAGTACAAAACTGCAAAGAAGTATGCAAGTATAATCTAGCATGGTTCGACTCTTCAACAAAGTATCAAATATGTGCTCCTCACAATCTAGATGCATAAAATAACCACAATAAACAAGGACAACAGAAATCCTAGAAAAGCTTTAATAGCGGCCTTTAAGGTCATTGACGACGTCGTTGGAGATGGATGCTACAGTCTCCACAGTGGCACCCTCTAATATAAAGCCAGGCTTGAGAAAGTGGAATCTAATACAAGGAAAGTAGAATCTCTCTGTTTAGTTTGGTTTTCAAAGGAAAGTGGAATCTCTCCCCCCCCCTCTGCCGCCGCCATCGCCTCACCCCGCCCCTGCCGCCCTGGCCGTGGCCACGTTGAGCCACTCTCCTCCCGCCGCAAAGGTGAGATTTTTTAGTTCAGGTGGGTCACCTCGCCCCACGCCGCCGCCCACCTCTCATCCCCCTCTGCCGCCATCATCACCTCCGCCACCGTCGTCATCATGCCCACGTCGACCTCCCTCCTGCAAAGGCGAGATCTTTGAGCTTAGGTAGGTCACCTCACTTCGCCACCGTCGCCCCACACACTCACTCCCTAACTAGACCCATATGGGCATTACCCTTTTAAAAGATGCCCGAGTCAAGACTCAAACCCAAGAACTCCTCCATGCCACGGGAGGCAACATAGGGCTATGTGCTTTTGATCTTATGCTAATAAATTTTTTTATTTTCGAACATAAAAATAATTTATTTTAATAAAAAAACTTGATTTGTTAGATAGAGAAACTGCCACACCTCAAGATTTGAGAACTCATTTTCGAGAGGATCACAACGGAAACCACATGTATGTTTTCCTCTCAAAGCCTTAAACATTGCCAATTCATCTGCAACATACATAGAGTGCGTTTGGATATTGATAGGAAACTGTGAAAAAAAATGTCAACCTGAAAATTTTTATGGTGATTTGTAGGTGATTTTTCTTGATTGTGGAAAACCAATTTGGGAACCTGAAATTAATCATATTGTCAGCCTTAAAAAAATTAGCCTGATTCCTAATTGGTGACTTTGCGTTTGGGAACCTGAAAAAAAAAATCAGGTGTGATTTGTGTTGGGCGAAGCAGGTGAAAAATTTCTGTTTTGGGCGATGCAGAGATAGCAACAGTTGTTGGAGGCGGTGGCGACGGAAGTAGTGGCGGTTAGCCTGAAAATTGTTAGGGTGATTTGTAGGTGATTTTTTCTGATTGTAAAAAACCAGTTTGGGAACCTAAAACTAATCATATTGTCACCCTTCAAAAATTAGCTTGACTCCTAATTGGTAACTTTCATTTAGGAACTTGAAAAAAAATCAAGTGTGATTTGTGTTTGGTGGAGCAGGCGAAATTTTTTTTATTTTGGGTGACGCAGAGATAATGGCGGTTGTGGGAGGCGGCGGGGAGTCTACAGTGGTGGGTGGCGGCAGCGGTGGCAGGCAACGGTGGGTGTCTTCGGCAGAGGCGGTGGTGTTGGTGGCGGCGGTGGGTGGCAGTGGGAGGCGACGATTGGCTCCCATCTGAGCATGGAAAATTTCGGGCCCCAATTTCCACCCAAATCCCCTCTTCTTTCCTCACATTTCCACCACCCTATGTGTAGTTCATTCGTGGAAAGTTAGGGATTCATCTTTCCTTTCCCCCAGTTTCCACTACTTTCCAGGGAACCAATCAGACCCTTCTTCAGCTTTCAATTCATCAATCGGAGCTCTTCCCTGCACCTAGATGGTTGCACATGGTCCACAATACATGGAGTCTCTTCCTAACGCTCATGTTTCCTACCTAGAACCATTAACAATGAGAACACATCTTCGCCCAAAAAAAGAATGAGAACACACAGGGATTATGTCAGTATTGAAAAGTTTTGTTCAGGCTGGCGTGTCTCGGACTAGACTGACCAGAGTTCAGGATTAACTTGGTAGCTATGTACCACGCTTGGACAGTGATGTGAAATGTCACACAGCTTAAAAGGCCTGCTGTACCACCGTCATCTGGTCATGGACTCTGATTATGAAGCGCTCGATCAGGAAAACATTTACCTTTTGTAAACCTGCTGTAGCATATGAAAGTTGGCAATAATGGATCTTAGCTCCAAGGC
Organism: Houttuynia cordata; assembly: GCA_039654745.1. Taxonomy (NCBI): domain Eukaryota; kingdom Viridiplantae; phylum Streptophyta; class Magnoliopsida; order Piperales; family Saururaceae; genus Houttuynia; species Houttuynia cordata. Next base: position 38,270,069 of record CM077507.1, on the reverse strand, counting down.
CTCTAGGACTAATCCTACTTGGTTAAGATGACTAGTTTGAGCTAATAATTCAAGTGTTATTCTGAATCAGAAAATGGATGGGCGTCTTAAAATATAACATGTAATTAAGTATATGGGCCTGGACATGAATGGGCCGAAAAATAATGTTTGTTTTACCAAAAAACAAAAAGAAAAGAACCTGCAAGTCTTTATTTTTTCGGCCCATCAATATCCAGCCCATTCTATTGTTAAAGATTCCGGAAAAAAAATCCTTTTGTTGAAGTGACAACCGCCAAAAATAGCTTAGAGGGACCGTCAAACAAGTACTTTCTATTTTGGTGATCTTTCTATTTGGCATTGTAATATCCCCTTAAATGCTTCCTATGCACGGAAAGGAATTGTCTCTCAAGTCTACATTGATTAATTATATGTCTTACAAAATTAGAAATGGAGAGAATAATGTGAACCTACCGTATGAACTTGGTTGAGTTGTAGAGCTGTTGTCCATGTCTGCATCCACGTCTGGCGTCTTAGCAGTCACAGACACGGATAAACATGTGAGGAACATAAGGTTCTCGGACATGGACACGATCAAGGCTTGCCCAAGTCCATTTGTGTGAGAGAGTGTTTAACATCTCATCTTTTCTTGTGGGACCAGTAGAGTATGTCCATTATTTACTTCAACCAAGTTCCTCATTAATTTGGATTAAAAAAAGAGCACATTATGTATTTCAATCATTCTCACCATGAGGTTGTCATGCTCAAGCTCCTAATACTGTTAGAACCTACTAAGGAATAATTTCTCTTGTAGTGGGGCCTACCCTGCTTTGCATATCCCTATGTTTATCATAACCAAGTGTAAGAAGATCTATTGAGATTGAGAGAGTTCTTATACCTGTTGTCAACCTAATGCTAACCCTCTTCCTTGGTCTAGGCTTGGGACTCGCATTGTGAGTAGGGGTGCAACTTTTGTGGGCTAGCCCGCAAACCCGACCCTACCCGGCCCATAAAACTACGGGTATGGGCAAGAATTTTAAGGCACAAGGTCAGGCCGGGCTACAAAATTTTAAGCCTGATAAATTTCGGGCTGGGTAAGGGCCCATATAAAAAAAATGGGCTAAGCCCGGAAGCCCGTAGGCCTAGATAAAAAAAACTCGTATATGTATTATGTATATAGTATATATTGAATGGTTGCCCAATGCCCGGTTTGCAAACCCTAGCTCGCCTCGTCTTCTTCGAAGCTTCAGACCACAACCTTGCGATCGCCTTCTCGCCTCTCGCCTCTCGCCTCTCGTGCTTCGTCTTCTCCAGAGCTCCAGACCTCAGCGGCTCAGCCTTGTGGCCGTCTTCTCACCTCTCGTGACCTCGTCTTCTCCAGAGTTTCAGATCTCAGCCTTGCAACCACCTTCTCGCCTCTTGTGACCTCGTCTTCTCTAGAGTTTCAGATCTCAGCCTTGCGGCTGCCTTCTTGCCTCTCGTGCCTCGTCTTCTCCAGAGCTCTAGACCTCAGCGGCTCAGCCTTGTGGCCGCCTACTTGCTTCTCGTGACCTTTCTTGACTTGATCGGTATGTTCCCTTAAAGGAGCATTTTTCTGTCAGAGCGAAAATGTTGGAGCATAAGGAATTATTTTTTGTTGTTTGATTACAGATGCAACAAATCTTTTCCCTTTTTTTATTGGTTCTTTTTCCTCTTTATTTGAATGCTGTGGCAGATTCTTTATAATAAGAATTCAGTAAGACCATATGTTGGGGGATTTATCTTTCAAGATTTGAGCCTTTTGTCATCAAAACAGTTTTGTAACTATTTAATGGTCTGTTGTGGTTTTGTGGCACTAACATGTTATTGGATATTGGGAACCAGTTTTAAGGGAAGGTTATATTGCTTGTAGGCAATTTTACTCGATTATGTACTGCCTTCTGTTGTGTTCTCGTATGAAACACGAACAAAATCAAACGCCATGGTAAAAAGGGGGAAAAGAAGAAGAAAGAAAAGAGAAGTAAGAAAAAACTAGATTCAATATTGCATACCCGTCTACCTAGCCTGATTACAAGATATGACCTTTCAGCTTCCTAGGTAGATTACAAGATATGACCATTCAGCTTCCTAGGTAGATTACAAGATATGACCTTTTGGCTTCCTAGGTTGATTACAAGATATGACCTTTCAGTTACCAAAATACGGTTTTGCGTACTGCCGTTCACAACATTCCACCACGTTTCCACTATCACCTTGTCCGCAAGGCGAGACAGGTTCGTATTCACGACCAACCTCGACATGGGTAAAGGTCACAAAGCGGCCGGACTTGCCTCCCACATTGGAGGACATCCCCTGGGAAAGGAAGTCATAATAGATCATGGTGGGACCGATAAGTCACCTCAGACCCCTTTCACATGGGCTTAAAGGAGCAATCATAGTAGGTGTAAATGGCGCATGATATGAGAAGCCCACCATGAACGGCCGCTTCATTCTCCTTGTAGGACATCAGGTTTTGAATAGCAACTTCATCTATTGGATCAAGCTAGAAAAATACCTCATAGTCTTTCTGTAGAAGTCTCTCTAAGAAAGACGTGTTCTTTGCACTGGTCAAACTATCAGCTGCTATATAGTATATGTCTTTATGCTCTGGCTTCATGTTCTCAACATAGTGATCCAGACTTATCAGCTCTTCCTCAACTTTTGTTCGTAATATCAATTTCTCAAGGATCCCGCACCCATCAAGTAGAGCTCGCAGCACCTCAGGATAGCGCTCAATTTCATGCTTCATCATGGATATCCAGTTTGAGATAGTAAACCAACCATCATGGATGTCTTTTTGCAGGCAGTTGAAGTAAAACCAACCTTCTTCAACCTTATGAGCAATCTGATATGCATGACCATGCACCACTTTAGCACAAAACCTGGCTGCAGTGTCATAGTCAACTGTCCCATAGCCAAATGTACCATAACCTGGGTAACCCCCTCCTGTTGTCTGAAGCCGCATGTAACGGCTACCCTCCATTCTTTTAGCATATGAACTATTATTTGAACCAGAACTGTTGTAGCCTTGGTAAGACCTACTGACCAGGATCACCTCATCCAAATCTTTAAAAGACAACTTTACATCTTTCAAGGAATTCTCCACAGGATTTCGTAGCCTGTCAAGAAGACCAGAACACAGCTCTTCAAACATGGCCCTTGTAAGGGTTGCTTCATCTGCAGTTGCAGTAATGACGGCAAACTGATATTGGCTTGTGTCAGAGAAGATAATTCCATCTTGGCCTTCTCTGCAATTTCAGTAAGCCAATCAACAATCCTCTTATCAAAGTTATCACCGCCAAGATGTGTATCCCTTGAGGTAGAGAGCCGTTCACCAACCTCTAAGACAGACACATCAAATGTGCCACCTCCAAGGTTAAACACAAGAATGGTTTCATTGTTTTTCCTTTCAAACATCTCATGGAGACGCTGACCAATTATTTGCTCTATTTGTTTAAGCATTTGAACAGAATGCATGGAGCAAGACCTTTCATACCACCACTATCCATGGACAGAATGCGCAAACCTTGCTTTCCAACCTGCCTCCCCCTTATAACTCGCCTCAGATTTTCATTCTCTCAAAGAATTACCAAAGCACGAGCTGCAGCTTTCTTTACACATGGTTCAAGTGCAGCAGTTAAGCAAAGTAAAAGCTCACGCAGGCTTTCAGAAGTGGCAAGAGTTTGGCGGTTTTCCAAACAAAAAGCCAAGTTACCAACAGCGAAAAGAGCTAACCTTTGCACCTTTTTGTTCTTATGTGCACATAATGCCTTGAGAGACTTCAAAACCTCCTTGTTTAGCATCTTCTGTGCCACAAATATCAGAAGCAAGGGCTAAGTTAACAACGACTTCGAGAACTGAAATGAGCTCTTCTGGTGAGTCTCCCACTTTTGTGCCTCCCTGTCCGATCGTGCCCTCATGCGCGACGGTGCTGGCCAAAGAAGCGGAGGCGGCGGCACAACGTTGGGCGGCATCGTGAAACGAATGTAGCCTTTGGAAAAATCTGATCTTTGGCAAGTGCAAAAGGGAACAGTGGCAGCATCGAAGTCAGCGAGGTTGCCGTGGCCAGTGAGGTTGTTGTGGACGCCGGAGTTGCGTGTCGTAGTTGTTGACCGAGGCGGCGATGGAGGAGCCAGGGTGACAGTCGGCATGGGTGGCCGAATCTCCCGAAGCTAAGGCGGCGACGAGGATGGTGTCTGCCGTGACTAATGCAAGCTCCTTCTCGTCGAGGATGGTGGATCCGTCTCCAAAAGTGGAAACTTTGGTCTCGATGGCAGGAAGAAGGGACTTCGGGGTCGGGGTGGCTCGTTCTCGAGGCAGCAACAGAAGGTTTGACTTCGCCGGAAGGAGGATCACGGTGGTCGTGGTGGCGACTGAGACTGATGGAGGTAACTGTGATGGTGGTCGGAAGTAAGCAGGAGGGGAAGAATCTGAACATGGAGAACCTACCCATTTTCCATCGCAAACGAGAATAGCGATCTGAGGACAAGGCGCGGCCGACGGAGCGAAGAAGTGACTATAATGGGTTTCGTCTGACGGCGGTGGTGGCTGTGGGTAGCCCCACTGCGGTTGGTACGGAGTGGGGGTTGGCGAAGCCTAAACGATGGCGGTAGTGACGACGGTCATTTGGGCCGCAGAGATTCACTCAATCCGTTCTAGGATTTCGGCACACAGGTCGAGCATAGCGTCCCTCGTTCCGATGGATCGGAATGGCTCCGATACCAATGTTGTGTTCTCGTATGGAACACGAACAAAATCAAATGCCATGGTGAAAAAGGGGGAAAAGAAGAAGAAAGAAAAGAGAAATAAGGAAAAACTAGATTCAATATTGCATGCCCCAGAAGGAGGAAGAAGACCTCCTTATAAAGAAGGAGAGGGCGCGTCTACCTAGCCTAATTACAAGATATGACCTTTTAGCTTCCTAGGTTGATTACAAGATATGACCTTTCAGCTTCCTAGTTAGATTACAAGATATGACCTTTCGGCTTCCTATGTTGATTACAAGATATGACCTTTCAGTTACCAAGATACGGTTTTGCGTACTGCCATTCACAACACCTTCATGATCATAGTTAAGACTTGATATTGTCTCTTTACTATAGGTTTTATTTGTTGTGTTTGATTGTTGTTAAGTTTTCCCTTCATTTTTCATTGGCTGTTGATATTAAGGACATTTGAAATGGGTGCCAAGCTTTGTCTTTTGGGATCCTTTACTTAGCCTTAATTTGTTGTGTCTGATTGTTGTGCTAATATTTCTTCCTTTTTTTGGCTGTTGATGTCAAGGACATTTGAAATGGATGCCTCTTCCTTATCAAGTAATTCGGGACATGACAGTGCGATAAAGGCCTTGCTGGCATTGGTTGATGTCTTTGGGAAAACTCTTTCACTTGAAGAAATTGTGTCTGCTTACTGCAATGCTGGCCCCGATATTCGTGTGGCTAGGGGGATCCTTTCTAGCAAGTGTGAACAATGCAGCTCAAGTAATGGAAACCCATCATTTGAAAATGGAGATAAGAAGCCACCTTCAATGCAAAAGACCTCTAAATCAATGCCAAGACGACCTTCATTCTTGGTGGGCTCTGTTTGAAGTGTTTTAGGCAAAGGTTAACACAGGGTTAATGCGCCAACATATGGTCCTTATCAAGCAACTAAACCACCATAACTGGAAATGACTAACCCACTCGTCAATTAACCTTGTGGAGATGCAGATGCATTAAATTTTTCTCAGAAGAATCAAGCCTTGAAAAATAAGGATGTTGAGAATTTTCTATTTTGCATGCTTGGAGATGGGTTTCAGCTTTACATTGATGTCATACATGACGTTCTTGGTAAATAGTGTTACTTAAAATTTTGTTAGTATATATGCATCTCTTTTATGGCATGATTGGTTAGGTGTTAGTTTTTCCATGTAGTCTACTAAAACGTGATATTTTTGAGTTGTGCATGATAAGATGTAACTCCAATGACTTGCTGTAACTTTTTTGTAAATTTATTCTTGTCACTTGCTTCTCCAAATGATGGTTCTCATCTCATACAGTATTTGATTTCTTGTGTTTTTAGGCGATTGAGATATCAAGCAATGAATATGAACCGTCTGAAAAAGACATCTTATATGCTGAAGGAGTTACCCCATGCAATGGTTTGGCTTTCATTGACTTCTCACTAGATGATAGGAGCCCAATGTCTGATACTTATCTTGAAAAATTTGACTGCCCACCTCCACTGACAAAGTAAATGGATATTCCCTATCTGTTTCCACTAGTCATTTTGAAATGATCTGTTATTCACTTTTGATGAATTCCTCTCACATGTATCAATTGATTCGTGTAAGTTCGAAGGGTTTGACTGAAGGCTGTAAATGGTTGGAAATGTTTGAAGATGTCTGAGCTGTTATATTCTGTTTTTCTCTTAGCGACTATCATCAGATGTCATCTCAAGGAACAGGTTCCTTGAAACAAAATGCTGATTAACAGAGATCTATTTGAAAGTGCAGTGGGACCATTTCAGGAATGGTACAGTTTGTAGCATCTGCTTCAACTTTCCAATTTTGGGACTGCCTTCTATTACACATCTAATCTTTGTTTTCTGGTTCTTCAATTGTTATAGCTAATAAATTACTACAATTACTCTTGTTGTACTAGGAATTGATTATGTCCAAGTTCTTTCAAGGGCTTATGATCAAAGATTGGGTCACAAAAATATTATTCCAATTGAAAGGCCTTAAAGCCCGCACCCTAAGCCCGCTTAGGGATAGGGTCGGGCCGGATTTTTGGGATTGCCTTAAGGCTCGGGCCGAGGTTCTCGCTGTTAGGGCTCAGGTCGGGCCAACCTCTGGCCCGCAATAGCCCGACCCGCTTGCACCCCTAATTGTGAGACATAACGTGGAGTTACAGATCCCAACGCTTATGGTACCACAAAAAAAAATCTAATATGTTGGAACCTACTTAATAAAAATTGCGCAATCAGCTTATTTTTCATAAGGATAGAGGAGCTTACATCGGCCTTGAGCTATGACTTTGCTTGGTTTTAATGGAATCTGCATACATATTTAAATCTTTTGAAATGTGTGTGTCCCAGTAGAAATCTAATTCTTTGAATTGTTTGAAGAAAATTGTTTTCCTGGCCGAGCTTTCTCCATGACTACACCAAGACCATGCTATGTAGCTCTGTATCCTGTTAGCCTTTATGTACTATGCTAAAACCTTTCATGTAAAGCGGTCATGGAACAGGGTTAGGCTAGATGTATATTTCATCAAAAGACAATGTTTGTAGGCAGGGATGGAGCAAGGAAAAGGAGGCATGCCCCTCCAAAAATTGAAATTCGATTGGTTAGAGTCTCCATGACCCTCCCCCCTCTTGTCTTTGTACAAAAACAAGGAAGAAAAAATTTGTTGCTAAAGAGAATTGATCAAGTCTAACTTCAAACATCTAGAGAGCTTCGTCTTAAGCTCGATGCCATCTTAATATGTTCCTTCATGCACGCTATATTATGTTTGAAAGCACCAAGATTCACCCACTAAACAATCAAGGATTTGTCTAACATGACATGGTTCCATGACCAAATTAAGTCTATGAATGGTCAATACAAACATGCCAAGGTTCACCCTGTGACATGACTCCGCGATAGCTAGGGTTCTAGAAAACTACGTGGAGGACCTAATGATGCATATCTAGTAAATTCCCATGTAAGCTATGTATCATGTTCGGCCTCTTTAATAGGAGGTAAGTGTAAGATAACCAAGTTTCTCAAAAGCTAGAGCTTTTAAGAAATGGAAATCTTTATTCATTTATTGTATATTCCAACATCTCCTCTCACGTACAAGTGTCCACAAAGCATGGGCAAATGAAAATTGGGATACAAACGTCTCCAGTGAGACTAGAACTCAGGACCTTCCATAGCTTGGAGCTCTGATACCTTATAAGATAACCAAGTTTCCTAAAAGCTCGAGTTCTTAGGAAACAAAAATCTTTATTCATTTATTGGATAGTCTAGCAATAAGGAATTCAAGAATTCTTCGAGAGGAAAACAATCATAAAAACTTTATCGTTCAAGCTATGTGAAAAGATCAAGACTTATTTCAGCGAATGGCCATCTTCTAAAACTCATTCAGGATCCTCATTTCTTCCTAAGCGATGGAAATTGTAATTTCTTTTTTACTTTTTGTGATCTATGGATTTAGTGAAATCTAAACCCTAAACCATGAACTTATGTAGATTTTTTTCTCTATTGAGCTTCTTAGAACTTAACTTATAGAAAAGACGTGACATATTTATTCAAATTCACTCATTTATTACAACATAATGCAATCTTATATCACCAAGTATTATTGGTCCACAGATGTTAACTCGAAATATGAATCACTAATTTTTCAAATCAAGGGTAAACTTCCATCATGGACTTGACTCCAAGAACCTACTTCTTTGAAGATCCTCCCCGCCACTCCTCTTCGCTTCTCTCCTTGAGCCCCCCCCCCCCCCCCCCAAAAAAAAAATTGAAATTCGATTGGTTAGAGTCTCCATGACCCTCCCCCCTCTTGTCTTTGTACAAAAACAAGGAAGAAAAAATTTGTTGCTAAAGAGAATTGATCAAGTCTAACTTCAAACATCTAGAGAGCTTCGTCTTAAGCTCGATGCCATCTTAATATGTTCCTTCATGCACGCTATATTATGTTTGAAAGCACCAAGATTCACCCACTAAACAATCAAGGATTTGTCTAACATGACATGGTTCCATGACCAAATTAAGTCTATGAATGGTCAATACAAACATGCCAAGGTTCACCCTGTGACATGACTCCGCGATAGCTAGGGTTCTAGAAAACTACGTGGAGGACCTAATGATGCATATCTAGTAAATTCCCATGTAAGCTATGTATCATGTTCGGCCTCTTTAATAGGAGGTAAGTGTAAGATAACCAAGTTTCTCAAAAGCTAGAGCTTTTAAGAAATGGAAATCTTTATTCATTTATTGTATATTCCAACATCTCCTCTCACGTACAAGTGTCCACAAAGCATGGCAAATGAAAATTGGGATACAAACGTCTCCAGTGAGACTAGAACTCAGGACCTTCCATAGCTTGGAGCTCTGATACCTTATAAGATAACCAAGTTTCCTAAAAGCTCGAGTTCTTAGGAAACAAAAATCTTTATTCATTTATTGGATAGTCTAGCAATAAGGAATTCAAGAATTCTTCGAGAGGAAAACAATCATAAAAACTTTATCTTCAAGCTATGTGAAAAGATCAAGACTTATTTCAGCGAATGGCCATCTTCTAAAACTCATTCAGGATCCTCATTTATTCCTAAGCGATGGAAATTGTAATTTCTTTTTTACTTTTTGTGATCTATGGATTTAGTGAAATCTAAACCCTAACCATGAACTTATGTAGATTTTTTTCTCTATTGAGCTTCTTAGAACTTAACTTATAGAAAAGACGTGACATATTTATTCAAATTCACTCATTTATTACAACATAATGCAATCTTATATCACCAAGTATTATTGGTCCACAGATGTTAACTCGAAATATGAATCACTAATTTTTCAAATCAAGGGTAAACTTCCATCATGGACTTGACTCCAAGAACCTACTTCTTTGAAGATCCTCCCCGCCACTCCTCTTCGCTTCTCTCCTTGAGCCCCCCCCCCCCCCCCCCCCCCCCCCCCCGAGTACGACATCATTAACATATCGTAGAACAACTGAGTCTCAACCATTGCATGCTCACCATTTTCAGGGTCTAGAACCATGTCAAAGATGATCACCTTCCCGCCTCCTTGCAATCCCTCAATGTCTTCACGCATTCCTCGTCCATAAATGAATGTATGATCCACTGCCATCAAATTCAGCAAAGATAACATGTTTGTCAATCCAGGCCTTAAAGGAGAACAAACGAAGTTGACAATTTCAATTTGTCAATCGAAGTAATAACTATGCATACTAAAAAGCACTATGTTTCTTTGCGTGCCTTTTGGCCCAGGCTAGTTCAATCGCGGATGGCCATCCTATAGAGTGGAAGAATTTTCTGTCCTCCGGGATACCCTCCACTTCGCAGGAGCCGTTGATCACAACCGTGAACACACTATGTATCTGCGTTCCGGATGTGCCTTCGATTTTGGTGATCGACGGCTCCCCTTCTATGGAGAATATCCTAGAGGATAACCCCGGAAGGACAGAAAATTCTTCCCTATACATCTACATTGAAAATCTATTTGCTTATGATGTGTCATGAATATAATTTTGAGAATGGGATTGACGCTTATTAACTACACCCTCCATCCACTATTAATTGTCTAGATTGGAAATTCAAAAAGAACTAAAACTAATTCCAATTTCTAATCGTCACAATTAATATGGCATAGAGGGCATGTTTTCTGCTACAAATCATGCAAATCACAATTAAACATCAAATTGAAGTATATTAGAACCAAGTACCAAACATTTTTGGATTCACCAATTACACTTGCCTTGAGAAAAACTGCGTCAGCCGAGGGGACGAAATCAAATGCACTGCCACCAACATAAACCAGTCCGGGGCGCTTGTTGGCCGTGTTCACCACATGCGGCTGATCAAAGACAGTGCACGCCTCAGCAATGACTCGCACTGCCATTCCGGTCCTGCCTCTGACATCGACCAACAACTTCAGCCCTTCAAAGACTGCACCACACTCCTTGACTATCATACTCATTACCAACCGTGCATCGATGGCCATGACCTCGTTGAAGATGTGGTTGTACTCGGGATGTTTGACGGCGTAGTGCCAGAAGCTCGTCCCATGCTCATTCTCAAACGGTGTCGACGGTGTACCATCCTTACTGCCCGCCTTCAGCCAAAGGCTGAAGGTGTGCCACGGCGCAATCAGGACCGGGTCCAGAGTCATTTGCACTAAGGGTAGCACAGCTTTTGTAGTGTCTTTGAAGATGAGCTTTGATGAGGGAGTGAGATCATATTCCTCTTCATCTAGTCCGTCATTATTGGATGAGGTGAAAAAACCCGAATGGACTTGTAGGCGCATGATCCGGCCAATGTAATCTTTTTTGGTGGGGTGGATGCCCATGGCCGCGACAAGGTCGGGAAGGGAGATGGGTGAGCCATGATTTTGGATTATATCTGGTATGCCAAGCTCAATTGCACATTTGAGGGACATTAGCGTATGAAGTTAAATGTGTGGTTCCATAGGAGAGCCTGAGCTCCCAGGAACTCTTGTGTTTCCTTAGAAATTGGCGCCATATTGTTGGAGGAAAGAAGAATTTAAGGGGTATTGGAAATTGGGTTGGCTTGCTCCAATTGAAGGTTAGGGGACCATATATATAGAAGATCTTGGAAGAGGGAGGGCATTGGGATTCCACACCTCTTTGTTTTGGAGTCTAACAAACATGTATATTAGCTTAATTCAAAGCCGTGGGAAGGAGAACTATTGGCTGTTTCAATATGTTGAATTTTTATCTTTGGAGTTTAGCAAACATGTATATTTGAATTTCAAGCTAAATGTATGATCCAATGGGTATTTGGTTCTCTTGGATGCATAGAGGCGGCAAATACATTTGGTTCAATAAGAACCTCATGACTAAAGTCTAAAACCTTTACTATTCCATACGAGTCACTATATTTAAGTGTTTTCATGGTACTAAAATTCAGCTTTGACTCCATTGAATCACCGAGTCATGCAGTTTCGAATCTGTAGGCAAGTTTGAGCTGAGTTTTAGAAACATGGACTCGCTTTGCAGCTGAGCCGAGTTGACTCGGGCGAGTCATTGGAGTCACTGCAGAGTTTTAGAACCATGGACTACCATCAAGTTATGGTGGGTGATTTTTCGTTATATTTAATTTGCAAATTCTGTTTCGTTGTCCCGGTTTTGAACGGAATAAAGTATAATATTGATCTACTTGGAAATTGCAGAGTCCTGGACCCCTGGTCGGCTCCGTGCCTCCTTCAAGGAACGGATGATTGCCAGCTGCTTCGTACTTTTTTTAGCTCCATTTATCTTTTTTTTTATTAGAGTGCGAAGACGATTGCTAATGCCTTGTTTTGGCATGATCAAGTGGGCTGGTGTGGCATCTAGCAAAAAAAAAAGTGGGCTGGTGTGGCGTTATCTGCTGTCAAAGCCGGTTGCTGCTTTTAAGGTAAATTTCACCTCTAGGGAACTTATCTTTCTGACTGTCTTTACTAGAATAGCAGAACTAGAAAATCTTAGTGTTCGGAAAGTATTTGTTCTTTTAATTCTTCTGTTTTGGAGAGAATCCTGGCCTGCCTCTACACAAATGGCATTATTTTTTTCTAAATACCGCTCCTCTTAAGTGTACAATGTTTTATTTAATGCATAATAGACAATTTTTCTTTGTCTAGTTGCTCTCCTTTTTCATTGTTTATAGATGATACTAATGGTTATTCAAAAAATTATTTCTGAACTATGTCACGTAACTGTTAGCTTGGCTGCAAAAGGTTATGCGAATTCTTTGCCTCTCTGTAAGGAAACATTTTTTTCAGCAAGAATGGAAGATGCCCTAGTGCAACGGTATATTTTAAAAAAGTTTTTCCTACAAATATATATAATACATATCAGTAATATTTACTAAAACAAATTCTGAATTCTATATATATTCTGGATCAAATATATGAACTATTTTATTTATTATGTATCACCAAAAATATTTTCTTATATGCGAAAATAAAATACTTGAACTGAACCACTCCAAAGTGACTCCATCAAGACTTCGAGTTAACTCATACGGTACTTCGAGTTTGAGTCCGAGTTTCGAGTTTTTTATCATTAGGTAGCATCTGGAGTTCCTGTGATTGACCGTCATGGCAGTGGAAAGAAGATACTACGTAAGACAATACACTGAGTCTAAGGCTACCAAGTGTTCATTTATCTACGTTTTTAAGCTCACTGGAGACGAAGGTGAATAAAACTTATTTCAACTTTCCTCCAAATATTGTTTATCTGTGTAGGAAATTGCCTTGAAACTGCTCGATTTGTGCCTTGGAGTGCAATCTTGCACATATCTAGTAACATGGGAATTTACTAGATATGCCAAGGTTCACCCTATGATGTGACTCCACAATAGCTAGGGTTCTAGAGGAGGGCCTAATGATGCATATCTAGTAAATTCCCATGTTAGCTATGTACCATGTTTCGAAATCTTATTCATTTAGTAATAACAAGTTTCGAAATCTTTATTCATTTATTGTATATTCTAACAATAAGGAATTCAAGGATTCTTCGAGAGGAAAACAATCATAAAAACTTTATCTTCAAGCTCTGTGAAAAGATCAAGACATATTTCAGCGAATGGCATCTTCTAAAACTCATTCAGGATCCCCATTTCTTCCTAAGCGATGGAAATTGTAATTTTCTTTTTACTTTTTGTGATCTATGGAGTTAGTGAACTCTAAACCCTAAACCATGAACTTATGTAGGTTTTTTTCTCTATTGAGCTTATTAGAACTTAACTTATAGAAAAAAAAACATGACATATTTATTCAAATCCACCCATTTATTACAACATAATGCAATCTTATATCATCAAGTATTATTGGTCTGCAAATGTTAACTCGAACTATGAATCACTAATTTTTCGAATCAAGGGTAAACTTCCATCATGGACCTGACTCCAAGAACATGGGTGATCTTGTAGCCACTAGTGAAACCTGCCTCTTTGAAGATCCTCTGCCACTCCGCTTCGCTTCTCTCCATGCCCCCCGAGTACGACATCATTAACATATCGTAGAACAACTGAGTCTCAACTGTTGCATGCTCACCATTTTCAGGGTCTAGCACCATGTCAAAGATGATCACCTTCCCTCCTTCCTCCTTTGGTGGAATCGCTTCCTTGCAATTCCTCAATATCTTCACGCATTCCTCATCCGTAAATGAATGTATGATCCACTGCAATCAAATTCAGCAAAGATAACATGTTTGTCAATGCAGTCCAGAAAGGAGAACAAACGAAGTTGATAATTTCAATTTGTCAATAGAAGTAATAACTATGCATACTAAAAAGCACTCCATTTCTTTACTTGGCTTTTGGCCCAGGCTAGTTCAATCGCGGGATGGCCATCTTATAGAGTGGAAGAATTTTCTGTCCTCCAGGATACCCTCCACTTCGCAGGAGCCGTTTTTCACGACCGTGAACACACTAAGTATTTTGTGCACATTCGATCTTGGTGATCGAAGGCTCCCCTTCTATGGAGAATATCCTTGAGGATAACCCCGGAGGACAGAAAATTCTTCCCTATATATCTACATTCAAAATCTATTTGCTTATCGTCATGAATATAATTTTGAGAATGGGATTGACGCTTATTAACTATGCCCTCCATCCAACATTAATTGTCTAGATTGGAAATTCAAAAAGAACTAAAACTAATTCCAATTTCCAATCGTCACAATTAATATGGCATAGAGGGCATGTTTTCTGCTAGAAATCATGCATATCACAATTAAACATCAAATTGAAGTATATTATAACTTAGTAGCGAACATTTTTGGATTAACTAATTACACTTGCCTTGAGAAAAACTGCGTCAGCCGAGGGGACGAAATCAAATGCACTGCCACCAACATAAACCATTCCGGCGCGCTTGTCGGCCGTGTTCACCACATGCGGCTGATCAAAGACAGTGCACTTGAGCTCCGGAAAGGCCTCAGCAATGACTCGCGCTGCCATTCCGGTCCCGCCTCCGACATCGACCAGCGACTTCAGCCCTTCAAAGACTGCACCACACTCCTTGACTATCATACTCATCACCAACCGTGTGTCGATGGCCATGACCTCGTTGAAGATGTGGTTGTACTCGGGATGTTTGACGGCGTAGTGCCAGAAGCTCGTCCCATGCTCATTCTCAAACGGTGTCGACGGTCCACTGCCATCCTTACTGCCTGCCTTCAGCCAAAGGCTGAAGGTGTGCCACGGCGCAATCAGGACCGGGTCCAGAGTCATTTGCACTAAGGGTAGCACAGCTTTTGTAGTGTCTTTGAAGATGAGCTTGGATGAGGGAGTGAGCTCATATTCCTCTTCATCTAGTCCACCATTATTGGATGAGGTGAAAAAACCCGAATGGACTAGTAGGCGCATGATCCGGCCAATGTAACCTTTTTTGGTGGGGTGGATGCCCGTGGCCGCGACAAGGTCGGAAAGGGAGATGGGTGAGCCATGATTTTGGATTATATCTGGTATGCCAAGCTCAATTGCACATTTGAGGGACATTGAGCGTATGAAGCTAAATGTGTGGTTCCATAGGAGAGCCTGAGCTCCCAGGAACTCTTGTGTTTCCTTAGAAATTGGCGCCATATTGTTGGAGGGAAGAAAAACTTAAGGGGGTATTGGAAATTGGGTTGGCTTGATCCAATTGAAGGTTAGCGGACCATATATATAGAAGATCTTGGAAGAGGGAGGCATTGGGATTCCACACCTCTTTGTATTGGAGTCTAACAAACATGTATATTAGCTTAATTCAACGCCGTGGGAAGCAGAACTATTGGCTGTTTTAATATGTTGAATTTTTATCTTTGGAGTCTAACAAACATGTATCTTTGAATTTCAAGCTAAATGTGTGATCCAATGAGATTTGTGTTGGCCTGTTGGATGCATAGAGGCGGCAAATACATTTGGTTCAATAAGAACCTCATGACTAAAGTCTAAAACCCTTACTATTCCATACGAGTCACTATATTTAAGGGTGTAGGTAGAATCATCTGCAGTTCCTGTGATTGACCGTCATGGCAGTGGAAGATAGCATGTAAGACTTCTTTTTTTTTTCGGGTTTTGGAGCAGGATAATACGTAATACAATACACTGAGTCTAAGGCTACCAAGTGTTCATTTATCTACGTTTTTAAGCTCACTGAAGATGAAGGTGACTAAAACTTATTTCAACTTTCCTCCAAATATTGTTTCCGTGTAGGAAATTGCCTTGAAACTGCTCGATTTGTGCCTTGCAGTGCAATCTTGCACAAATCTGATGTATTTCGTTCATTCATTGTATGATGTGTAAACAGCGTCAGCCTATTTAGTCTGAGACTTGCAATACTTTTTCCCCACCTCTACCTGAAGACTTTGAATGGTTGAAATAGTCATCACTTCATCACCTTGATTCGTTTGGTATAATATATCGTGATTGCGTGAGCCCTCTAAAACTTTGAAAACTTGGTTTCTTGTCCTTTATACATGAAGAAGTCGCAAACAAATGTTTTGGTAACATTAATGCCCTTCCATGATTACGGAACTCTTATTTAATTCCATGTGTGACATGAGCTGAGCCGCCGCAAATTATAGTATTATTATTACTCATATATATATATTTAATCTAACAAATATAAAAAACACCGGGTATAGTTTGACTTTTTTTAGCACAATTTTTAGCTAATGATCATCTAAATTTGTTGAAGACTGGTATTATATTTTAATTGTAATTAAAGTAATTAATATATTTGGGGACAGACATGGTATTTGATCGAAGACGAAACACTTTGCCACCTCTTAGCCAATAATGCCCTTGTTAGTTCCAGTGTGCAAATTAGATGTAATAAAGATTAGTTTATGGGGGTAAATTTGATAAAAATTAATTTTAAAATTAATTATGAATAATTAATGGTAGTATTTCACTCATTCTCTTTGATAAAAGTGTTGGTTATGACAACAAATGAACTTTTAGGATTCATGTACCACATTACTAACATGTCACTTTAAATTTCACGTAGCGTAGATCCTTTTTTCTATAAAATGGATTGCCCGTGATCTTTACAGGGGCAACACTACTAGTATAGTTGAATTTGTCAAATCTTAAGGCTAAATTTTAACCTATTCCAGGCTGGGGTAGACTCCAGCATGAAGTCCAGGCCTCCATTCCCCACTGTCTTCTTTAGTGGGGAGAAATTATACAGTGCCCATGGAGGATCCTCCACTGCACTTTACTGGAGCCGTTGATCAACAGGATTGATGTCCGTTGATCATTAGGATTGATGGGCACACGCTTAATCACCGATTGCTCCTCTAAAGTGGGGAGCTCTCTTGGAGGATACTCGGGAAAGTACTGAATAATTTAACTTTTTAGTGGGCCTCCCCCCTCTTTGTAGGTCCCCATGCTTATGGTACAGAAAAACAAAAATCTAATCTACACTTCGTAAATCATACAATGCTCATGGAGCATCCTCCACTACACTTTACCGGATCAGGATCGATGGCCACCCGCTTAATGATCGACGGCTCCTCTAAAGTGGGATGATCTCTCGGAGGATACTCAGGAAAGTACTGTATAATTTGTCCTTCTATTGGGTCCTCCCTTCTCTTTGTAGGTCCCAATGGTTATGGTACCAGGAAAACAAAAGTCTAATCTAAAAGGTTGGACTGTTAAGCCTCAATCAACCAGTTGCTCTACAACGCTTATGCATTTCCACTGAGAAACTACAGGCATGAGAAGAAAATTTGATCAGTAGCAAAATGTTTTGCTGCCTCTATAGCTCAATTTTTTATAATAGAGCTGAGATGACCTTGACCTTGACTTTTTTTCCCCTTTAAAGATTTGAATCCTTTGAAATGTGCGTGCCCCTAGAAATCTGATTCTTCGAAATTGTTCAAAGAAAAATGTTTTCCTTGCCGAGCTAGCTCCATGACTAGACACCAAGAACATACTGTAGCTATATACCATGTTAAACTCAATGTATTATGCTAGAACCTCCATGTACCATGGTCGTGAACTCCGATCATGGTGCCGGGACTGGCTAGATGTGTCCTTGTTGAAAGGACAATGTATGCAGGCTGGAGCTTCACACCCCTCATTGTATAATTTGATTTACTCGGAGTGGATCTGGCGGAAGTATTTAGGTGCTCGATAATGTTAACAAAAAACAAATTTATAAGCTCCACATCAATTTCATAGCAGATTTTTGCAGCGAGCTCCAATGTGCCTGCTCCACTTTGGAGATCATTGAGTTCCATATGCTTTTCTTAACCATCATAGGATTAGTGTGCATTTATGTTTAACCTTCGGCATCATATATCCTATGACTGGACCAATTGCCATTTAAGCTCATTTTCAGATTTTGTAATCATGACTGTTCACATTCTTGCCAAAAAATTATCAGAACCCTTCATATCATATGGAGTATTAACATTGGGAGCCCATACAGCATTATCTTACAGATTGTTGGCAATGAGAAATGCAATGAAGTACCTAAAAAATAAATTTCGGGATAAAAAAATGGCACAAGCTGATACTTTATAAATAATTTTTCTCTTTTCGATCTTAAAAGGTTTTTCACAAGAACGTACCTAATTTAACTGTACAAACCTAAACTATATGTACAACAAACCCCGTCTAATTCAAAACTCAACACCACTATTCAGCTGAATAGAGAAGGAAGGCCTGACAACATTGCTAACTGGAGTTTCAACTCGAAAAACCACGCCAGTGCTTCCAATATTTCCATTAGACTTGGACCTACCAACCTGTAGCCAACATAAGAAATCGTATATTGAAATACAATCACACATGCACATAACAAGAAGCAGTTGACTATGTTGCAGGCACCTACACGATGGTTTTATACAGAACAATTTTTTAAAAAATTCTCATCAATACAGAACAAAAAGATGACAGACAAAGCTGACAAAAAGAACTTACAGATACTGATCCAAAGACAGCAGGATATGCGGTACAAGAACAACCACATGTTACGCTAAGCTTCTCCATTACAGAGTGGATGAGCTCAACCCGCAATCCAGGATTGCTTCCACCAATAGTGGGGCATAAGCTGACCAAAATAGAAGAGAAAAATCATCTCAAAGGACCATTTACAATTATCTTGAGTTCCCTCCCAACAAATATCTACCTCCAGTAAGTCGTGGAAAAGCAGGTATAAATAGTTGGCTTTCAATTACTCACAAAGCAAGAGAGTATAAAAGATTCTTTTGTAAGTATCATCACGATAGTCAGTGTGAAAAAAAAAAAAAACAATTAGGTATCATCATTATATCTTCAGCCGGATTGTATGAGCGCTAGAGATTCTCTGAGTAGAGCATCTAACAAAAGTAATTATTACCTAATTTGAACAGTTGGTCTCATCATGAGACCTGACCTTTGCCAAGCTAAATCCTGGGCAAACCCAAGTGAAAATGATTTGTCAGGCCACTGAATTGCTGGTGTAATGCATGTTCCCCACTTATTCTGAAAAGAAAAGAAGTTATTGTTAAAATTTGTCTGAGTTCAACTTTTGGAAAAAGAAAAAAAAACAGGAACCTTAACCATTCTGATACAACTACATTTCAAAATTGTGCCGATGCTTACAATATACTAACCTTGCAAGAGAAGCTAAATTTTGTTTCCCCTGGATATTGACCTTGAGCTTGAAGAAGACCACCAAAAATAGGCAAAAAAGCACTGCCTGTCAGACCCTCACCAGCTACATATGTAAACTGACCATTTGGAAACTGCAAATCCATAAAAGACTGAAAAAAAAAGAGAATTAGTTTGCCAATTCTAATTAACCTACCAACAGGCGTTACTGCAAATATCTAATCTAAGCCTAAAAAAAGTCAGTGAATGAGGTTTTTCAGTATCTCAAGGATAATAAACCTTCAAATGCACGTACAGGCACAACCCTTTAAACCAATATATGAGGAAAAAGAGAAGAGCTTAAACTTAATATGAGAATATGAGGTCTTCTTTCTGAAATCAAATGTCTACTGCAACATCTAACTGACAATAAGTGGTATTGAGATCTGATACTTTTTTCAGGAGACCAGTTAAAGGGATCTTCAAAATGCATGCATCATTAAGATTGTTCTAGTAGTTGATACTTTAGTAAAGGCCCCAAAAGCTTCCTTGATCTTTAAAGAATGAGCTGTGGGTCGGAATTTATATTCAGTTTAAAACAGGTCTGGAAGTGAAGTCAGCAAAGTGCTTACTTCAGATATCAAAAAACCCCTCGTACGATTCTACCGAACTGAACCCCAAACAAAAAGAGCACAACAAAAAAAAATTGCATGGATAAAGACAAGAAATGACACAATAGTTGGGCAGGCATATAATTATGCACATTGTTCAATAAAGTTCATACTTACACAAGCCAGTGGATTAAGACATATCATTGACATAAAAAGCCATCTCCTATGCTTCGACCAAACAGCAGGACAAAGAGAATGCATTCCATTCTGCAGGAGTTAGAGCAATCTGCCGTTAGGCAAGAATAATAAGCAGATCACACTCTTACAAACAGCTACAAAATGGTCAAACATTTGTCTCTCATCGTATAAATAATAGAATTTCTTGAATCCTACCTTCCGGTCAAAACCATACCAAAGCAAATGTTGATTTGATAAATGAACAGGTAAGAGAAGAGTTGTATCCCGAACAAACAGCACTGGTCCAAGCTGGATTAGAAAGAGAGGTGAACTCTCATTTCTCGTTGACGAACCCCCATGAGATGCTTCTGCTCTCCACAAGTCTCCTCTTGCAACTAATGAGCTTTCAATGTCATGTGTTCTACTATCATAAGTCGATGTAATATTGATACTTCCCTGCATTCATTGTGATATACATTAAAATTAAATTAAATCCGTTATCTCCCATTATTGAACACTTTTCATGAATATGACTTGTTTTTTAAGTCGCCTCTTATTTGGTAAATAAATCACTTTTCACTTTTCTTCCTAAAGAATAGGATAGCCCACCCAATGCCTGATACATTTAAATTGTAAACATCCACAGAAATACCCATAATAGAAGAGTCTTGGGACAATGGATTAATTTACTTGCTCATGCACCGGGTGATATGATTCCAAACTTGCGACCTCTTTCATTGCCAAAACGAGACACAACAAACTCAGGAGGAGATATTAAGGCAATTTGAACGTTTATTCAATAGGGGAAGTTTTATGCATCAATGACAAGAAATCACATGCCATTACAGCTGTTATTAATTACAGATACAACTAGTATACCTGCATCTCCTATAACAATTCTCTTTGAATTGAAACCAATATAGAACTAAACATATTACAGAAGAGGCAAACTCTGCTTCGTTTCAATATAGGAAGAAACCTACACAACCAACTCATAATCCAATACCATTAACCAGAAACCTCCCCACCTAATTACCTAACTATTACCAGTACATTATTATAGTTTGATATATCTAGATAACAAAAAAACATTTGCTGCATGGTTTCATTGATAAAAAAATCCCATTATATTTGTAAAACCATTGCACATCAGGACTTCTGCTCTGAATAGGAGCATAAATGAGAATATTGCCAAAGGAATAGGATTACATAATTGGCTGATAAAGAGAAAGTTTGGTTTCAATAAATTGGAAGGCAAATAAAGTACAACAACAACTCTACCTAGCAACGTTGAATGAGATTGGACAACCAAGGAATGTCATGGATGCTAGAAAATTTTTGCAGACATGAGAATGTCATAACTAAAAAAGGAAAGAGAGAAATAAACAAAATTAAAGAGTTCCAGAAATAGCTTCAATAGGCAATATATTGTAGGCAGTTGAGATACTTTGGCCATAAACAAACATAACCACTAGGAATTTCTAATTAAGGGTTTTGTGTGCATGTAGCAAATAAAAAGGCCAAGCAGAATTTTAATTGTTTTACAGAGAAAGAACTCGGAGATGGATGCGGTAGAAGATGCTATGGTATACCAAAAAGCTAAATGACATATCAGATTCCATCCCAGAGGCCCAGATAATTGGGAAAAGGTAATAATTGTAATAGTAGATGTTGTACCCAAAATTCCGATAATCCACTTTAACTAATTCTGCTCCTGAAATTGATGAGAATAGAAAAGATGAAAGAATCCAAATTTTCAGATATTGATGTGAAGTTTAGTTCGTAGGAATTTCTTTTCTCTTGCTCTCATAAATTATGAAGATACTTTTTACATACTATTCCAATGAAAAGGAGAAAGTTGTTATCATATTGTTGTAAATGGACTACCACAGGAAATTGGAAGAGGATGGAGGGGAAGGGAAAAGAAGGGGAGGTTTAGACAAATTTTAGAGAAGAGCAAGTTACTACCTAATTGAAACTCCTGTTTAAACTTCTGCAATGTGATTTGGCCACATGCCTCACGGTATTTATACAGAATTCAATTAATCTACGCTAATGCAACTAGTACTACTTATGTACAATCAATTCACTTCTAAATAAGCTAAGAGTTAAATCAAAACTAGGAAACGACACAATTGGTGCATAACACATCTCTTCAATGTCATAAATTTGTTAACTTGATTTGCAGCTTAAATCTAGTTTTATAGGTAGCTTTACAAGTTTTGGTAACGCTTCTCATTTATGTCCATCCATACAATGTTACTTCATCTACAAGGTTTTAATGGAAATTTCCATATAATAGTCATCATGTTGAATGCCAGAGTCCAGAAGATTGAGATGAGCCCTAATGTTGGAGTCCTCATGTTGGTTGTCAAGCGCATACGACTAAGATACTATGGAAGCTATAGTTACTCCAACTGAAGATGTCACCATCCACATTAACCTTGTTGGTGAACATATGCTAAAGAAGACAAGGTACCTAATACTTGTTTGGGTTATAAACTTATAAACGAGTGAAAACTACTTCATTTTTTAGCATAGTCCAAACCAGTACAACATTATTAAGGAAACACTTACTTCATAAAAAATGGAATATAAAATAGTGGTTATTAATAACATTTCAGCAACCGATGTGCCGAAAAATGTCCGTTTTTTAAAAAGAAGAAACAGTTCAGTGGCCTACAACGATACAGGTCAAGAATTTTTTATATCGGTAATTAAGTGGGGGGTAACCCCCTTCCATTAAGATCAAAAGAGATTACAGGCCAGAAAACACTGATACAGCTAAAGAATTTAAAAAACATACAAAAGAAAAGTTAACCTTTACATTTTCACGTTCCTTCTACTGTATGAAACAATGATCCTTTCTTCTGAGATTTTTAAGAAATTTTAAAATGCCCTCCTTTTTATGTATTGAAAGCAATATGAGATCAATCTTTTGTTTTCTATGATCTATTTTGATGAATAAATACTGAAAGGTTCGCAAATATGTCAGGCCAATGCCCACCCGATACATTTTGCATCACATAAAACAAAAGCATTGAATGTCTGGTACGTTAAACTATTGCTGGAACCAATGACAGAACCAAACCTTGAGTCCCTCACCTAAAACAACTAGTTGCTTCAGATAATCATAGTTTTACTGATTTTTTAAACCAGGTTGTCACACCAAATTCTATGCGTGCCAAGTTCTTTTTCTGGTTGTTTCAGAATTAAAGTTCATTTCTAAACAATTGTACATGTGACAATGAACGTAGACATATTTACTAATTCATTTGACAGGGCAACTCCAACGTCATGCATGATACCAATGACATAATACAGTTAAAACATTGAAGAAACGAAGAAACAAAATTATATCAGGTTCCACATTGCAGTACCTGTGATCTGCCGAGATGGGCAAGAGACTTCAAATTCAAGCCCAGGTTATCTTCATCGCCGCAATCTGTATCCGCCACAGTTTCCACATACCCATAATCTCGAAACCTCTCTGCTGCCAATCCAAAATTCTCTTTACTTCGCTCCAAAACCTCATCATCCCTTTGCCTGCTGGCAAACTCCGCCCTCAGAAGCGCCCCGCTGCCTCCATCCTGGCCCAGCGGCAGAGGCGACTGAGGCAGCAGCCGCCGAAAGAACTGCTGAACAACCCCATTCAAGCAAGCACCAAACTCCACCCCAGCCTGCCCCAGCTTGTTCCCAATGTCGAATATCGCAGTGACGCCATTAATCGCCGAGGCGTCCACGCCCGGCGGGCCGCCGGGGAATTCGACATCAAAGAGCTTGTGATTTTGCGGCCCAGGCCAAGGGAAAGCAGAGGGGTTCATGTGTGTATGAAGCAGACCCGTGAAGCCCTGGGCGAGACGGTCGGCAATGTCCTGCCCATGCCGCTGCACCTCCTCCCACGCCTCAAACGACCTCTCCACGGACATTTGCCGCAGACCCCACGTTGCCCAAACTGATTCAAACCAGTATCAACTCTACCAAAATTACGGTTTTTCCAGTTTCTTCATTCGCCGGATTCGCTTGCGCTGAAACTAGAGTTTCCAGATGCCAAAACTGAGAATACCCGTTTCCAAATCAGACTCAAAACACTCAATAACCGGCCCAAAAAAGCCCTCTTTCAATCCAACTTGCTCGTTTGATCTCAAAGCAGAATTAAAGCAAAAAGATTATTTAAAAAGCAATAAATTTCGACTTAATTTCCACTAATGGAAGATCATCTGGCGAAGATCGAATCAAAATCCAGAAAACAAAGATGATTTGAAACGAAGAGGATGAACTTCAGAAACGTGAAAAAATCTCACTTTTGCAGTGAAATCAGAACCAAAAAAGATCTCGTTTTTTCTCCAAATTCATGATATGAAGCAATTATGGGAAGAAAAAAGATCAAAAAGAGTAAATTTTGAGGAAAAATCGAGAGAAGAGATGCACCAGTGGAGGGTTGGGAGCTTTGGAGGGGCGAGGGAAAAGGAAGGAGAAGGGATAAAGGAGGGATGGGACTGGTCCGAGGTTCCTATCCATGAACCGGGCTGAGACCGGGTTGGAGAGGGTCAGCGCCGTGGACCGGGCGGGGTTGATTTGGCCCATGGTTTGTTTTGGCTGAGGCCCAAACCAAGACAGCCGTGGCGTTTCCTTCGTCACACGCGGTGTGGATATTAAATTGGTGGGCCCGCTAGTTGGAAGGCCATATCTTCGATTTTTAGTGTATATTATGGGTCCCGAACTCATTTAAATATTTTCCACAAATGATGCTAATACTTGTACATTTTTTTTCTTTTTCTGAAAATATTGATCCTTCTTTTCCATATTAATAGTTTCATTTAGAAAAATAGTTATTTTTATATAATGGTGGGGGCCGACCCGCTTAAATTGAGCCAAATGGAGATGATAATATGGGATAAAAGGATCGATTTTCTTTCTTAATGGAGCTAAGGGAGGACTTTAGAGTAGATCAGACCTTAAGGTCTTTGGCTGGACCACCAATTGGCGTGGTGGTAGTGACTCTCCCCTGTAAAGGGAGAGGCCCCACGTTCAATCTTCTCTTAGACCTGTGGGCCTTGTGGCACCTTGGGGGTAGGTTTAAGGAGGGGGATTTGATGGTGTACTAATGAAAATCTTAAGATCTTTGACAAAAAAGAGATTAAATATTAAATATTTTTAATGGATAAGTGGATAAAAAGATTTTCTAATGAAAGAGGGCAACAAGTTTTTTTTTGCAATAACAGGACTGCAAATTTGCAACCACAAGAAAGAAACTTTTATATAAAAAAATAGTCATATATTTCGAGTGAATAAATTCATGAATGTCTAGAAGAATTATTAGGTTTATATGAGATCGTTCTCACACAAGTGGCATAAGATCAGTCTTTTCAGTCGTTGGATTCCAATCCGACGGTGGACATTAAATCAGTGGGTAGGTGAGTGTGAACCATCGCTCACCCATGTAGCTGTGATATCAAGATGCAATGGTTATGATTTAAACTGACCTCATATAAGCCAAATGAGAGTGCTCTCATTAAAACTTTTCCCTATTTTTATTGCAACTTTTAAAGGTTAGTTAAATCTTCACAAAGAATAATACACGTTGTGCATTTGGTTGGTTACACATACATCTTGTGTTGAGCTAACAAATAGAATAACGAGATCAGAATCTTTATGTGTTGTAGCATACATTAGGTATGTTTTTTCTCAAGGATTTGATAAAAAAGGCCCTTAAACGGTATTCATGTAAATGTTACCAGCTTTCGTGTATTTCTAGAAATGGCCTTGTGTGAGTTAACAAGAAGTGTCTTTCCCTCTCAAACCAAAAGTGTCTTTCACTATTATAAAAAAAAAGTGTATTGCACTCTCCCATCAAATCTTCAGGTGCCTCCTCCACTTGACAAATGCGCAAAATGGTATTCTCAGCTCTAATATGAGTTTGAGTTCAATCTTCTATTTATAGAGATTATTACATAGTACAACTAATACGGTACAGTTATTATGTACAGTTGGCATAATTAACTCAACGGTCACTTATGCTGACCTATCCTAATTAGCAATACCAACTAAAACAGATTTTACCCCCCCGCTGACCTATCCTAATTAGCAATACCAACTAAAACAGATTTTAAATCTTTGACTATTCTTACTCTCCCCCTCTTCAAGTTGAGGATCAGTGAACATGAACTTAGACAAAAGAAAATTGAAACGTTGACAAGAGAGTGATTTGGTGAAGATGTCGGAAAATTGATCTGTTATAGAAACATGTTGAACTGCTAGATCTTTAGCTTGAATTTTCTCACGGACATAATGTAGTATACCTCGATATGCTGTAGTGGAAAAATTATCACAAAGAATTCTGGGTGAAGAAGAAAGTGAAATATGTAAGTCATTAAGAAGCATATGAAGCCAAGTAATTTCAGCAACAACCTTGGAAATGTAACACCCGAAAAATTGGTATGCTTACTAAAACTTATTGATCTAAAAATACTAAATTTTTATGCTTTTTTTTGTGATATTTTTCATTTTGGTTGAAGAACGCAAAGAGATCTTTCCAACGCCACCGACGGTGCACAATTCGGAGTTCGGAGAAAAAAGTTATGCTAGTTTGAATTTTGGTGCGCAATCGATTGCTGGGGTATGCGATCGATCGGCTGGGGTACGCGATTGATCGTCTTTGTCCCCGATCGATCGTTTCTACTGGAATTTGACAATTTAAGGCTGCGATCGATCACACCGTATAGAAGTGTATTTTGTTGTGAATTTTGTGAGGATTTTTATGAGAAAATAATACCAAATCCTAACCAAACTTGGAGAGGACGTTCTTAACAAGGTTTTGGAGGATTCATATTGGAGGAAAAAGATCATGATAAGGAAGGATTTACATAAGAGGTGGAAATCCTAAACTCTATATAAACACATGAGAGGGGATGGTTTGTGCTATTCATATCAAAACCCTAGCTCTATGAAGCTCATGCTTTTCTCCTTCCCACGTTCACACTTTTCTCAAGCATTTTCTTGGTGTGAGTTTCTTTCAAGAGCTTGGAACGGAGGCATTGGTGCGAAGCAAAGGAGGCGAACGACGCGTAAAAGGCGAAGACTTTTGTGAAACAAAGAGTAAGATAGTTTTTCCCTATTCTATTCTTTTTCTTCTCATCTAGGAGTATTGATTCATTCATTCATATCATTGATCTATATATATACTGATTTGAATAGAATTTGATACATAGTTTATTATACGATTCATATTGTTGAGTATGTTCTTCAATACATTCATGTTATGTTCTTAGATGGGAATACTATCAATGTTTGATATCTATTAATCTTGTTGATGCCTAAAGTTCTAATATTTTTCTGTTAGTTCTTTGATTTCGTTGGTTCAAGTAGTCACAAGTATTGTCCTGATTTAATTGTCCTTATTTCAAAGGGTAGTTACTTAATACTACTATGTATGGTAAAAGACATCATAAAAAGAGTATATATATATGTAATCTCAGAATATTCTAGGATCTATAATAAGCCTAGGATGGGAGTAAATAAGCTTGATAATTCTCTATTAATACTAATAAGGTTTAGTTATACTAAATATTTAAGTATGGTTATACTAGAATTGTTTATGTGCCAACAGTTAGTAGTAATTAATTCATAAGTAATTTAAAAAAAATAGAAAAATATAAAGTCAGTGGGGTTAGAAACTAGACACATAAGGCTATTATTATTAAAAATTTCGGAGTCTAAATCCTACTGTACAGACTATAGGAGGAGTCAAAAGTGGACTGATATGCAGGAGACAATGTGTTGAAATCAGAGAGAAAGTACTAATACTTAAGTAATACTATGAGATATTATATGAAATATGTTAAAAAGTGTCAAGATTATACATTATACTATTCAAGATGTATTATCACAGTAAGGTGGTTAAGTAAAAAGAGTAATCATATCGAGTAAGTTTAAGTGAGCAAGTGAAGCAAAATTTCTGTTTTCAGACAAGCGTTTGCATCGGTTTGAAATTCCACTTGGAAATCAAATCATCAAAGACCCGTTCTCAAATCTTGACTTTGGATATATGCATATATATTATAAACCCAATTATTCTCTAGAAGGTTCCTATCTAGGGCTATGCATGAACGTATGTGTGTAAAAAATATTGGATTTTTGTTCTATATTCAAATGATGAGTTTTTTCGTTGTCTGGTATATGTAAATCTTCTTGTTACTCCTATAGTGAGTACTTTGTTATCATCTGAGATATGTGAATCTCCTTGTTACTCCTGCGAGTCAGTCATGTTCTGACTAAAGATTTCGATATTCTATTCATACTCCATGAGTGAGTCAGTGTGGTAAGAGTTACCCTTATTCTCAGAAAGTTGAGATCTCTGCTGTTGACTAAATCATTGTTCAGTTTGACATTGACCTATTTCTCCACTAAGAGTTCTTTTTTAAGATCTCTCCGGGTGGAATCATAATATGTTCATTAGCCATTGTTAGATCCATGGTCATCTCCGATATTTATGAAACATGGTTTCCTATTTGCCCGAAGGGAGGCGCATACGTACGTTTAGACTGTATGATATTACGGAAGGTCTGTAGTCTTCGCCCATTGTGTCTGTAAGCATTGATGGGGCCAACATCCTAAGCGCTTGGCGGGTTCCGAAGGGAGAACTTCTAGGGTGATTTTGGTAAGTAGTCACGTGGTTGGTACTCAGCGAGTAGAAATTGAATCTCTTTGCACTTTAGATGCCTAGAGGTATTAAGATTGTTTATATTCTCCTTACACGTGTGATGTTCAGAGTCTTGTTTATGATTGTTATCTTCTCCTTACACTGATTGTTTGGAGTCTGAGTATTTATTGTTCTTTCCCTATACTTGTGAATCAGGAACCATTGTTGACTAACCTTTCTTTTCAAGTAAATAGACCTTAGGTTCAGTTTGGATATCCTTGAATATTAGTTATTCATTTATTATATTTCTCTTCATCCTGCTTGATTTATTTTTAGTGGGTTTTATATCCTACTGAGTGTTTCTATGAAATACTCATGCATGCTCTGATGCAGGCACGCAAGATAACTGAGACAACACTGATTGTAGTAGCAGGAAGGTGTTGATAACGCCGAGAGGAGAATAGAGATTGTTTTAGTATTTTTCAGTTTTTCTTGATTTAATACTTGACGATATTATTGGCCGATGTGTGCCATAGACTTAAGATTGATTTTGATTGACTTTGTTAAAATTGAATGGCTGTAATAAAGACTAAATAGGTTCATTTCATATTTTTAATAATGTTGAATGATGTATTACAATGAATTGCGGGATAACCGGTTACACATCATTTCGGGATGGCGTAATTGGTTTTGTTATCGACTGTTCGGTCGCATACCCGGGGTTTCAGCCTTCAGATGTTACTATCTTTGAAGGCTTCCACACTCCGATCAAGGTCTGCAATCCTGGGGCGTAATAGTGTGGTATTGGAGCCCTAATTCAGTCTAAATATAATATTAAATATTATTAAATTACGAAATGAGTTAGTGGAACTCAATGAAGAAAGACTTAGGAGAACCTATTAGGAATTAGAAGATTCATAGGTAGTTGATTGATTAAATATTAAACCCTTACAAGTGCACAAGGCAATTGTATTACAATGAGTATTTAGGGTTGTCGAGCCTCAGGGATAGATGAATAATCTATCAAACTCAAGTGAAAGAAAGTTGCAGTTTTAATTTAATCTACGGAACGTAATAAACTTTAACTACTTAAAATGAGTTTACTAATATGGAGAAGTGTCAAGGCTTCAAATCCACTACAGAATAAACTAGTTTATCGTCTCTCCCTCTCTTTTGTATAAATTCCTAATTGGCTAGCATATTCTTGGTCGGACATATACTTGTCAATTCAAAATATAGTGCTCACCTCTCGGACGTAATGCATAAAGCAATTAAAACATGAAACTGTGATCCATCTCTCTCGAGCATAAACTAATGAAACTTTATTAATATATGACACCTCAATCTACTTACGTCCTTAGTCGGACATGCAAATATTCTTTGGATTGAAACTCACAAGAATTCACTTTAGCTTCTCTCGAGTATATAGAATAAACCTTAATAAATTAACTTTAAAAGTATAACAAAGATTTATACACCAACTAAGTTAAAAGTCAAGATAAGAGAAAGAAAACGATACAACCAATCTATTCGGGCCTTAGACGCGAATTTAGTCGACCATCGGACGAGGAGAACACTGCTGATTTGTCGGAGTCATTTTCACTATTCACCAAAAACACTGTTCACAAAACACTATTCATGGATAATGTAGCAAATTTACTGTTCACTCACACTATTCATTGTCTCTCCCAAATCGCAGGTATTGTAGCATTTTCGAAAATCATTGTAGCAGTACAATTTCGGTCCAAAAACCAGTCCTTTCTTCCTCCTTCTCCCCTCCGGCTAAATTCGGCGGTTTATGCTCTCGAAGTTTTGACCTTTTTTCGGCCGGGAGTCCTCCTCTTTCGTTTCTCGGTTCTATTTTATAGGCAATTCAGAGTCCAAATCCGATCCTAAGTTGATTTCTATTCAGGGAAAGAGTCCAAATCGAACCCGTTTGTCGAAGCTTTCCAATTCAAGACCCCTGACTTTCCGTTTTTGGTTGAGACACCCACTGCCGATCATCGTCACCTTGCCGTCACCAAGCTCGTTGTCGCCATGCTTGCCGTCGAGCACTCGACCGCCGTCGTTCTTTGCCATGAACCCATCAGACCCAGCCGCTGTTCCGCCGTCGCTATCCTTGCCAGTGCTCGAGCAGAGCTCAAGCACTCGAGCGCTGCTCTGTTTCTAAAACAGACGCCCGATCGGGTCTTTTGTTATTTTTTTAATTTTTCATGAACTAAACTGAACCATTGACCCGATGAACCGGTCAGCTTCCATTTGTTTCTTTTTTTTCTTTTCATTGGGCTAAACCCGCCATAGCGACTCCATCCATAAGATCTTTAATCTTTTCATAGAACTCATTCGACGTGCATTCACTCTTGGCAATCTGCATTTGAAACTCTTAAGCCTACATAAATAAAGTTAAATATAATTTAGACACATCATAAATTGTAAATCCATTAAATCTAATGAACGCATCTAAATTAATCAATTAAGCGCATTTATTTATTAATCTCCTAATTACTCACCTAACATGAATAACCATTAATAATCATTACTTTCAACTAAAATTATGACTAACATATAGGCAAAAAGGCATATAAACATGTGTATATTTTGTATATATCGGTAGTAACTTAAGAGATAGAGTCCTTATTCTTAAGTTAATGGTAGAGAAACGTCATTAGTTTCTTGTATAGGTTAATGGCTTGAACAAGAAGCGGTCTAATCCGTGAAAGTGGTAAACAGAAGGTTGCTGAGCAGTGGCTTGAAGAGTGGAAGAGAGGGAGCATAGGGTGAGATAGATTCTCTTAGGATAGACTTAGAAAACCATCAGGCACCAGTTGGAGATGTTCTACCCTTACCTAAAAGTGACCCAGAATATGACCAATATCTAGATTTTGAACTAGCTACATATGATGTACCGGTGGAAGAGATAGACGGAGATGAATCGTCGGCACCTAAGATCTGAATGGAGTTCGCAGACGGATCTTCACCGATAGATTTAGTCTTAGAAGACCAGATTGTTAGAGATCACCTGATGTATGTTCGGGCTTAGACAGATGCAGTGCTTTGCAACACCTTGTATTACAGGTCTAAGTCTATGGGTTATAGGTGGTCGTATATGACAGTGTGGGAAATTATGTGGCCTCAGGAATTTTCGCTTGCTTCAACCCTGACAGCCTAGAGATCCTATATGCAACACCTTAAGTTTTCAAGCTTTTGTAATAAACCCCCGATCTATATGACAGGGTAGGAACCATTTTTTAGAATTAAATAAAAAGATGTTTGATTGAATGATTGCCTTGTATTATTTAATTTGTGTTGTGCGGGTGAGATTACCGTTTAGGAGTCAAAGGAATGAGGGATGAATTAAAAATTGAGCTACATGTAAGATTTCTCATTCATCTCCTTTCTTTGACTATAGATACGCAAGGATGGTGAACTCAGGAGCTCGTGGACGTCGACCCAACACCATTCGTAACCACTCACAGGAGGAGGGTGTGAGTAAGAATATGTCAGACATGGTTAGGCAGTTGGCTACAAAACTGCGAAATGGTGGTAGTAACAACAATCATGAGAAGGCACCGACGCTATAAAGATTCAAGAGAGCTAGACCTGACTTTCAGGTGAAGATAACTCGAAAAAAGCCGAACGTTGGCTAGTAGAAGTGGAGAGGTTATTCAAGGGTATGAAGTACCTGTTGTGGATCAGGTAACCTTTGCAACTTTTCTGTTCGTTGGAGAGGCGGTATTTTGGTGAGAGTCCACCGAGCGTAACAATTTCACTGCTGGTCAAGACATCACCTAGGAGGAGTTCAAGGAAATGTTTAATAATAAGTATTTCCCTCCACACATTCAACGATGCAAGGAGAACGAATTCCTGGAGTTAGTACAAGGTTCAATGACTGTACTACAATAGGAGACAAAGTTCGAACAACTTTAGAGGTTTGCTACGAACGCCGGCCCTAGTGATCTTGTTAAGGCACAACGTTTTGTTGATGGACTGAAGGACAGTTTAAGTTCAAAGGTGTTGGCTATTCAGTCGACCACGATAGCGAAAGCGTCGACCTAGCCTCTATCTTGGAAGATGATTTCAAGAGGACCATGGAAAAAAAGAATAACCAGGTCATGAACTAGGAGAATAAGCTGAAGCATCCTGGAGATAAGCGTTTCAAAAACAACAATAATCGGGGTAATCATCGTCCTTTCAAGCAGCAAAGGCAGTAGCGGCAGAACCAGGTGAATGTTCCAAATCATCGGCAGTTTCGAGAAAATGGCAACAACAATGGCAACAGAAATCGCTGCAAGATATGTGGTCTGAACACACACTTGAGTAAGCTGTGTCCTCAGGATACACGGAGATGCTTCACTTGTAACGAGATTGGGCATATATCTCTTTATTCCCCTAATCGAGAGAAGAAGATTGGAGATGGGGCGAGCTAGAGAACTGAGGCAAGGATCTTTGCTCTGTCGTCGAAAGACGAGCATGCTTCGAATGAGGACATTGAAGGTACTCTTCTTGTCCTCAATCCGCTAGAGTTTTGAGTGATCTGTGAGTGTCGAGATCATTTATTTCTTTGGTGTTTGTTCCGAGTCTAGATAAGGCATTGTCTAGACTGAGTTATAATCTTGTGATTGCTACTCCTATTAGAGACTCGGTAGTAGTGACCGAGTATATTGAAAACTCACCTGTGATAGTAGAAGATAGGGACTGTGTGCTAATCTTGTGTTTGTGATTGTTGTGTTTTGTGTGTAATTTGTTTACTCGGACGTTGGAAGGTTCAATGACATACGAAGGTTAGTGATTTGAGGGGTTAAATGAATAGATAGATTCATTTACTCTCGTTCACTAGAAACTAGACGATAGACCATTTTTGAATCAGAGTGCGCAACGGAAGGATCATCAACTTGAAATCAATGAACAAATAGATGAGTGGAAATTGAAACATCATGAAATTCTCATTCATCTTCTTTCATTGATTGTAAAGGTCGAATATGGTAAATTTTCGAGCAAGTAGAAGGACACCAAACAAGGTTACAACTTTGAACCAAGAAGAAGAGGTGGATAAAAAGAGATACATGCAGCAGCAACTCACTACTGCAAGTGCGATCGGACTGGTCTCTATCTTGGAAGTGCTAAATGCCCAACCATGTATAGTGGACAAAGCAACTGAATTGGCTTCTATCCTAGATGAGGATTTCAAAAGAATCCAAGTAAAGAGGATTAACTTAGTCAAAGGTTAGAATAATAACCTCAAGGCCATTATAACAAGAGATTCAGAGGCCATGAGGAGAATAACAACTGGCTTTATAACCAACGGAAGCAGCCGCAACAACAGAGTCTGCAAAACTTGCCAAATCGTCAAGCCCAACCATACCAGGGGATGGGTTTTGATTGTGGTGTTGATGTTGCTTATTGGTATGACTTCAATTTTGTGCTTAGTTGCATGAGTCGGCATAGTATAGTTGGCAAGTGCAGTTTGCTATAAGAAGAGATCCTACTTTAGAATATCAGGAGAAATAGAATCGTACACAACTATCTTGAATTGTTACAGATTGGTTTTGGCATTTTGAGGACGAAATATTCTTTTTAGGATCGGAGGATGTAACGCCCGAAAAATCGGTATGCTTACTAAAAATGATTGATCTAAAAATACAAAATTTTATGTTTGTTTTTGCTATGTTTTGCATTTTGGGTTGAAGAACGTGAAGAGAGCTTTCCAATGCCATCGACAATGCACAAGTCGGATTTCGGAGCAAAAAGTTATGCTAGTTTGCATTTTGGTGCGCGATCGATCGCTAGAATCATAGTATGCTCATTAGCCATTGCTAGATCCATGGTGATCTCCGATATTTATGGAACATGGTTTCCTATTTTCCCCAAGGAAGGCACATACGTATGTTTAGGCTATATGATATTACGGAAGGTCTACAGTCTCCGCCCATTGTGTCCATATGCACTGATGGGGCCAGCATCCTAAGCGCTTGGCGGGTTCCAAAGGGAGAACTTCTAGGGTGATTCTAGTAAGTAGCCACGTGGTTGGTACTCAGCTAGTAGAAATTGAATCTCTTTGCACTTTAGATGCCTAGAGGTATTAAAATTGTTTATATTCTCCTTACACATGTGATGTTCAGAGTCTTGTTTATGATTGTTATCTTCTCCTTACATTGATTGTTTCGAGTCTGAGTATTCATTGTTCTTTCCCTATACTTGTGAATCGGGAACCATTGTTGACTAACCCTTCTTTTCAGGTAAATAGACCTTAGGTTCAGTTTAGATGTCCTTGAATATCAGTTGTTCATTTATTATATTTCTCTTCATCTTGCTTGATTTATTTTTACTGGGATTTTACATCCTACTGAGTGTTTCTATGAAATACTCATGCAT
This sequence comes from Houttuynia cordata, assembly GCA_039654745.1. Taxonomy (NCBI): domain Eukaryota; kingdom Viridiplantae; phylum Streptophyta; class Magnoliopsida; order Piperales; family Saururaceae; genus Houttuynia; species Houttuynia cordata. Next base: position 38,234,999 of record CM077507.1, on the reverse strand, counting down.
GCTTTGATGCAAGCGCGAAAGATAACTGAGACAGCACTGATTGCAGTAGTAGGAAGGTGTTGATGATGTCGAGAGGAGAATAGGGATTGCTTTTGTATTTTTGAATTTTGCTTGATTTAATACTTGACGATATTATTGGCCGATGTGTGCCATAGACTTAAGATTGAATTTAATTGACTTGTTAAAATTTAATGGATGTAATAAAGACTAAGTAGGTTCATTTCATATTTTTAATAATGTTGAATGCTGTATTACACTGAATTGCGGGATAACAAGTTACACATCCTTTCGTGATGGCGTAATTGGTTTTGTTATCAACTGTTCGGTCGCGTGCCCGGTGTTTCAGCCTCGAGATGTTACTATCTTTGAAGGCTTCTGCACTCCGATCGATGTCTGCGATCCTGGGGCGTGTAACAAAGAATTCTGGGTGAAGAAGAAAGTGAAATATGTAAGTCATTAAGGAGCATATATGAAGCCAAGTAATTTCAGCAGCAACCTTGGAAATGTCTATGTTTTGCCTCAGTTGATGATCGTTCAACAGTTGGTTGCTTCTTAGCAGACCAAGAGATAGGATTATAGCCTAGAAAAACACAAGTTCATGAAGTAGAACGTCGATCAAGTGGATTTCCAGCCCAATCAGAATATGAGAAAGTAGTGATACTTAGTGATCCATGTTTAAAATGAAAACCAAAATATAGTTTTCCCTTGAGATATCTAAGAATCCTCTTAACAGCAGAAATTTTCTCTTCAGTAGGTGAATGCATAGATTGACATGCATTGTTGACATGAAAACAAATACCAGGTTGAATGAAAGATAAGTATTGTAATGAACCAATAATCTGATGACAAAAAGTAGGATTTGCATACAGATGGGAATCTGAAGAAGCTTTCTGGGGAGCAGCAATTGGAGTAGCACAAAAGTTTGCAGTTAGCATTCCAGCCCTTTTAAGAAATCAGAAGCATATTATGTTGAGACAAAAACATACCGGCTGAAGAAAGAGAGATTTCAATCCTAAGAAAATATCTGAGATCACCTAGATCTTTGAGAGAAAATTCTGAGCTATGCTTATCAATGAAATTTTTAATAAAATTGCCATCAGTAATGCCTCAATTTGAATACACAAAATGCATTTAAATCGGAGTAAAACTTTGTCGGAAGAAGACTTAAAACACAACCTTCAAAACTTAAAACATATGAATCGAAGCTCAAATCCATCATCATTCAAATCATAATTACGAGTGCTAGGTCAGTATTTTCTGGTATCAATTTTTGAACATATCAATACTTGAAACCAACTACTATAATTCGATTAAATCACGAATAAACAGAATCCATGGGTCGATGCATGACATAATCCACAGTAGCTAAAAACTATTATAATAAAGAAATTATATTGGCACATGTATGTCCATAAGTTATCTATGAAATTAAAGAAATGAACTAAGGAAACTTACATTCTATTTTGTTTTCTGCTTCTAGCCTCAGGCTTAACTCCTATACTTCGTAACCTGTAGAAGAAAACAACTGAGCATGGGGAACTTAGTAGGAAATGCTAATACTACAATACTAATACAAATAAAACAATAATATAGCATAAGTATAACTATTCTAGCACAATCATTAATTCTATTTCATACATATTTTCCTCTACTTCACTATTGAATACTAGTTGCTACCCTAGGCCTTAGTTCTTGGGTCAAAGGTAATTCCTTCTAAGTTTAGTCTTTTGAGGTGTCAACCTATAGGTTTCGTCTCTTGTATCAACCTATATTCTTCTTGCATTATTTTTTATCCCCACTAGCCATGCCTAGCAGAAGATCCCGAGGGGAATTTATAGTTCCCATTGATTTGAGTTACATGTACAATGAATTTCACTATAACTCTACATACATCTTGATTTCTTGTGGATCGAAGCCTTCAAGATGGGCAACCTTGATACAAGGCTTTGTGCCTTCCCACTAGCATCGTTGCTCTTATGGCACGTGAATTCTCCTTCCTTTCTTTCTTTTGCTAAGCGTTCTCTTGTGGAACTTAAAAGTCTAGCTCTCACTCACCCAATCCCAGTATTCACCCTTAGTGTGGATTCTAACATTACTATTTATAACACCCGAAAAATTGGTATGTTTATTGAAAACTACTATTTTAGGAAACTGGTCTAAAATAGGAAAGTTTTCGTACCTGTTGTGATTTTTGGTCTGGTATGTGGAGTTCTATTTTGATGCTTATTGGTCAATGAGATTGATTAACTAGATTAGGCAGGTTCCCCGAGCGCGAGGACTAAACCTGGCGCTGAGACCCGTCTGACGCCAGGGGCTGGATGCACCTGACGCTAGGGCCACTTGAGTGCCAGATCAGGGCTGGTCACATGTGTGATTACACTTGTGGTGGAGTCGAGATGGACATGTTGCCAGGTACAGGACTTGTGCATGGTGGAGTGACACATTGTGTATGCAAGTCATCAAAACCGTTCATCTGAGAATCTTGTCCCAAGAAGCTGGAGGACCAAGGGCTAGAGCCACGTGGACTCAAGGCTTGGTGCGTCAATCTCGTGGATGGCGTGGGGTACTCCTTGGGCCCACGACTTGGAGGACCAAATCTTGGGGAAAGTGGGGATCTGATTCCTATTTCGAATTAAATTAATTTTGATTCAAAAAAAAATGGGAAGTTACCTTTTTAGAGGTGGTAATCATGGAAGTCACTTTGGATTTCAAAATCCTAATTTATAACCAATTCGGAAGTAATTTGAATTAAGAAATTGAAATAATTGAATTTGAGTCAATTAAGGGTTGGCTCTTGGACGGGATAGGAATGCTTAACAGGATTTGATCTTGTTCAATAGAGAGTGCCATGTGCCAATGGAGCAAATCATGGTGATTGACTCCATCGATGGAGGTTACTAAGTCTTACTTTAGATTTTAACCCTAATCAACTTAACTTCCTAAATTAAAGGATTGTAACTGATTAGATGAGTGGCAATCAGAAGTTTTGGAAGGATTTTACCAAGATTTACTCTTCTCAAATTGGACGTAAAGCTATAGAAATGGATGTCCAATTGGGAATAAAAAACTGCCATAAGCAGTTATGATTTTCAATTAGGGAATCACTATCTTAATTAAAGGAGAATTTAACTATTTTGGTTCTGATTTTGGGGATCACGTTTTGGATTTTGGATATTCTCTTTTGCTGAACCTAATAAGGACCGTTGGATGCGAGAGGATCAATGGTGGAGATGTCAAGTTTTACCTATTTAAAGACCACCTTGGAGGAGCCGGCAAATCTTTAGGCCGGCAGCCCTGAGGCTCACTTTTGAGAGTCATTCTCCCTCCATTTCGTCCTCTCCTCTTCCTTCCCAACCAGCAGCAAGCCTTGCCCTGGTGGTGGTCGTGGTGTGAAGAATCGACGAGGTCTTAGTGTGGTGCGATCGGTGGCATACTTGCACATCGAAGTCCAGTTCTTCAAAGCAAGTAGGAAAATTCCTTTACCACAATTTATTTTCTCTGATTTTTGTATGATCATGAGAGAATGGTTGCTGATATTTGGCTTTTACCACGTTCATATTGGATGTCATTGTTATATGTTATAATGTTACATGTCTTGTTTAAGTGAGATATCATATTCGGTATGTTGCATGTCTAGTTCTTCACGTCCTAGCTTCTAGTTAGACATCCCCACCTTTTCTATTGTGTAAAGATATAATCTTTAATGCATGAAAATGATGTTGAATGTCTGTCCAAAAATTATTGTCCCTTTTTAATGATGATTGTACACTACGTTGGATTAAATGTGACCGTTAACCTAAGGTAATCACTAATCGGGGTGATTCCTTGTGATACTCCTTTAAAATATAGATAAAAGCCATAATTAAAGCTTTGATCTTTGAAAGTTGTAATCTTGAAGTCAGGGTCCAGCATGGTGGAATGTTTCTGTGTCTGAGTTTAGGTGTCCTAATTATGATAACATGAGACTATCATACTAGAATGCATGTTAGCAAATCGAGTAATGTATCTAAGTACACACCATGCTAAATAATGAATTAATTAGCACAAAATTTATAAGATTCTCTCTCTGTCGTACTAAATGGGGTCTAACATCACGTCAGTACGTCCCTGTTCACAGCAGTATCCGAGAATACATGGCACATTTGGTATGATGTGAACAATGGATTAAGTAGAGAGGATCACTAATCGGGTTGTGAAATTATAGCAGAAATTTGAATTAAATCTAAGAATTTCAGAACCATTTGGGTTCTGTAAAAGTTGTTAAGAATGTTAAGATAATGTCAGAAAGAGTCATTAATAAATTAATAAAGTATATACCATTAGTTAAGTAATATAACTTAAGGTAATTATTCTTGGCCAGGACTAGTCCTGTACTGACGAACCCTAATCATAAAATGATAACTAATTGTACAAAAATCTAAAAATTATGCCATCTATCATATTGTGAACTAGACACCTAAGGCTACTTATGATAAAAATTTCAAAGGTTAGTTCACTCCTTACAGATTGTAGTGACCAATTGAAATGGGTTGTCCTGTTTGGGATAGAACACTATTTTTGGTTCTAAAAACCCTAAACCCTGATATTACTATGAATTATGGGTTAAGACAATACTAAAAACCATAATTAAGTATAATAAGACCCATAAAGCCTTGGGAACAATAACTCTAAAAGCTTGTCTACTGGTCTTAGAGCTGAGAACATTGTCCCAAATTATGTGTCCTTTGTGTCTCATCTCTTGAACTATCCTTTGTTCAAGAGGCCTCATTGCTTGACCTGTATTCAATGTCTATGATATGATCTATTATGGGCATGTCATTCAATCGTTTCAGTGTCGGGGATTGTCAACTCTAGGGCTAGGTACGGTGAAGGTGGCAAAATGTGATCTTTGGCGAATCTTGTGGCATGTCTCATTGATGAGTCATTTTGTCGGGTCTCAATTGAGTTCCCAGACTCAATCGTTTTAAGATATTGTACACTCCTTTATGAGTCGATTCAGGTTATGTCCGAACATGGTCTTGCACTTCTATGAAAAGTCGAATTTAGAAAGTCATGATTCAAGCCTCTTAATGAGATGGCTCAGATGTTTTCAGTGTCAATCGGTTGAAAAATCTGATTCTTCGCTAAGAGTCATTTATGAAAACTCTTAGTTGGAATCATAGTATGCTCACGAGCCATAGCTAGACCCATGGTGGTCTCAGATTTATTGAACCTCTGTAGTTCAGCCGATGACAGCAACGCGTGCGCTTTAGATTGTATGACACTACGGAAGGTCTGCAATCTCCGCCCATTGTGCTCGTAAGCGCCGATGGGGCCAGCATCCCTAGACGCATGGGCGGGTTCCTTTGTAGAACCTCTAGGATGTTCTGGTATCGATGTCCATAGGGGAAGTGGACAGAGCTGAGAGCAGAATTTGTTATCTCCGACCCTTTGGATGTTTGGAGCAGATACTCTTGTGACATCTCCTTACTCTCTGTAAGTTTGGAATCTTAGATATTGATTTTATCCTTCCTTGACCTTTGAGAGTCTCGGATGATGATTGGTTTCCAGGTAAGCGAACTGCATAATTGCTGATCCTGATTCTATTTGTACTTGGCTTCAATCTTTGAGTCTTTTGACATTTAAATTATTATTCCACTGTGGGTTTTCTTGTATCCTATTGGGTATTTCCTATGGAATACTCATGCATCCTCTGATGCAGGGATTAAGATGGAACGGAAGTGATCGGCTATTACTTTTGGTGATGATGGACGTGGGAGTCAGAAGACAAGTTACTTTTAATTTAATATTTATGTTGATGATTGTTGAACTTGCGGCCTGTGTGCCCATTTTATTTTATTATGAAGACTTATTGAATAATGTAATAATTAATTAGAATTCCTTTTTGCTATTCCATCTAATGTATATGAATTTTGTTTAAGTCATATCGATCCAGCAAGACCCATGTATTCAAATGGATATGTGATGATTCAAGTATTCGGTCTGTCCCACATTTTCTACACTTATAACCTTTATTGGATTATCGCTTCCGCGTATATTGGGTTTTGGAAATTTGGGGCGTGACACTATTAATGCATAATTCTTTAGTTGTTGTCCACATCCCATTGGATCTCAAACAATGCACTAATGCTACCTCTCTGGTTGGCCTCTGGTCAACCTAAAGTTTCTTTCTTTCTATGCTTTCTCATTTCTATTTAGTGTCAGTTTCATCGACAAGTCATCCAACAACATATGTCTCGTCACTGGGTGGGTTCTCGTTGAACTCACAAATACATTTCTGGAATCAACTACGTTTAATGCTTTTACCAAACCAACTAATACTTGTCTTAATGGTATTTTAACAGACTACTATTTATTGTTTAGTGATATATATAAAATATACACATTTTTATATACCTTTCTATCTATATGTTAGTCGTAATTTTAGTTAAAATAAAGATAATTAATGTTTATCAGTGTTAAGTGAGTAATTAGGAGTTTAATAAATAAATGCGCTTAACTGAGTTATTTAAATGCATTAATTAGATTTAATAGATTTATATTTTATTATGCGTCTAATTAAGATTTAATTTTATTTATTCAGGTTTTAAGATTCCAGATTGAAATCGCAGAAAGTGATGCACGTCAAACAACTTCTCTGAAAAGATTGAAGATCCAACGAGTAAGAAGACGCTGACGGGTTTTGAAGAGCCTATTTAGTTAAAACAGTGACATCACACACAAAAAATATCTAAGCCGTTTGCGTACATCTAAGGAAGAAGATGGGTTTTGATTTTAAGAGAAGATTCGTTGAGATTAGATCCGGCAGTGGAGATTGCTACTACGGGTTTTAACCCAATAGAAGAAAAAAACAAAAAAGAACAAACCCAGGTCAGCAGTTCAGTGGCTTGGCTCAGTCTAAGAAAAGGAAAAATAAAATAAAAAGAAAGGCCCGAGCCGATGGCTCGGGTGTTACCCAGAACACAGCACCCGAGCGGAAGTTTTGCTCGAGCGCCGGCAATAATGGAGGCCATGGGCAATGGGTCAGGGCGGCCGATGGGATGAGGCACGACGACAGCGAGCATTCAACGGCGAGGAGTGAGGTGACGATCGGCGGTGACGGCTGGGTTCGAATCGACAAAGAGTTGACAACGGCGTGATGATGAAAAACACGGCAACACAGAGCAAAGGGAAGGAAAGTTCTCGATTTGAAAAGCTTCTGGAGTTGCCCGAAACAGAGTCTCAAATTGTAAGCTTGGTTCACAATTTGAAGATAGCAAGGTCTACTCGATTTAGGTGTGTCTGATTTGGAAAAAATTCTGATTTGAGGGAGGGGCGGACTGATTTAAAGGTCCATTTTTTTTTGGAGGAGCGGCTCTGTGCTGGAGGCCGGAGTTGTACTGTCCTAGGGAGCCGACAGAGTTGATTGGAGTCGACAGAACTGTTCTTGCTCGAGAGAGAAGAGCAGACCTGCCAGAGAGGAAAAGGAGGCCGGAATTGTGTTCTGTTCTGTTTTGGAAGCTCTGTTCTAGCCGGCTGATTTGAACTCGCAGAAAAGATTCGGCTTTGGTAGCAGAATAGATTGAAGGTGTTGGCCAGAGAGAGGGTTGCTCGTGGACAGATATGGTGTTCCATTTTGCTCAAGAGAGAAAACAGAGTAGAGCAGAACTTCTGCTCGTGGGAGACTAATTACTGGCTGAGGAGGAGAACTGCAGTTGAGAGGGAGGAACTGACCTGCTTTGGCTCGAGAGAGCAAGGCATGCCGAATTCTGGTTGCAATAGAGAGATAACTTCTGCACGGATAGAGAAGGAGGGAAAAGGTCTTGCTTTTGCTCGAGAGAGAAAAACAGAATTAACTGTTGACTGAGAAGAGAATTACTGGGTTCGTGGAGACTGATTTAAGTGATGTCTCATTATTAAAGAAATATAATCAATAGTAAACATATATTCTATCTTAATACATGCAAATCCAACATAAAACATGTGACTCTCCAAACATGCAGCAATCATAATTCATGCAAGTGAAACCCTAGGCCAATCACAAGGGGATATCGATTCTACTATTCGGTAATTTAGCTTTCCTACCTTGGATCCAAGCAACTTGAAATCAAATCCACCTTTCTACTTATTCTCCCTTCGAAACTGTAGCCTCACTTGAGTTTTCTGAGTTTAGGGCATCCAAAACATCCATCAGAAGGAATTAGTATCATATTTATACCCTTCCATGTAGATAAGAGCAAAAATAATCCTTTCCAATAATGATTGTATATCCTACGACAAGTCATCTATTGACAACCCAAGTGTTGTAGACTTCTTGTCATAGAACTGCATAACTAAACTTTTAATGATTAATTCAAGTACTTACATTTTGTAGGCCTTACATCATTCCTCCTTTAAAAAATGAATTGTGTCCTCAAGATTTGAATAACTTAGGATGCTACTTCTGCATCCTGGTTCCTCCATACGACTCAAACTATAGGTATCAATTTCCTCCTTAAGACTCTAACTTGTTGCTCCATAATCTTCACTTGTTTTTCCTTGTTAGTCAAATCTGGTTCTAAATTTGAAGCTTCAAACTCCACAATGGGAATTTCCTTGTTTCCTGGTAGCTTCTTCTCTTTTAGGACCATAAGGACATGGAAGATATTATCCATTTCCTCCAAATTAGGTGGCAATCTCTCAATGATCTCGAATGGTCCTACATACCTTGGACTCAACTTCCCTTTTACTCTAAATCTTGCCACTCCCTCCCATGGCGATACAATAACCTTCAGGGGTCCATGCCATTTAATTATATCCGTCACATATAATTGAGCTCGACTATGTGTCCTTCGAATTGGAAGAAAATGGACTGATTTAGTTAATCTATCAACAACTACTCATATTGCATCCTTTTTCTTGGGTGTAACTGGCAATCCTGTCACAAAATCCTAATGTGCTCCATTCAAGAATCTCAAAGGGTTGTAGCTTTCCTTCGGGTCTCTAGTGTTTGGTTTTAATTTATTAAAATGTGGGACAAGTTGTTGCATACCTTGCTATGTCCTTCTTCATATCATTCCACCAGAATCCTCTTTTCAAGTCTTGATACATCTTTGTTCCTTCTAAATGAATTGAATACTCTAAGCTATGAGCTTCGCTAAAAATATATGATTTTACCAAATTCCTTTTTAGAACCATTAATCTCTCTTGGTATCAGAACACTCTATTTGCATCTAGCGCCAACTTCACTTTCGAATACCGTTCATTAGTCTTCTATACTTCCACAATCTTATGCACAATTGTACATTCCACTATAAAATTGGCAAGTAAAGTCTCTCTCCCTTGAACTAGTTTTACAATCCAACACTTGCCAACATTCTCAGCATATCCCATTCCAATAACTATGCAACAAATGCTGATTTGCTGCTCTAAGCATCTGTTACTGAGTTAGCCTTGCTTGGATGATACTCAATTAAAAAGTCATAATCTTGTTGTGAACGTCATGCCAGGATGTCAGCACACGTACGTCATCACGCATGGATATCGCTGGATTCTGTAATTAGGATTAGTTTCCCTTTTCGTATCAATTAGTGATTGTAATAAAGGCCTGATTGGATGTAATCATGGCTTATGATGTCGTCATAGTTGTGATGTCGTCATAGTGACGTCATTATGTCATCTAGAGTCTTCTATATAAGGGGGTCTTTTTCCTCTTTTAGGACTTATGCAATAAAGAACTTATTTCCCTACTCTTCTTCTTCTTCTTCCTCCTTGCCGTCAAGGCGAACTCTTGTGACGTTGCTGGTCACAACACTGGTATCAGAGCAGTGACGATCTGAGGATGATCATGCCTCCTCGCAAGCAGCCAGCCATGGCCGCTGAGGTGCCGTCGGAACTAGATGCTCCCAGCCCATGGGGGAATGCTGATTCCAACCAGGATACTATTCTCTCCCTGCTCAACTGGATCAACATATGACTACAGAATGTAGAACTTGCCCAGACACAGATGAAGACGGACATGGCGACACAGGCTGCAGCCATGACCACGCCACCGCCGTCAGCAGGAGGCCAGAATCGGCCAGGGGGCTCACAGGTGTTGGGCGGCTCAGTCCTAGGCCATCCTGCCTGCCATTCTATCCCTCATGGCATCCAAATTGGTTCTGTAAATATAGGTGCTGAAGGGGGGCTCACTGGACAAGAGACACAAGGCATGGAAGGTGTTCGTGGTAATGCCTCAATGGACCCATGCCCACGAAGCATTCAGTATGAAATGGAGGATGATTTGGAAGAGTTTTCGGGCACTCGCAGAAGCCAGAGGGCCAGCGCTGAGCCCAGGCTAGCTCGATTGCAGTTTCCGCGATACAATGGCGAGGACGACCCCGTCGAATGGTTGTACAAGGCAGATAAATTCTTTTCGTACCAGGGTACGTATTCTGATGCAGAGCGCTAGTGGGTGGTGGCCTTCCACCTTGATGGAGACGCTTCAATCTGGTTTCAGTCTTTTGAGAAGGAGACGCGGTTTCCCACGTGGGTGACCTTCTCCGATGAGCTGTGCATCCAATTTGGACCAAACGAGTTTCAAGACTTTAACAAGATGTTGTTAACCCTGCGACAAACTACTACGGTACGGGCTTACTATTCTGAATTCATGAAAATTGCTAACCGCTTGCCAGATTGGCCAATGGCAGCCCTTGTTGGCACCTTCAAGCGTGGATTAAAGCCTGAGATCGCTGATGAGATGCGACACTTCTCGTGCCACACTATGCTGGATGTAGTGCGTCATGCTCGGATAGAGGAGGAAAAGTTGGCTCGTCAGCGAAGAGGGGGACGTGGGGGGCTGGCTCTGAGGCCGTACACCAGACAGCCGCCTGTCTTGACTCCAACGCCTGGCCACGTCCCTAGCTGGCCACCCTTGCCCGGGCCTAATCCTCCTTCTGTCCGCCGTTTGACACCAGCCCAGATGGAAGAAAGGCGCGCCAAGGGACTTTGTTATAAGTGCGATGAGAAATTCGTCCCTGGACACCGCTGCTGAGTCCGAGGTAGTTTACTCATCGAAGAAGCTGAAGACGAGGAGCTAAAAGAACCAGAAGAGGCACCCGGCCTCTATGACCATGTGCAGCCGGAGATCTCAGTCCATGCATTCTCTGGCACGTTCACCCCCAGGACCATGCGTGTTTAGGGCCAGTTGAAGCGCCAACAGGTTGCCGTTCTTATTGATAGTGGGTCGACTAATAACTTTATTAATGATAAGGTGGCACAGCGTTTGGGATGTTATGTCTCTCTGACTCCAAACCCTTTGACGTATTGATTGGGGATGGCAAACATCTTAGGAGCGTAGGTGTATGCTCACAGGTCGAACTGGCAATTCAGGGGCATTCCTTTATCACAGACTTATTTCTCTTGCCTACGAAAGGGGCTGATGTGGTTCTCGGTGTCCAGTGGCTACAAGATTTGGGTGATGTGGTATGGCACTTTCGGGATCTGACTATGGATTTCGAGGTAGCAGGCCAGCGCATTCGCCTACATGGATTGCAGCCGGGCACCTTGCACTCGGTGCAGGAGGTGAGCTCTTTTTTTCAATTCACACCTCATGATCTATTCTTACAGCAGCGTGCCATAGTGGATGTGCCCCAACCTGACTTACCGGTCGATATGATTGAACTGCTTGTGGTACATGCTGACATATTTGCTGAGCCATCTGGACTTCCGCCAGCACAGGGCCATGATCATTCCATTCCGATCATGACCGGGGCTTCACCCGCAAATGTGCGACCCTACCGGTATCCGCATGTGCAGAAGGTAGAAATTGAATGGTTGGTCGAGGAGATGTTGCACTCTGGTATTATCCACTCCAGCACCAGTTCATTCTCCTCTCCCGTCCTTCTGGTTCGCAAAAAAGATGGATCATGGCTAGGTGGATTACCTAGGTGGATTACCTACTGTAGACACGTGATGAGGTCCTATGCCAGCTTAAAGCCAATTTAGCATCCGCACAGAACAGGATGAAATAGATCTATGATAAGCAATGCTCTGATAGGGAATTCCAGGTTGGCAACCTCGTTTATGTGTCAGTCATGCCCCAACGTCAGACTTCTTTGTTTCAGGCTAATCAGAAGCTGACCACTCACTTTCACGGGCCTTACGCAGTTGTGCATAGAGTGGGACCAGTAGCCTATCGTCTCTCCTTGCCTCTAGGGTCCCTGGTACACCCTGTATTCCATGTGTCTGGCTTCGTCGTTTCGTGGGGGACCCTCGGTTGATTGCTGATAGTGCTCCTCCGCCTCTCATGGGCCCTGCGGACGTTACTGACCCTACTCCAGCTTCTCTTGTTGATAAACGGAGGGTCCGGCGTGCTAGGCGTATTGTGATTGAAGTGCTTGTGGCTTGGAAGGGCCAACCGCTCGAGGATGCTGAGTGGGTGCTGGAGGATGATTTTCTGGCCTGGTTTCCATCGTGGTCGCATTGAGGACAATGCGTTAACGGAAGCGTGGTGGAGTGTTGTGAACGTTATACCAGGACGTCAACACACGTACGTCATCACGCATGGATATCGTTAGATTCTCTGATTAGGATTAGTTTTTCTTTTCGTGACAATTAGTGATTGTAATAAAGGCCTGATTGGATGTAATTATGGCATGTGATGTCATCATAGTTGTGATGTCATCATAGTGATGTCATGTCATCATAGTGATGTCATTATGTCATCTAGAGTCTTCTATATAAGGGGGTCTTTCTCCTCCTTTAGGATTTATACAATAAAGAACTTATTTCCCTACTCTTCTTCTTCTTCTTCTTCCTCCTTGCCGTCAAGGCGAACTCTTGTGACCTTGCTGGTCACAACAAATCTCTTATATATTTTTGTAGTCCGTATATACTTGGAAGCTTGCCCCATATAGATAATGCCTCCACATCTTCAATGTAGGCACGATTGCAACTAATTCCAAGTCATGTGGGATAGTTGGTCTCATGCTTCTTTAGTTGCCTTGATGCAAGATGAACTAAGACCAATTACTCATTAATTGAATAATAGCTTTTAGTTGTCTTTTTACTTATAATTGTAGTATTGCAAAGTCATTCTCAGGGATGGACCAATGTGAAAGGAAATAGTTGCAAAATTAAAGAAGAATTGAAGAGAAAAACAAATCAAAGTAAACTAAAGGAATTAAAATAAAAAAAAATACACTAAGGCTTCGAGGGTCTTATAGACACCTATTGATGCCCTTCCATGTATCAATTATCTCAGCAGAGTAGAATGAAGTTTCACTCTATTTGAAGGATTTAAATAATTAAAGTACACAAAACAGATCTAAAATGAATGGATATTTAAAACCAAAAACTCTACCTCATTTCTGCATCTTATTCTTGTTTTCTTACAAAAACTACATAAAAGTATCACTAATTCTAATCAATTGCCAACATAAATATAGGTTAAAGGGTTTATGAAATGCATAATTCATGTTTAGATCATATGGCTTATGAGTAATTGAGGTGATCATGTTATGGTATATTGTATGGTAAAAGAGCATGCTTTAGGAGTAAGCCTTCAACTCTACATGAATGGATTTAAGCTTGATGATAGAAATTGCTTTGATTTCAGTTGGAATCGTTATTTTGGAAGGTATTTAAGCATGCAAATATTGGTCAATGAGTTTATGTCGAAGCATGAATCATGTGATTAGAATATGCATGAGTATACACACATGGGAGTCTATTATGAGATTTTAGTTGATTATGCTTTGATTATGATGCATGAGGGAATAGATTGGGAGCACGTTCCATGTGTTGGAACACACGTAGGTCTTGCTCATGGATGTACAATGATAGCATGAATCATGTATCGGACTTCATGGAAGAAGTTTAATCGTTGATTTAACGAAATTGATCGATTGTATGCAATGTGTGAGATTGTGTGCTAGATTAATCGATCGGCGGATTAATCGAATCTTGGTTGGTCCGAAAAGACATGTTTTCTCTTTTGTTCCTTCATGGAACAGGTATACTCCCCCAGGTTGAGTCTGATTGAGATATATGGGGAGCGAGTTGTGTATTTGCCTTGCGAAGATTATTGAGATTGTCAAACCTGGACTCTGAGCATCCAGTGTGGTATGCTTTTGTACACCAGCTACCACGTGTTCTAGTTTCTCTGTGTGAGATTCGATCTCTCCCCCACCGCAGGAGATAACTCAGGGCGAACATACCTGCTCTAGTTTCTCTGTGTGAGATTTGGGCATCCTTGGCCAAGATTATCCAGGGCGAGCAGCATTTAGGGATTGACAACCCCGACCTCTTGTTTCCTATGTGGAAACCGGACCATGATATGCCTTCGTGGCCTTGATTGTGTCCCACCTTCGTGGCAATAGTTGTGTTACTCCTTGATGGAGGCATTCACCATTGTGTTGATACATGCTTATTGTGTTGTTATGCATGATGATGTAAATTTTAATATAATACTCGCAAGCGCACGTATCTAATGTAGAATAATGGCTACGAGGTCGATCCCTCAGAAACTTAGTAAGATATTCAACCTTATTCTAAGAGTATGTGTAACAATCAGCAATGAAATGAAAATTTTTACTTTTTAATTTCAAATTAATCAATCAAAGGTTCATCTAATCTTAAAACACATAAATTAACTAAACATAAAAATAAAATAAGAAAAAGCATGTGCTCTGCTTTCAGTCTGTCTACAATTAGTCCTGGTTTTGCAATCTTGTCCTGCTTTGCTCTCTCATCCACCTTCTACAACAGTCTCTCGACTGCACGCCTCAACCAATTTGCTCTTTCTCTCAAACAGAGCAAAATAGTCCCAAATTCCAGCCAAAGCAAACCTCTCCCCCTCTTGACTCAGCACCTCTTCTCTCTCTCAAGTAGAAATGGCAACCGGTTCTGCTTTGCTCTCTCGAGCAAAAGCAGTTACTATGTTCTGATTTCGTGAGCCAAACAGGACTACTTCTCTGTCTCTCGACCAAAGCAGCAGTCCTCCTCCAACATAGTCCTCTTCCTTCTCTACCGATCAGCCAAAGCAACCTTTCTCAATCAACAGCAGAATCAAACCTTCTCAAATCAGACGCCACCAACAGCCTCTTCTCTGCTCAGCCGGCCAGAACAGAGCCTTCTCTCTCTTGAGTATATAGCCCTCTGTGAACACAATTCCGGCCTCCCTTTCCTCTACAAAAGCAACTCCCTTCTCTACCTCTCGACAGAGCAGCCACCACCAAAACCCCTCTTTGCACAGCTGGCCTCCCCCTTCTCTACCTCTCGACAGAGCAGACACCAAAAATAATTCTTCTCCTGCACAGTCGGCGTCTTTTCCTTTTTTTTTCTCAACCAGCATTCAGTTTCCTTTTATTGACGATCGCCCACCTTTGAATAGCAGCTTTCCAATTTAAGGCCGGCCCCAAAACAATATTTCCTTACTCTGTCGACAAAAGCACTTTCTCCTCCTCACTGCCCAGCCGCCTGCCATCTCAAATCAGAAAATTCTCTAAATCAGACTCACCTAAATTGACCAGTCCATGCTATCTTCCAATTGTGAACCAAACTTCCAATTTGAGATTCTGTTTCGGGCAAATCCAGAAGCTTTCCAAATCGAGAACATTTCCTCTATTTTTTTTACTGTTCGCCATTGCCTCCGAGCTCGATTCTTCATCTCCTCGCTTCTTCGCCGCCAGCTTCTTCTCTGTCGTCGATCATCCTCGCTAGCTGCCACATCACCGTCGTGCTTCTCTACCGCCGTCGGACCTATGAGCTTGAACTCATCGCTCGATTTTGAACCCAGCTGTCACCGCCGACCGTCCACAGACTCCTCACCGTTGAGTGTTTGTCGTCGTCGTAGCCTCGCTGCCGTCTGAACCATCGGCCATAGTCGCTGCCAGAATCCATCGGCCGCCTCATCACCGGTCGTCATTGTAATGCCCAAAAATTCTGTAAGTTTACCAAAACTCCTATTTTAGGAAACTATTCTAAAATAGGAAAGTTTTGCTGCCTATTTTGAAATCTTTTAATCTGGTGTGTCAAATTGGTTTTGTGATGCTTTTAGAAGAGTGGAATTGATAAACCAGATTAGGCTGTACACCAGGGCACGAGGACTAGCCCTGGCACTGGGTTCAATCTGGCGCTGAGGCTGGCCTGGCGCTAGGAGTGGAGGCCTAGCGCCAGGGTGTGAGACCAGTGTGTATAGACTTATTTGAGTATTTTGAGTTATTAAATGGAATTTGTGATGTGGTACAAGAGTTGTGCAGTGTTATTCAGTACACTTCATTCATGGGACATCAGAGCCGTCCATCTGTGTGCCACGCACCAGAGGAGCACCTATAGGCCTAAGCCACGTGGGCACAGCGCCCTGGGCTTTGTGCACGAGTTGGCATTTGGTTAGGAGAAAGAGAATCAAGGAGAAGAGGGAATTTCAAATTCTTTCCAAATCTAGTTTTAAAAGGAATAAATATCTAGTCCAAAAATCCGATTTGTGTGTTAATTGATTTGTGATTCTTTCTAATTGGAATTTAAGGAATCTGGTAGAAGGAGTTTCGGACGTGATTGGTGGAGCAACCTAGGTAGTTACCAAACTAATCTAGGGGCATGTCATGTGGAGATAAGAGGGAGTGAAACCGGTTTTTCAAAATTGGGAAGTTACAACCCTAATTTAAATATCCAACTAGTTGGATTTAATTTCCTACTAAAAGGGGGATGGTAACTGATTTGGTTAGTGGGTGATCTCGTCCAAGATAGAAGGCCCTTCCTTTTTGTAGACGAAATTGTGGCCTTTGATTGCAAGAAGATCATTGGTGGGAGATCGACTTAATTAGGGTAGTTGCCTAAGTGGAGAATTAGGGTTTTAGACCACCTTAATTGGGGAAAACCCTAACTAATGTGGAGATATCTAAGGAATAGAATTTGGGACGTCATTAAGGTGGGAATTGAGTTGATTGAGCCAATTAAAAGCATGACTAGCTAAGTATTAAAACCGTATCAAATTTGAATTCAATTAGGAGGAAAATGTGGGTTAGTTATGGAAACCAACTAATTGCACTTAATTTCCTAACTAATTGGGATCGTAACTGATGAGTAATGGAGGAGTTACCACGTTCAAAATGGAGATCCCCTCTTATCTTGGTCTATTTGTGGCCCTTGGATGATATAAGGATCCACGGTGGTGATTCGTCTAAAGGTAATAGGGTAATTACTATTTAAATTCACTAATAGAAAGACTGGCCACTCTTTTGGACGTTTTGGGAAGTCGTGCAAGCCAGCAAGAGCTCGTCCTCTATTCTCCTCCTTCGATCAGTAGTTCCTTTCTTTCCACAAAGGATTGTGGTGGTGGTGATTCGACGAAAAGAGGGTGTGCACGTGGTGGTCAAAACTCGCGTAGAAGTTGTAAATCGTCAAAGAGGTAGGATGCTCTATTTTTACCACAACTTGATTCTTTGAATATTCATGAGTATGATCCTTCTTACATGCTGGAATAAGGTTATGATGTTAATGATTAAATATTGATATGGTTTCATGCAATGAGTTGTCTTGAATATGCATGTATTCTTAATGCATGATCAAAAGTGTTTCGTTTGTGTATCACGTGGTTGTTCTTCATGCACGAAGCCCTAGAATGCATTCCTATAGACTACATTAGTCGATCTATGTCACGTCTTGTGTTGTGTCTCATATCTTATTCTGTCCAGTAAAAGATGGCAGCTTTATTGAGTGATCGAGTCGTTTCATGCAATGCAAGTGTTCTCGATCCAATTTGATAAGTCGATTTGAGATTTCTACACCATTCTTGATCTAGTTCTTATGAAATTGAATGCTATGGCCTCTATGTTTCAGTTTACATTCTGGAATTTGTATCAGTATGTATCTGGGGTAGACCGGCGTCTGTAATTAGTTGTCTTAATTGGGCTATTTCGGACTTTGGTGAAAACAGGGTATGTACTCTAATAAGCTGAGAGGATGTGTACAAAGGGATAGAAAACTACATGAAATCAGTATTGATAATGTCCCGTAAAATGTATAGAAGGGGTTTACATGATGTCAGTAAGTGGCATTGAGTGATTAATTACGAGTTTTAGCTTTATATAATCAAAGAGGACTAAGATAACTGCTCTCGGCCAGGACTGTTCATGCACCGACCAGGAGTGATAGAAAATTCATAAGTAATTCAATACAATTCAGAAAATTATGAAATTGGATGGGTTAGAAACTAGACAATTACTGGGATAAAAATTTCATAATTTAATGCATACTGGATAAACAATATCAGCTATTTTGCATGGGGCAGAGCACTGTGTGAATGTTAAAACCCTAATTAAGTTGTATACTATATACTATAAGTATCCCTATATGTAGTAATACGACCTGATTATTATATTATAAGACTCTGAGGGCACAAGGTACTATAATACCAGATCATATGTGTATAAACAGTGAGTCAGGGGTTCTGTCCGAAATTAATTATCTTGTTGAGTCTAAGTCCTTGAGCGACCTATTGTTTCAGGAATTCTCTCGTACAAAACCAAAGACCTTGTACATAGCGTGTGACCTATTCTTGATATTGGTAACCAGTTATTCTGGTTCATGGGAATTGTCATATCTAGAGGCTAAGTGCGTTGAGGTGATTCAGTATCTCGATTCTTGATGAGTCATGATTGGAGTCATTTGATGTTGATCATTCTAAGAGTTTGAGTACTCCGATGTGAGTCCTTTCTCATGACCTTGATAAAGTTATTGTCTTACTCCTCTGAGAGTCTTTCTTTGATGATGTTGGTCTGGGTCTCTGTTTGAGAGAACCCTGGTTAATTCAAGATGAATTCAGTTCTATGTAAACTGGTTCTCCACTAGGAGTTCTGATGAACACTCTTAGTTGGATTCATAGTATGCTCACGAGCCATTTCTAGATCTTTTGTGATCTCAGATGATATATGAACCTCTGTAGTTCAGCCGATGACGACAACGCGTGCGCTTTAGACTATATAACATTACTGAAGGTCTGCAATCTCAGCCCATTGTGTCTGTAAGCACCGATGGGGCCAGCATCCCTAGACGCATGGCCGGGTTCCTCTGTAGAACCTCTAGGATGATCTGGTATTGATGTCCATAGGGGAAGTGGACTGAACAGAGAGCAGAAATTGTTATCTCCGACACTCTGGATGTTTGGAGTCAGTATTCTTATTGATCTTCCTGACGCTCTGAACGTTTGGGAACTGAGTTATGTTTATTCATTCTTGACCGCTGATGGTCTTTGATATTGATTTTGAGCAGATAAGTGAACCCTGTATTTACTCGACCTGATATTCTTAAATGTGTCTTTAATGCTCATTTCTACAGTATTCTATTTTACTACATGTTGTGGGTTTTTCTTGCCTCCTACTGGGTATTTCTTTCGAAATACTCATACATCTCTCGATGCAGGAATTAAAGTGGAGAAGAACTAGAAAGGTTTGTGTTTGGAGCTCGATGACGGAAGTTGATAAGATGTGGATTTATTTATCGTTTTAATTTTCTTGTTCGCGGAGAACTAATCAGCCGGTGTGCTGAATTTTTATTTTGATGTTTAATGAATTATTGACTGGATTATTGTAATAGTGTAGTTTGTTTTATTATTTAAGATTTTTGTATAACAGATATTGGTTAAGCATTCTGGAATGGGATAGTATGTGTTGAGTATTCGGTCGCTGCCCGGGTTTCAGTCTCATGTCCTTAATTGAGTTAGTGCTTCTGTGCATTATTCGAGGTTTTGAAATTCGGGGCGTGACAATCATCATCGAGACATATCGAGCAGAGCTTCTGCTCCGTTCTGAGTAACGCCTGAGCCATCGGCTCGGGTTTTTCTCTCTCTTCTTTTTTATTTAAATTGAACCAAACCATTGAATAATTAAACTAGTCTTTCCTCTTTTCAGTGTGCTAAAACCCGTTGCAACGATCTCCACCGTCGGATCTAATCTCTTCACATAAACTGCTTGACGCGCGTTCACTTGTAGCGATTTGAATCTGGAACATTAAAACTTGAATAAATAAAATTAAACCTTAATTAGACGCATAAAAAAGTATAAATCTATTAAATCTAATTAATGCATCTAAATAACTCAATTAAGTGCATTTATTCATTAAACTCCTAATTATTCACTTAACATTAATAACCATTAATTATCCTTATTTTAACTAAAATTACGACTAACATATAAGTAGAAAGACATATAAAAATGTGTATATTTTGCATATATCAAATACCCCCAAACCTACATTTTGCTAGTCCTCAGGCAAAATAAAACAAAACAATACAAATAAATCTAACTAATCCACTTTCGCAGGAAATCACGATTGCATTTAGCGTATGCAACAAGCCTTTTAAACCCTAAGTCTCCCTGGCTGGATGAGTGATGTCTCGTGAGGGTTTGCAGCCATGCTACCCACAAACATGTACTTATGAAATAAACCTATTTAATCTAGCAAAATAAGCATTACAAAACACAAAATCCTATTATCCCTTCAAATGCACACCACAATGCTTAAGAAAATTAACCATATGTACTTGCATTTATAATCAACTGGAATATAGAAGCTCTCAAATAAATGGTTTTATTCTACACCTTCATCTTGGAAATTTCTGCTCAATATGATATAGCATGATAATTTATATAGTAAAAGTGTAGAACATTGTAGCGATACATTCTAAATCTTTGTTTCACACAGATCCAATGTGACCCATTAACCAAAGAACGTCAGAATCAACATAGTCATCGTAATCTTTAGGTTCATGATAGCACAAATGCATGCGCGCATCATTCGGGTCCAACATTCTAGATTTGAGAGGATAATACACCATAGACTTTTTTTTTTCGAGACTGTGTAAGGTCTGACTTCAAGATGCTTAGGTTTAGCAATGACTCAGGCCAATGACTCCCAGCCAGTTTGGCTTAGGGCATTAGGTTTTAAGTTGGACCGCTTCGGGCCTGATCATCAGCCTAAGTTAATCCTATAATAGTCAAGCAGCCCCTTTCTTTCTTTTATTTTTTATTTTTTTATTTTTTTCAGCATATATATTTTCAAGCATCTTTATTCCGTTCAGGCTGTATTATACTCTCAACCTATTTCCGGTTCCAATCCCTTGCCATAGCCAAGTAATAGTCTATCATGATCTTTTAAACTCAACAGACAACTATATATCATCTAATGACTCTGACCAAAGACATCCCACTGAAGATTAGTATTTAACAAATCTCTATACGGTATTACTTTATGTGCTAGTGTGTGTGAGTGAGTTTTATTAGTTCAAGCACCTGTTCCAAGAGGACTATAACAAAAAGATATCTCTCGGTTAAGTGTCTCTATCCTCCAGTATACTTACTCACACTTCCTATGTAAATTAATCTCTTAAAAATTAAAGTATGCATCATATCGGGATAAACTACCAAAACCAAAGAAAAATACTAACAAACAACCTAAAACTAAGTAAATTTTTATAGTTTTTTTCTTCAATTTTTTGAAATATTTTTATTTTTTTAATTTTCTATTTTTTTTTTCAAATGATAGAAAACAAAGGAATACTACTTTTCTTTTCTACACCCCCAAACCTAAACTAAATATTGCCTTCAATGTTTATCAAGATAAATACTACAATTAGTAAAAGAAAAGGACTATAAGGAAAGAAATTACTTGAATGGAGAAGCCTCATGGTAGATGTAGAGCATTGAAACACACAAACTAAGAATGAGGAGTGAGTACAACAATATGGAAAAATAAAAGATACCCCCAAACCTAGATTGTAGCATCCCCACACAGGTATTACACAACCTAAATATTAACCAAACAAGAAACAATCAAGAAACAAGAATTGGGTTGCCTCCCAAGAGCGCTAAGTTTTATGTCTTCAGCCAGAGTTACCAAAATCAAGCGGAAGAAGTAGGTTCATCCAAATCCAGAACGATCTCCTCCCTTTCAATAAAACCCTCTAAATATGGTTTCAATCTTTGACCATTAACTTTGAAAATAGTTCCATCTTTAGGGTTTTGAATGTTAACCGCCCCATGGGAAAATACCTTGTGCACAATGAAAGGTACAGACCATTGTGAACGAAGCTTTCCTGGGAAGAGATGTAACCTGGAGTTGTAGAGCAAAATTTTTTGACCGAGCTCAAATGACTTCCTCAGTATTGACTGATCATGAAAAACTTTGGTCCTTGCTTTGTAAATCTTTGCATTCTCATAAGCCTCATTACGAATTTCATCTAACTCATTGAGTTGTAATTTGCAAAGTGGTCCTGCCTTGTCCATATCAAAATTAAAAGTTTTGATGGCCCAGTAAGCATGATGCTCCAATTCCACAGGTAAATGGCAAGGTTTTCCAAATACAAGTCTATAGGGAGACATTCCAATCCGTGTCTTAAATGCAGTACGGTAAGCCCACAATGCATCATTCAATCTTTCAGACCAATCCTTTCAGTCGTGATGAACTGTTTTCTCAAGAATACGTTTAATTTCCCTATTCGAAACTTCAACTTGCCCACATGTCTGCGGATGATATGGGGTGGCAATTTTATGAGTAATGGAGTATTTTTTCAGAAGTGATTCAAAAGCTCTATTGCAAAAATCTATACCACCATCACTTATAATTGCACGAGGGGTTCCAAAATGAGAAAATATGTTTTCTTTCAAGAAATGAACCACCACTTTGTGATCATTTGTTCTGCAGCGAATTGCCTCAACCCATTTGGAAACATAATCTACTGCAACAAGGATATAGAGATAACCAAACAATGGAGGAAATGGGCCCATGAAGTCAATACCCCAAACATCAAAAAGTTCAACGATTAGAATGTTTGTAAGGGGCATCATGGACCTACGTGATAGTGTACCCATACGTTGGCATCTATCACATTTTGTGCAAAATTCATGAGTGTCTTTGAATAAAGTAGGCCAATAGAAACCACTATAAAATTTTTGTAGTGGTCTTTTTCGCACCGGAATGGCCGCGACATGCATGAGCATAGCAAAAAGAAATGATACTATCAAGCTCATGCTCCGGCACACATCTCCTAATGATTTGATCCGGGTAATACTTGAACAGGTATGGATTATCCCAGAAAAAATGCTTAACCTCGGCAAATAATTTGGATTTATCTTGTTTTGTCCAATGTTCAGGAAGTTGAGTTGTGACAAGATAATTAACAATATCAGCATACCAAAGCAATTGAGAGATGATCTATACATGAAATATGCATTTTATTATCTCCTAAACTTATGATTATGCTAGTATTTGATTAGAATTTCTACTACTTTAACATAGTTTTTGGTTTTTGTAGGAAACAAGAGTAATACACAGAAATGAGATGAAAAGTAACTCAAATGGTTAAATCATCATAACTTCGTGTACAAATATCGGATTGAAGTGATTCACATCTCATGTTAACTCAAGAAGTCATCTTTCCAACGCCACCAACCACGCGTAATTTAGAGTTCGGGACAGAAAGTTATAGCCATTTGAATTTTATGAACAATAACAACGATCGATTGGCTATCAATGCGATCGATCGCCAGAGCCGTAAAAGCAGCGTATTAAAGGAAACGATCGATCGGACTCAAAATGATCAACCGTATCTAATGGAATTTTTCAATTGCGCAAGACAGTAACTACGATCGATCGGTATCATACGGCATCGATCGCCAAAGCGATCGATCGGGGGAAAATAACGAAGGAATTGCGATCGATCGGTAAGCGAACGATCGGCAATACGGAGCGATCGATCGCCGTGTGCGGAAAACCGAAATAATACCTATTTCGACTTCGATTTAGAAGGGGACTTCATGGTTTCTCTTCATTCTTATAAATAGGCCTTATGGGAGAACGTTTTAGGCACCACATATTCAACCCTTGGAGAATCTAGAGTTAATTGGAGGCTAGAGCAAAGGAGAGAAGGAGATGAAGAACATGAAGAACACGATGATGATTTCTCTTCCGATGCGAGGCTAAACACCTTTCCTAGAGGTTAACACAACCTTTAAACTTACACTATCTGAAGACCAGGTGAGCCTTAGGTTGTTCCCCTTCACCTTAAAAGATAGTGCAAAGGAATGGCTATACTCCCTTGAGCATAACTCTATTTCCACTTGGGAGGAACTTCAGGCCGAATTCCTCAAGAAATACTTTCCTGTGGGGCGGACCAATAAGATCCGCCATGAAATCATCACCTTTACCCAGACACCTAATGAACAATTCCATGAAAGCTGGGAGAGGATGAAATCCTTACTCCGGTCCTGTCCCCATCATGATGTGCCCAAGTGGCAATTAGTACAGAGATTTCATGAGGGTGTGTCTAATAGACGCCTCCTGTGGGGGCACATTCATGAAGAAAACCCCGGATGATGCTTGGGATCTATTAGAGGACCTAAGCGAAAACTCTTTACACAATGCCACCCTCTATAGATCTGAAGGCCATATGCCTGGCAAGAGTGCCTCAAGGGGAGGCATGTATGATGTTAAAGCTACCACGAACCTAGAACACCAAGTGGCATCCCTTACTGAGAGGTTTGACAGGTTTTTCTCACAAACTCCACCTTATACCCTAACCTCTCAAGATACTTGTGCCATTTGTGCCAGCCCTATGCACACTATTGTTGACTGCCCCTCAGCCTCCCAGTATCCTGATCTTGTCCAGGAGCATGTCAACCTTGCACAAACCTATCCTAGAGCCAATAATCCCTACTCAAATACCTATAACCCGGGGTGGCGAAATCATCCCAATTTCGCCTGGAAACAACCCAACCAGGGGCCCACTTTCAATCAGGCCCCAAGACAAGAATTCTCAAACCCAACTCAGTCTTACCAACCAGCCACAAATCCTCCCTTTGGCCAAACCAATAAGAAACCATCCTTTGAAGATCAGATGAGCCAAATGCTAGCCACCTAATCTACCCTCCTCTCAGCTTTTAATGCGATGGAAGCCAAGGTGGACGCCAAGATAGAAACCAAACACAGAGAGCTGACAGGTGAGCTAAGAACCCAGGCCCAGCTTGTCCATTCCCATACACAATCTATTGCTAAAATAGAAACCCAATTAGGACAGCTGGCCCAATCTATGAACCGTAGGGAAGTAGGCACCTTGCCCAGCCAACCACAGTAGAACCCTAGAGGCCAGTTCGCCGTTGAAGGTTCCCATTATCCAAATGAGCAGGTGCAAGCCATTAATACCCTAAGAAATGGAAAATAAGTTGATAATAAGGTTAGGGACCCAACCATTGCAAGTGAGGACACTCCCCTTGAGAAACAGAACCAATCCTCTATGTCTGATCCTACCATGCCTGATCCTGTTAGTCTCCCACCACACAAGGATCTCCCAGCTGAGCCCACCAATGAAAAATCCTATATACCTAGGGCTCCTTTCCCTCAATACCTCAACCAACCCTCCCCGTTTAGTAAGTCCCACCAACGAATGGAGGAAATGTTAGAGGTGTTCAAGCAGGTTAAGATCAATCTTCCCCTCTTAGATGCCATCAAACAAGTACCTGCCTATGCCAAGTTCCTGAAAGACCTGTGTACCCAAAAACAAAAAACTAAATCCCATGTCACCCAAAAGGTCTTCTTGACCAACCAAGTAAGCTCTTTACTTACCAGTGATATGCCACTTAAATTTAAGGACCCAAGTGTCCCTGTTATCTCTATTGTCATAGGTGACCATACCCTTAGCCGAGCTCTCTTGGACTTAGGGGCCAGTGTCAACCTCCTCCCTTACTCAGTGTATCAACAACTTGGCCTCGGAGAGTTGCAGCCCACCTCAGTCACTCTTCAATTAGCAGACCGATCCATTCGCAGACCTAGAGGTGTTATAGAAGACGTTCTCGTTGGAGTTGACCGGTTCTATTTTCCTGTTGATTTTGTCATCTTAGACATGGAACCAGTTGCCAACTCCAAATCCCAAATCCCTGTTATCCTTGGCCGCCCTTTCCTAGCCACAACCGGTGCCACCATTAACTATCGGTCAGGGCTCATGAACGTCTCATTTGGGAACATGAAAGTTAAATTAAACATTTTTAGTGCTTCCCAACAACCTTCGAGTGAAGCTAAGTGCCTTATGGTTGACGACCTAGATGATCTAGTCCAGGAGTACCTTCCCTTTGCTGTGCTTAAGGATGCCCTCGAGCACACCCTTTTCTATGACTGGATCGATCAATATGAGGGCACACCTGACCTTGAGGAGGTCCATCACCATTTAGTGGCTGCCCTATACCCTGAACATATCCCATGGCGACCCCACCCCGACCCTCTCCCTGTGTCAACCGCCCCACCACTTAAACCCTCCATAGAATCCCCACCCACACTTGACCTCAAAACCCTTCCTAGCTCCCTCAAATACGTCTTCCTAGGACCCAACAACACCCTTCCTATAATTATCTCATCTAGCCTATCTATTGACCAGGAAGCCCAGTTGTTGGAGATCCTTACCACACACCGGCGAGCTATAGGATGGACAGTAGCTGACCTCCAGGGTATAGACCCCTCTGTGTGCATGCATCGCATAAACCTAGAGGACCAGGCCAAACCTTCTAGGGAGGGGCAGCGACGGTTGAACCCTCACATGAGAGAGGTGGTGATGAAAGAGATAGTGAAACTTCTAGACGCAGGTATCATATACCCTATCTCTGACAGCGAGTGGGTGAGTCCTATCCAAGTTGTCCTTAAGAAATCGGGCATCATGGTGAAACCAAACTCAGAGGGTGAACTTGTGCCAATAAGAGAGACCACGGGCTGGCGGGTGTGCATTGACTATAGGAAGCTGAACTCTAACACCCGTAAGGACCATTTCCCTCTCCCATTCATTGACCAAATTATAGAGAAACTAGCGGGCCAAGAGTTTTATTGCTTTTTAGATGGGAACTCAGGATATAATCAAGTGCCAGTTTTTCCAGGGGATCAGGAGAAGATGACTTTTACATGCCCCTTCGGTACATTTGCGTATCGAAGAATGCCTTTTGGTCTTTGTAATGCCCCTGCTACATTTCAGCGATGCGTGATGTCCATCTTTTCCGACATGATTGATAAATTTTTGGAAGTTTTCATGGACGATTTTTCGGTGTTTGGCGCTTGTTTTGATGAATGGTTGCACAACCTTGCTTTAGTTTTAAAACGCTGTGAGGAAACAAATTTAGTGTTAAGTTGGGAAAAGAGCCATTTCATGGTTCAACAGGGGATTGTGCTTGGACATGTTATATCAAAAAGGGATATAGAGGTTGACAAGGCCAAGGTTGACCTGATTGCTAATTTACTGTCACCTACATCAGTTAAACTAATACGGTCTTTCCTTGGCCATGCAGGGTTTTATCGTCGATTCATCAAAGATTTTAGCAAGATATCACATCCATTATGTCACCTTCTCGGTCAGGATGTGCAATTTGAATTTGATGAGTCGTGCAAAGAAGCTTTTACCACATTAAAAACCCTCCTCTCTAGCTCCCCCATTATTAAGCCCCATGACTATACACTGCCCTTCGAGATAATGTGTGATGCATCGAATTTTGCTGTAGGGGCAGTGTTAGGCCAATGCATCAACAAAATTCCTCATGTTATATACTATGCTAGCAAGACAGTCACTGATGCTCAATTGAATTACACTACCACCGAAAAAGAATTGCTCGTTGTTGTGTTTGCATTAGATAAGTTCAGGTCCTATCTCCTGGGTAGTAAGATCATCATCTTCTCTGATCATGCAGCCTTGAGGTACCTTCTTTCCAAGAAGGATGCCAAGCCAAGGCTGATTCATTGGATTTTACTCCTCCAGGAATTTGACTTTGAAATTAAAGATAAAAAGGGTTCTGAGAATGTCGTGGCTGATCATCTATCCAGAATTCCTATTCCTGATCTGCATAGCCATGACCCTCTAAGAGATGCATTCCCTGATGAGCAGCTCTTTGCTCTCTCCACTACATCTCCACCTTGGTTTGCACATATTGTGAATTATCTTACTGTGGGGCAAATCCCAACCTTTTGGTCTAAACATGATAAAGATTTATTTTTCTCTTGCGTCAAACATTACTATTGGGATGACCCTAACCTGTTTAAGATATGTGCTGATCAAGTCATAAGACGATGTGTCCCTGAGAGTGAATTTCATAGCATCCTATCTTTTTGTCACTCTCAGGCTTGTGGTGGACAATTCAGTGGAAAGAAAACTGCGGCCAAAGTACTTCAAAGCGGTTTTTATTGGCCAACTCTATTTAAAGATGCCCATACTTATTGTCAATCTTGTGATAGGTGTCAAAAATTGGGAGCCTTGTCTAAAAGGAATATGATGCCCCTACAACCCATATTGATTGTTGAAATGTTTGATGTATGGGGTATCGATTTCATAGGACCTTTTCCACCATCTTTTGGTCATACTTATATTCTTGTTGCTAACAGACTCAGCAGCTATTTATAAACTCACTTAAAAGTTGAAGAGACTTAACTACCCTTCTATTCTAACTGTCTTAACCAACTTGAATTAGACAGTTACAAGAATACCCCTCCTTATTACATAGTATCTTCTAGCTGTCTTCTAGCTATTTGTAAACATGCTGAACTAAGTACTAAGCAGCCTACATCATATACTCTGATAATTGAAGTGCAGTGAAATTTGTAACCCACTTGAGGGAGTCCTGATAGATGATGTTTTGCAGCGTCCCCTCCAACATCTCCACTTCCCCTCCAATTTCTCCACTTCCCCTTCCATTAATGGCTGCCTCCTCCCCTGCCCAGTGATATACAGACCTCAAAGAATGAACTCTTTTTTTCCACCAAAAACTCCCGAATTCCTTTGTGATTCTGCAATTCTTATTCTTTTTTTTTTAATCTGGGTACACATTTGAAATCAAATTATTGGTGGTGGTGCCACATACGGCACCTTGACTCATGCCCCATGACATGTCCTCCTTCCTTCGACTTAATTAGCTTCTTCTTTTAGGTTCATGGATATCTGAAAATGGGGCTACGACTTTGTCTAAACACACGAGGAATGTCTACCTCAGTAATAGCATTGGATATCATAGAAGTAGCTGCTACAAAAAGCACCAAAAGTAGCATTGAATATCATTAGTTTTTTGTTGAAATTGGATGGATTATGTGTCTAAGTGGATTGAAGTTGTTACCACTAGGACCAATGATCATAAAGTTGTGCTGGAATTTCTGAAAGCTAATATTTTCAGCAGGTTTGGAACTCCTCGAGCTATCATTAGTGACGGAGGTTCTCATTTTTGTAGCAGGTCTTTTGAGGCTCTTCTCAAGAAATACTCTGTCACCCACAAGGTTGCAACACAATATCATCCTCAGACGAGTGGCCAAGTGGAGGTCTCCAATCGCCAAATCAAGCAGATTCTGGAGAAGACGGTTCACCCCGATAGGAAGGATTGGTTCTTGAGACTGAATGATGCATTATGGGCCTACCAGACAGCTTTCAAGACCCCTATTGGCATGTCTCCTTATAGACTGGTATATGGCAAAACTTGCCATTTACCTGTTGAGTTGGAACATCGGGCTTATTGGGCTATTAAGGCCTACAACTTTGTTATGGATAAAGCTAGTGATCAGCGAAAACTCCAACTGAGTGAATTAGAGGAGATGCGCTTTGATACATATGAGAATGCCAAACTCTACAAGATGAGGACCAAAGCCATACATGACAAGATGATATTCAGAAAGTCCTTTCAGCCTGATCAGAAGGTACTACTTTACAACTCTATGCTACAAATATTTCCTGGGAAGCTCCGATCTCGGTGGTCTGGACCTTTTATTGTCAAAGAAGTATTTCCACATGGTGTTGTTGAGGTCCAAAATTCAAAAGATGGGAGTACATTCAAAGTTAATGGCCACCGTCTAAAACCCTATCTCGAGACTGTTGGTGCCTTGGATGACGGGCTGGTGTATTTAGTTGATCCGATAATTACAGAATGATCGTGGCTCTGTCTGGCTGAAGACGTTAAACTTAGCGCTTGGTGGGAGGCAACCCACGTATTCAGGTGTATTCTCTCCTTTTCTTCTCCTTATTGTCTTATTTTTATTACCATTTTCATTAGGTTTGGGGGAGAGGATATGCTTAAAAAAAAATCGAAAAAACAGTAGATACGATCGATCGGATATACCGATCGATCGATATCCGATCGATGCCTTATCATACCGATCGATCGCCCTGCGGTACATCGACACCGTTCATCTTTAATCTAACGGGCGCTGTTTTTCGTTTTATAACACGATCGATCGGATAAATAGGCGATCGATCTCGGGTCGTCTTCCTCGCACATAAAATCCGAACGGCCGCGGCGAGAGAAATCTATTTCCGCTCGCCGCCGCCGTTTCTGACCATTGTTTGAGCTGAAACTCCGGCCCTCGAAGGATTTTGGTACGTAGAATCCAGATCCTGTGTCTGTTTCC
Source organism: Houttuynia cordata (assembly GCA_039654745.1). Classification (NCBI taxonomy): domain Eukaryota; kingdom Viridiplantae; phylum Streptophyta; class Magnoliopsida; order Piperales; family Saururaceae; genus Houttuynia; species Houttuynia cordata. Next base: position 38,204,657 of record CM077507.1, on the reverse strand, counting down.
ATGATTTCCCACTCCTTTCATCGCAATCACTCATTTTTCTTCCGGTAAGCCGAAACTTAAAAACTCGATTTTTCTTGGTTTCTGGTAGATATTGTTGCGAGTACTCTCATGCATTCCCTTATATTGATTATTGCGATGCTTATGCATGACTTTCAGCTTCTAATTCTTCAATTTTAGGTGTTTTATTTCATTTTTAAGATTTTGTGTTCTTGCGGTGAACAGTGTTTTGCTATTAAAAAAAAATTCGAAATCTGATTTCGAATCCCTTTCATGCATACTTCTATATTGATGATTGTGATTTATGTTATGCATGATGATTCCATTTGATTTCCTAAGTTTTCATAAAATTTTTATTTTTTTATTATTTTTAGGAAATTTATTATTATTTTCACAAAAAAAACAAAAATTGTGAAGTGGATCTGTTATTACATGCTTGTTGTGTTATTTAAGTATTGCAATTACATGCTGCATATTCTTGTACCTTGATTGGATTTTCACTATTATCTTTAGTTTTCAGGTACAACGCCTCAGAAATCCGTCGCTCACAAACGTTCACGGGGTGAAGCTTCTTCATCACGCCCTGTTCCTTCCACCCCTCCACCTGAACCTGTTGCACAGCCACAGCCCATACAATATGAGAGGCATTGAACCCGTCTATTCTCGATCTTCCGACTCAGAGGTGGATTGAGGACCGACCGGATTGGGTGAACTATTTCACCCATATCGCTGCAAAAAGGCAGAATGCATTTGCCATGGTCCACGAGGACCCGGTTCGGGAATTCTATGTAAATGGCACCATTGAAGACAACGATAATCCAGAACAGGTGACCATTCAGAGTGTTGTATGTGGTATACCTATCTGGGTCCGAGTCGCCGATATTGCCAGAGGTACGATTCATCACCCTGATTTTAATGGATATCAGTTTCCTCCGTACCGGAATATCACAGGGCGATTGATGGGGTCTGCAGTAGGACCTGGGACCTCTACCTACCTGGCAGCCATCAGCATGCGAGCTGAGTTCCGCTTTGCCTTTTTAATTCTACAGCATGATGTATGGTCGGCCCGGAAGGAGAAAGTCGACCGAACCATGACTGATTTACTCTATGTATTCGGCGACGATACTCGGCGCCGTTATCTTGACTTGCCTTCATTCGTCTTTGGCCAGACGAAGCAAATGATGGTGGGCCGAAAAGATGAGAGGTTACCATATCCATACATTTTAGAACGGGTATTTCTAACCCATGGGGTACATTTTCCTGAGCATTCTCGAGTATCTCATGGATTGGGGCCCATTGGAGTGGATGCGTATAACCATATGATGGGCCATACACGACGCGGGTGGCCACGAGCTCCCCGTCTTGAGGAACACGCGGAGATACCTGAGGGTGAGCCTGCTCAACCACCATGGGCGACGATGCAGCAGCAGATCAGCGATCTCACTGGCCATGTGCAGGAGATTCGCCAGTCCCAGCAGGAGATTTGCCAGTCCCAGCAGATGCTTATGGATTCCCTGCATGCTATTACGGAACGTCTCGACTCCATAGTCGATTTTCTTCATGCATGGCGTTTTCCTCCAGGCGATGGTGATGGCGATGATCGGGATTTCTTGTCCACTTCCTCTGGTGTTTTCCTTCCTCTTTCTCTTTTCCCTTTTTATGATCATTGTATTTTGTCCTTCATTGTGCATTGAGGACAATGCTTATATTAGGTTTGGGGGAGAGGATGTGCTTCATTGTAAAATCAGAAAAGGAAAATAAAAAAAAGTTAAATTTGTTTGAGTAGTTTTAAGTTGTTTGTTAGTATTTCTGTTAGGTTTTGATAGTTTATCCCGTAATGATGCATGTTACAATTATTAGGAGATTAATTTGCATTGGAAGTGTGAGTAAGTATACTGGAGGATAGATACACTTAACTGAGCATATCTTTCTGTTACAGTCCTCTTGGAACAAGTGCTTGAACTAAGAAAACTCACTTACACACACTAGTACATAAAGTAATACCATCTAGAGATTTGTTGAATGCTAATTTACAGTGGGATGTCTTTAGTCATAGTCATTGGATGATGTGTAGTTGTCTGTTGAGCTTAAAAGATCATGATAGACCATTTACTTGGCTATGGCAAGGGATTGGAACCGGAAATAGGTTGAGAGTATAATACAGCCTGGACAAAATAAAGATGTGCTTGAAAATATATGCTGAAAATGAAAATGAGCATGAAAACAAAATGAAAAGAAAATAAAAAGAAAAGGGGCTGCTTGACTTTATAGGATTAACTTAGGCTGATGCTTGGGCCCGAAGCGGTCTCTTAAAACCTAATGCCCTAAGCCAAATCAGCTGGGAGTCATTGGCCTGAGTCATTGCTAAACCTAAGCATCTTGAAGTCAGGCCTTACACAGTCCTAGCGAAAAAAAAAGTCTTTGGTGTATTATCCTCTCAAATCTAGAATGTTGGACCCAAAGGAGGTGGCAGATCTGTGCTATCATTAACCTAAAGATTACGATGACTATGCAGATTCTGATGTTCTTTGGTTAATGGGTAACACTGGTTCTGTATAAACAGAAATTTAGAATGTATTGCTACAATGTTCTACACTTCTACTATTTACATTATCACGCTATATTGAGCAGAAATTTTCAAGATGAAAGTGTAGAATAAAACCACTTACTTGAGGGCTTCTATATTCCTGTTGATTATGAACCAAGTACGTGTGGTTAATTCTCATAATCATTGTAGTTTGCATTTATCGGGATAATAGGTTCTTTGTTTTGCAATGTTTTAATTTTTGCTTTATTTTTGCACTTAGGTTAATTAGATCCATATTTACATGTTTGTGGGTAGCATGGCTGCAAACCCTCACGAGACAAAACTCGTCCTACTAGGGATACCTAGAGGTTTAACGGCTTGTTGCATACGCTCAATGCAATAGTGTTCCCTACGAAAGTGGTGTTTACTTTTATGCATTAGTTCCTTAGTATGTTTGATTTTGTTTTATTTTATTTTGCTAGGGACTAGCAAAATCTAGGTTTGAGGGTGTGATCTATACATGAAATATGCATTTTATTATCTCCTAAACTTATGATTATGCTAGTGTTTGATTAGAATTTCTGCTACTTTAACATAGTTTTTGGTTTTTGTAGGAAACAAGACTAATACACAGAAATGAGGTGAAAAGTAACTTAAATGGTTAAATCATCATAACTTCGTGTACAAATGTCGGATTGAACTGATTCAAGTCTCATTTAAAGTTCAAGAAGTCAGCTTTCCAACACCACTAACCACGTGCAATTCGGAGTTCGGGACAGAAAGTTATAGCCATTTGAATTTCATGAACAGTAACAACAATCGATCGCCAGAGCCGTAAAAGCAGCGTATTAAAGGAAATGATCGATCGGACTCAAAACAATCGATCGTATCTACTGGAATTTTTCAATCGCACAAGACAGTAACTACGATCGATCGGTATCATACGACGTCGATCGCCAAAGCGATCGATCGGGAGAAAATAACGAAGGAATTGCGATCGATCGGTAAGCGAACGATCGGCAATACGGAGTGATCGATCGCCGTGTGCAGCAAACCGAAATAAGACCTATTTTGACTTCGATTTGGAAGGGGACTTCGTGATTTCTCTTCATTCTTATAAATAGGCCTTATGGGAGAACGTTTTGGGCACCACATATTCAACCCTTGGAGAATCTAGAGTTAATTGGAGGCTAGAGCAAAGGAGAGAAGGAGATGAAGAACATGAAGAACACGATGATGATTTCTCTTCCGATGCGAGGCTAAACACCTTTCCAAGGCGTAGATGAAGCCCAATAATCTGGTTGTGTAGTTTCTTTTCTCTCATCTTATGTTTTTACTCTAGTTGGTGTATGGATTTTATTGTGTAATCATGTTAATTCAATAAAGATTTGTTCTTCGTACTCGAGAGAGACAAGAGTAAATTCTTGTGAGTTTCAATCCGAAGACTACTTGCGTATCTGAGAGGAACGTAAGTAGACTGAGGTATTATATATCAATAAAATTTCATTGGTTTATACTCGAGAGAGATAGATCACAATTCCATGTTTTAATTGTTTTATGTGTTACATCCGAGAGGAGAGCACTATATTTTGAGTTGACAAGTGTATGTCCGAGAGGAATATGCTAGCCAATTGGAAATCTTTATTCAAAAGAGAGAGAGAGAGAGAGAGAGACAATACACTAGTTTATTGTGGGTGGATTCGAAGCCTTGGTCTTCTCCATATTGATTAAATCTCATTTAGCTTAGTTAAAAGTTCATTGTTTTCTTAGTCTATAATCAACATTGCTACTTTCTTTTGAATTTGGTAAAAGATAAATCCGTCCTTGAGGTTCGACAACCCTTTTTTTAATACTCACCGTAGTACAATTGCCTTGTACACTTGCAAGGGTTTTATATTTAAACGATCAAGAGACGACAAAAAGTTGTTCGTCAGGGAATGACTCATTCAAAGGTAAGGGCTCCTCAGCAGACTCATCAATGAGTCTAGACAAGTGATCAGCAACAACATTTTCAGAACCTTTCTTGTCTCTTATCTCAATATCAAACTCTTGAAGTAATAAGACCCAACAGATTAAATGAGGCTTACTGTCTTTCTTTGAAAGAAGATATTTCAAAGCTGCATGATCTGAAAACACTATGACCTTGGATCCTAAGAAATATGATCTGAGCTTGTCTAGAGCAAAAACGACAGCCAACATCTCTTTTTCTGTCGTAGAATAATTGAGCTGAGCATCATTGAGAGTTCTACTTGCATAATAAATGGCATGGGGTATCTTATTCACCCACTGCCCCAAGACAGCTCCACCCACATAATCGAATGCGTCACACATAAGCTCAAAAGGTAAATTCCAATCCGGTGGTTGGATGATAGGTGTAGATGTGAGAAATTGCTTGAGTTGATCAAATGCTTTAGAACAGTCATCATCAAAGACAAAAGGAGTTTCTTTAGCAAGCAGATTGCACAAAGGTCTAGAAATTTTGCTAAATTCTTTGATGAATTTTCTGTAAAACCCAGCATTGCAAAAAAGAGATCGAACCTCCTTTACTGATTTTGGTGGAGGTAGACTTGAAATTAAGTCAACTTTGGCCTTATCAACTGCAATTCCTTTATTAGAAATAACATGCCCCAGAACTATCCCTTGACTAACCATAAAGTGACATTTCTCCCAATTTAGCACAAGATTTGTTTCTTTACACCTTGTTAAGACAAGAGACAAATGGTGTAAACATTCATCAAAAGAAGATCCAAACACGGAGAAATCATCCATGAAAATTTCAAGAAACCGCTCAACCATATCAAAAAATATGCTCATCATGCACCGCTGGAATGTGGCGGGTGCATTACATAACCCAAATGGCATGCGGCGATAGGCATATGTTCCAAAAGGACAAGTGAATGTGGTCTTTTCTTGATCCCCTGGAGCAATGGGAATTTGATTGTAGCCTGAATAGCCATCTAAAAAGCAATAGTGGCTATGACCAGCAAGTCTCTCAAGCATCTGATCAATGAATGGCAAAGGAAAGTGATCTTTCCTTGTAACCGAGTTCAGTTTTTTGTAGTCAATACAAACTCGCCATCCAGTGGTCATTCAAGTGGGGACTAATTCATTATTATCATTTTTGACTACTGTGATTCCTGACTTCTTAGGAACAACCTGAACTGGGCTGACCCAAGTACTATCTGATATGGGGTAAATTATACCAACATCCAACAATTTTAGCACCTCGGCTCTGATCACTTCCTTCATATTAGGGTTAGTCTGCATTGCATTTCACGGGAAGATTTGGCATGCTCCTCAAGATAAATGTGATGCATACACAGAGCAGGACTTATGCCCTTAATGTCTACTATTGTCCACCCCAAAGCTGTCTTATATTCATGAAGAACATTAAGCAACTTTCCTTCCTGTTCTAAATTAAGGTCTGAAGAGACAATAATAGGCAAGGTATCAGAAGAACCTAAAAATACATATTTAAGTGTATCAGGTAATAGTTTTAGGTCAAGTGGGGGTGGTTTTTCAATAGATGGGACAAGTTTAGACTCGGGAACTGGAAGAGGTTCCACCCTGGCTGTCCATTTGGTTGGGTCCAATACAGGGGTAGAGTCAAGCAATGCGTTCACTTCTTTAATAGACCCTTCGATGTCGAAGTCTAAGCCAAAATGAGTTAAACATGTCTGAAGGGGATCATCATTTAAAACATTTTGCAGAGATTCTTGTACTAAACTTTCAATCATATTCACTGTAAAAGAATCATCTGACTTTGGCGTTGTTGTCTAACATTAAAGACATTGAGTTTAACCTTTAAATTGCCAAAAGACAACTTCATAACCCCATTTCTACAATTTATTATGGCATTGGATGTGGCTAAGAATGGACGTCCCAAAATCACAGGAATCTGACTACCAGGATTCTGCATAGGTTGGGTATCTAAGACAATAAAGTCTACAGAGAAGAAAAATTTATCCACCTGAACCAGAACATCCTCAATAACACCGCATGGAATTTGACTGATTTGTCTGCAAGTTGCAGTATTATGGTAGTCGGTTTCAACTCTCCTAAGCCAAGTTGCTCATAAACAGAAAATGGTAGCAAATTTACACTAGCTCCTAAGTCCAATAATGCCCCCTCCACATTATGGTCTCCTATAACACATGAAATTGTGGGACATCTTGGATCTTTGAACTTAGGAGGAGTGTTATGCTTAAGAATTGAGCTAACTTGTTCAGTGAGAAACACTTTCTTGTGTACATTCAATTTTCTTTTCTAGGTGCACATGTCTTTCAGGAATCTTGCATAAGCGGGAACTTGCTTAATAGCATCGAGCAATGGAATATTGATTTGCACTTTCTTAAAAAATTTTATTGTCTCATCAAGTTTGTTTCCTTGAGATGTTTTTGCAAGTCTTTGGGGAAAAAGTGTTTTGAGTATATAGGGTGGCATATGGCTAGACTCAGGACATGAAGAAGCTTCTAAGCTCTTCTTCGATGTAACAGGACTCACGTCTGGTTGAGTAGTGCTCTCTTGTTCCTCACCCTTTCTCGCAGTTGTTTCTATGGCCATCTTAGGTGGTTCAACCTGGTTGTCAATCTATTTGCCACTCCTAAGTGTAGTTATGGCTTTAACTTGCGTTAGAGATTGGTCTTGACAAGAATTAGATCCCACTTCAAATTGTCCTTTAGGATTTGCTACAGGTTGACTCGGGAACCTACCTTTTTCCCTCTCATTTAATGCAGAAGCCAATTGACCCATTTGAAGTTCCAGCTTCACAATTGCTTGCGAGTTGGCATGTAAAGAATGTTGGGTATCTTTTTAAAATTGTAGAGGGTTTTGCATGAACAAACTCAAAGTATCCTCAAGAGATGGTTTCTTGGGTTGTGTAGCGAACGTTTGAACTTGTTGAGGGTAAGACTGATTGGGAGGGTACCCTGGTGGTCCGCCTTGATGTGGTCCTTTGGACCATGAAAAATTGGGATGCCTCGTCCAACCTGGATTATAAGTTTCCGAATATGGATTATTGCCAGGTCGAGAGAAGGCATTGACAGCATTAGCCTGATCACAATTGTATTCCACCCCAGAGGTGTCTCGCTTTGTGTGACATGGGAGGGGTTAGAGCAAATAGCACACACATTACCATGTGATGGCATTTGGGGCCCACCAGCAGACATCAACGCATCAAAACGTTGTGTCAGGCTATCTATCTTGGAAAACAAATGTGTACTATTGTCTACCTCATATATGCCTCCTTTCTTTTGAAAAGGAAACGTTCTGTCAACTCTACTTGAGCAATCCCATTGCTGAGAATTCTCGCATAGAGTTTCAATAAAATCCCACGCTTCTTCTGCGCTCTTCATCATAATTGACCCACCACTAGTGGCACCAACCATTTGACGGTTCTGAGGTGCTAAACCGTCATAGAATAATTGAACTTGTTGCAACTTTAAAAATCCATGGAGTGGACACTTAAGAAGTAAATTCTTCCATCTTTCCCAACACTCATAAAAGTGTTCACCCTCCTTCTGCATGAAATTTGTAATTTCTCTACGAAGGGCATGAGTTTTATGAACAGGGAAAAATTTGTTCAAGAATTTTTCATCCAATTGATCCCAACTCCTAATTGTTCCAACTTCTAAAGAGTTCAACCACGATTTTGCCTTTTCATTCAAAGAAAAGGGAAAGAGGCGCAACCTAACGGATTTATCAGAGAAATTTTGGAATTTAAATGTATCACAAATGCCAAGGAACTCTTTAACATGATTATAGAGATCTTCTTTATGGGCAAAAGTTGCATCACCCCTGGTTTCAACTCAAAGTAGTGTGCCATGGTGAGCGGCAACACTATGTAGGAAGGTGAGTTGAATTGAATGGGGGATGAATAATCTTTTAATGTCTTCCTCACATTCTCATTTTCCATTTTACCTAATTGATTCGCAATATCCATTGTATGTTTTAGTCTTGCTTTAAAAGTTCTTTCAATTTCTAGGTCAAGAGGTGCAAGCTTTTCACCCAGTGACCGACGACCAAGCATACACTAATTAATGCCACTAAAAATTAAATACCTATAACAATCCTAAAATCGCAATTAACACAAACATGCAGTCACAGAAAGAAATATAAAAATACCAAGCACCTAGAAAAACTAAAAAAGAAGGTAAAAGAAAGCAAATGAGGGGAAGGGGTGACCCTTCCAACGTTGGCGAGAACTCCGCGTCTTCTCTTAGTCCTACAAAAAAGGCAAAACATTAATCAGCGACAAAAATTAAACTAAATTAAACTGAAACTAAACTACTCTAAGAATTTGGTAAATTATCGTACGTAGTCCCCGGCAACGGTGCCAAAAACTTGATGTAAATTTTAATATAATACTCGCAAGCGCACGAATCTAATGCAGAATGATGGCTACGAGGTCGATCCCTCATAGACTTAGTAAGATATTCAACTTTATTCTAAGAGTATGTGTAATAAGCAGCAATGAAATAAAAAATTTACTTTTTAATTTCAAATTAATCAATCAAACGTTCATCTAATCTTAAAACACATAAATTAACTAAACATAAAAATAAAATAAGAAAAAGCCTGTGTTCTGCTTTAAGTCCATCTGCAATTAGTCCTGGTTCTGCAATCCTGTCCTGCTTTGCTCTCTCCTCCACCTTCTGCAACAGTCTCTCGACTGCACACCTCAACCGTTTTGCTCTTTCTCTCGAACAGAGCAAAATAGTCCCCAATTCCAGCCAAAGCAAAGCCTCCCCCTCTTGACTCAGCACCTCTTCTCTCTCTCGAGCAGAAGTGGTAACCGGTTCTGCTTTGCTCTCTCGAGCCAAAGCAGTTACTCTATTCTGATTTCGTGAGCCGAACAGGACTGCTTCTCTGTCTCTCGACCAAAGCAGCAGTCTCCTCCAACACAGTCCTCTTCCTTCTCTACCGATCAGCCAAAGCAGCCTTTCTCAGTCAACAGCAGAATCAAACCTTCTCAAATCAGACGCAACCAATAGCCTCTTCTCTGCACAGTCAGCGAGAACAAAGCCTTTTCTCTCTCAAGTTGATAGCCCTCTGCAAACACAATTCCGGCCTCCCTTTCCTCTACAAAAGCAACTACCTTCTCTGCCTCTCGACATAGCAGACACCAAAAATAATTCTTCTCCAGCACAGTCGGCCTCTTTTCTTTTTTTTTTCTCAACCAGTAATTAGTCTCCTTTTATTGACGATCGCCCACCTTTGAATACCAGCTTTCCAATTTAAGGCCGGCCCCAAAACAATATTTCCTTACTCTGTCGACAAAAGCACTTTCTCCTCCTCACTGCCCAGCCGCCTGCCGTCTCAAATCAGAAAATTCTCTAAATCAAACTCACCTAAATCGACCAGTCCCTGCTATCTTCCAACTGTGAACCAAACTTCCAATTTGAGATTCTGTTTCGGGCAAGTCTAGAAGCTTTCCAAATCGAGAACATTTCCTTTGTTTTTTTTACTATTCGTCATTGCCTCCGAGCTCGATTCTACATCTCCTCGCTTCTTCGCCGCCAGCTTCTTCTCTGTCATCGATCATCCGTGCCAGCCTCCACATCGCCATCGTGCTTCTCTTCCGCCGTCGGACCTATGAGCTCGAACCCATTGCTCGATTTTGAACCCAGTCGTCATCGCCGACCGTCCACAGACTACTCATCATTGAGTGTTCGCTGTCGTCATAGCCTCGCCGCCGTCTGAACCATCGGCCGCAGTCACTGCCAGAATCCATCGGCCGCCTCATCGCCGGCCATCATCGTCGAGACATATCAAGCAGAGCTTCTGCTCTGTTCTGAGTAACGCCCAAGCCATCGGCTCGGGTCTTTCTCTCTCTTTTTTTTATTTAAATCGAACCGAACCATTGAATAGCTTAACCAGTCTTTCTTCTTTTTAGTGTGCTAAAACCCGTTGCAGCGATCTCCCCCACCTGATCTAATCTCTTCACATAAACTGCTTGATGCGTGTTCACTTGTAGCGATTTGAATCTGGAACATTAAAGCTTGAATAAATAAAATTAAACCTTAATTAGACGCATAATAAAATATAAATTTGTTAAATCCAATTAATGCATCTAAATAACTCAATTAAGTGCATTTATTCATTAAACTCCTAATTATTCACTTAACACTAATAATCATTAATTATCCTTATTTTAACTGAAATTATGACTAACATATAAGTAGAAAGGCATATAAAAATGTGTATATTTTGCATATATCACATGATTGTACCATGTGCTGCTTACACTTGTCATGATTTATCAAGATGAAAGCATGTGAATGAGATATCATTATGCAGGATTATGTGATTATGAATGCATGACAGGATAGCATGTGAATGAGATATTATTATGCAGGATTATGTGTTATGAATGCATGACCGGGTAGTATGTGAATGAGGTATTGTTATGTAGGATTATGTGTTATGAATGCATGATCAAAGAAAATGGGATAATGATGTCGATTATGGATCTACTGCTATGTTATATTGCTGCATGATTTCTGATTATTGTCGACTGTATCAAAACTATTACTGAGTTTTATATTCACCTCTCTTTCCTTGTTTTGTTTTGGGGCTGTGTGGTGTGACACGCATATGGACAAGATCCTTTATTTGAGGAGCGATTGGAGAGAGCGTGGGATTAGGCATGGAAGCCTTGGACTTGATCTTGTTTATCTGTCTGATTGATTATGTTGTGTATGAACATTTGGTATGTTGGGATCTATGAGTAGACTTATTCTAGACTCTTTATTCGAGCATGTGTGTTGGCTCAGGACTTTAATATGTGGGTTTTACGATTCATTATGAATTAAACTCAACCTTTGTTCCTCTTATTTACTCTTGCTCAAAATTGTTTGTGCAACTCTGTTAGATAGACCTCCCGTATGTGGGGCACAAGTCTTCCGCTATATCTCTTTAACGTCGCCCCCGTGCGCCGGTTCGACTCTTGGTCCGGGTTCGGTTTGGGTCGGGCGGTGCCCGGGGCATGACAAAAGTGGCCTAATAGATTAGACATTCACTTCATTCAACCTTGTGAATTCAAAATGGGGTCCATTAATTAAAATGCAACATATTTACTAATTAAGCTCATAAACACTAGCTGCATACAAAAGTCATTTCATTGGCCTTTAACTGGTTACAAATTGAAACTAAGACCATGTTAAGGATATATAAATTAACAAATTTGAGCTCATCAATGCATATGCCACCACTTTCCCTCTTGCATCAAAACACATCCAAGCCCTTAATGAAGCATCAATATACACTTCATATCCCTAATGATTTTCAGGTAAGGTCAATACCGGTGCATTGGTGAGTCTAGTTTTCAGCTTTTGAAAATTTTTCTCACACCACCCAATCAAACTTCTTATTTTTCCTTGACAATTGAATCAACAGTTGAACCAAAGAAGAAAAATTTTCAATGAATTTCCTATAATAACCTGTAAAACCTAAGAAACTCTTTATTTCTGTAACAGTCTCGGGTTGCTCCCAGTTCACCTCACTTCTACTTTTGTCGGGTCTACAGATACTCCATCTTTACAAATCACATGCCCATAGATGTTAATGCATTTCCATCTAAAATATCACACTTGCTAAACTTAGCTTACAACTAATTCTTTCTTAACGTTTTCAATGCAGACCCTTAAGTGTTCCTTGTGTTCTTCCTTACTGGGCAAATAGACCAATACATCATCTAGAAAAACTATCACACAATAATCCAATATTGGGTGATAAACTTTGTTCATCAAATTCATAAATGCAGCTGGTGTATTAATTAGTACAAATGGCATCACTAGGAACTCATAATGATCATACCTAGTGTGAAACACTATCTTCCTGAATGTCTTCTCCCTTACTCTCAATGTGATATCCTAACTTAAGTCAATTCTTAAAAACACCTTTGCTGACTGAAGTTGGTCAAACAAATCATCGACTTTGGGTAAAATAATACATATTCTCGATGTTCAATTTATATAACATCCTATAATCAATACAAAGTCTCATTAATCTATCATTCTTTTTCACAAATAAGACTGACAACCCTAAGGTCTTATAAACCCCTTCTACAATAAATCCTCCAATTGAACTTTCAATTCTTCTAACTTTGTTGGCGCCATTCTATATTGTGCCTTGAACACTGGTTGAGCTCCATGTACAAACTCAAAGCTAAACTCCACATCTCTCTTAGGTGTTTGGTAACTCCTCTTGAAACACATCCATAAATCGACTGACAACTTCTATGTCTTGGATCTCTGGTTAACTGCCTTCGTGTCAACCATCATCATCATCACATGCCTTATCCCAACTATTTGGGGTCAGCGGCATAGATTATATACTACGTTTGACCTTTTATTGGAATCAAAACGGTACAAAATCAATACAAAGAAACATTTTTTGTGTCAACTACACTAGCCAAATATGTTTCACAACCCTTCACCAACATCTTTTGTGCCTTAATAGCTGAAAGCAAGTGCACACTTCTCTTCCAATGAGTTCCACCAAATCTAATCTCTCTGTCCACGAACTTCCAGGATTACCTTTTCTTCCTACAGTCAAACTTTGTTTCAAACTTACTCAGCCAATCGTTTCCTAATATGACATCAAAATCGTACATATTGAATATCACAAGAGTGGCAAGCAATTCCTTTCCACTCACTCCTATAGGTATGTCTTTAAGACAGTATCTAGACTCCTCTTTATGTCCCATGAGTGTAGTAATAGTTAGTGGCCCACTTAATTCATATTTCGAAATATCAAATACTAAATGCAAAAATAGTCGACACAAAAGACCAATACAAGCAATGGTCTTTTCTTTAACTCAAGAGTCAACTAACACTCTAGCTTAGGAATTGAGGATAAGTAATGTACCTCCGGTAACAATAGCCTCATTTGCCTCCTCGAATGCTAAAGAAAATACCATTGTTTTTGCTTTGTCACTTTTCTTAGGGCTCCTTAGCTTATCCATCTTTCTTTGGATTTGGACAGTTCCTCGTATAGTGCCCAGTCCTCAATTACATCATTCCACCAAATTTTCATCACAACCCTTGTCATAATGGGATTTACCACATCTCCTGCATGCATAGATTGCTCCAATAATTTTCTGTTCTCCGTTCTTGTCACCAAACCCTCCACATTTTCCTTGGTTATTTCATTTCTAGGTCTTCCTACCCTTCCAATCATCTTCATGGTCAAAATCTTCGATCTCAATCCTTCACATAAGCTCCAAATGAAATGTTTCACTTGCCTTTTTTTTGTCTCAAAACACTTTCCATAAAAAAGCAGCAACATGGAAAACTTGTGATAATATTCACCAATCGACAGTTTTCCTTGCTCAATATGAGTGAATTCCTCTTCCTTGTCCAACAGAAAATGATATGGAAGTATCTTTTATTAAACTTCTTTAGAGACTCTTCCCAAGTAACCACAACCTTATCCTTAAATATGCTATTTTTCATGTTTTTCCTCTAGTATTGGGCCTCATGCACCTATAGCAATAAAGCATGCTTCACCTTAGTTTTTGGTTTTGTATTCAGATATTCGAACAAACACTCGCATTCTAGACATCAGAGTCTCCTAAGCACTTAAACTCTGATGTCAGTTTCTTAAACCGCTTGAGCAATTGTCCATCTTTGTTCTCTTGTGCTTCCCTATCTCTGGTTGCCTTTCTCTCGACTTGCTAGGTTGCCAAAGCTAACTTGGTCTATAACTAACTGAGTTTGCAGAGTCTCATTTTAAATCCTCATAGTCACAACCATGGACTTAATAGAATTAGCATCCAAAATTTTCACTCCTTGATTCCCCAAAGTCTTCGAAGACGATGCTCCATAGGCTCAACTTTTTCCACCATTTTCATTTCCTCACTCTAAGGATTGGACTCCTCATTCACTTGATCCCGATCCTGCCCTCTGATCATTCAATGACACGTCCTCCACAATCACTTCTCGATATTGTTCTCGCAACACATATTTATGCAACTACTAATTACCATCGGGGTTTGTGGCATTAAAAGATACAACCTTTTTCCTTATTGGAGCCATTTCAGATTACAACAAGAGACTCAAGAGTAAGATTCTATCTACCCTTCTCTACCAAAACATCTTTATCCAACAACTACTAATTACCATGGGCATGCATAGATCGATGATATATACAAAATATACACATTTTTATATGCCTTTCTACCTATAAGTTAATCGTAATTTCAAGTAAAAAATAAGATAAATAATGGTTATTAATGTTATGTGAGCAATTGGGAATTTAATAAATAAATGCACTCAATTGATTTAATTTAGATGCATTAATTATATTTAATGGATTTATATTTTATTATGCATCTAATTTAGAATTAATTTTATTTATGCATGTTTTCAAAGTTCCAGATTCACATTGCCAAAAGTGAGCGCACATCAAATGAGTTCTGTGAGGAGATCGAAGATTCAACGGATGAGGTTGCTGCGACGGGTTTAGCCCAATGAAAAGAAAAAAAGAAGGAATAGGAACTGAACCGACCAATTTAGTGGTTGGTTCGGTTTGAAAAAAAAAACAAATAAAAAAAGGAACCCGACCTAGAGCTTGGGTGCCTGTTTCCGAAGGCAGTCGTGCGCCTAAGATCGATGACGGTGGTTCTGGGTCGAGCTCGGGGGTGGCGATGCCAGCCATGGGTCACGATGGCAGAGCCTGCAATCGATGGAGAAGGCGATGGTGGTCCTGAGCTCGACAATAGACGTTACTGAGGTATGGATGAGCAGAGCTGACAGAAGACGGTGGCGATGAGGATGAGGAACCAAGCGGCTGGGCTTGGGGGAGAGGTCGATCACGGTGGTGACAGCAGCATTCGATCACGGCAGTCATGAGGAGAAGCGAGACAATGGCTTTACTGCGAGGAGTTTGAATGGTAGAGAAGGAAAGTGCTGGATTTGGAAATTCTTGTGTGACAAGCCAAATCGGGAAGTTTAGATTTAAGATTCGTTTTAGAATGGTAAGATGTCACTTTTTGTTTCAATTGGAAAAGAGAAAGGGTCTGATTTGGCTTGAATTGGTAAAGCTTCAAATTTTGGGTGCTCTTGCTCCGTTTTGGGAGGAGAAAGAACGGAATTTTTACTTTAAAGCCGAACGAGATTGAAAGCAAATCAAGCTTCAAATTACTTGATTTGGAAGGTAGCTAGTTGGGGAAGGTTTCTACTCGAAATTGATTTGGAAGTTTTGGTTTGATTTGTGAAGAAAGAGACTATTGGCAGTCTATATAAAACAGAACGATCTACTGGCTGGCCGAGAGCTTTTTTTGGGAGAGAACTGTAGTGGAAAAGAAATCGACTGTTCTGTAGGAGAGGATAGATAGAAGAAAAGAGAGAGCTAATTCAGAGACGCGAAGGGGAGTCCTGTTCTGCTTGTGAAGAGACTGAATTGCTATTTTGCAGAACCAAAACTGTTGCTTGAAAAGAGGTTGCTCGTCAAGAGGAGTCCTGATTGTAGTCAAAAACAGTTCTTGAATTGAAAGTTGGGTTGATGACAGAGCTGCTTTTGTAGAGAGCCTGTTTTGTTCATGATTTAAGTCGAAGTTAAGAGTATTTGTTTTACATTATTGATATGTTTAAAAATTGATACAGAGAATTAGATGCTCCAAGCACTCGTAATTTTTGAGTTGTAATGATGATTGGCTCTAGCTTGTGCTTATGATGTTTTAGGTTTTGAATGTTGTCTTTTAAGTCTTGCATACACAAAGTTTTACTCTGATTGTACACACTTTTATATATTCAAATTGGTTTGTTATAGTTTGACATTGGAGCCTAAGGGTCGATTGATTTACAATTTTAACTCTATTTTACTCGCAATTTGCACGAGACTAGTACGTATAGTGCAATGGAAACTGTGTCGAGACCCAGAATGAGCTTGCTGATTCACCTAATTCTGAAATGAATTCTATGAAAGAATTTGGATTTTAATTGAAATAAAGAACTGAATTTAACAAGAATCAAATTTATGAGAATATCAACGGCAACGAATCCCTCTAAAC